>CAJQZJ010033615.1:3512582-3631838 GCA_907164525.1 Lophiomys imhausi | reverse complement strand
ACACACACACACACACACACACACACACACACACACACACACACACAAATAGAAAAGGACCTGACAGGATAGGAGGAGAGAATAGAGACAGAGAAACAGAGAGAGATCAATCCTGAAAAGCACCTTTGTTCATAAATTGGAAGAATATATAGTAATAATTTTTGCTATTCAAATTAATCTATGATTTAATGCAATTGCCATCAAAACACTGAAATAAATCTTCTAAGAAGTAGACATAAAGAACTCTTTGTGTGAAAAAAAAGCTGATTAGCACATGTAATCTGGTCATCTTGAGCAATTTACAAAGCAAGTGGCATAGTGATATCTGTTCACAAAATGTACAATATATTGTAGTGTTTGAAAGACCTTGACACTTAAATGAACATCATTTTCATCAACAGAACAGATTGAAGAACCACAGCTAACCCATCAACAAAGTTGTTGAGAAGGCTCTGCAGGGAAAGGACAATTGTCTCAATAAATGCTGCTACATCGGATTCTTCATGGGCAGATGAAGCACATTAGCTCACTATTTCTCACAAGTTTCAGAAATGAACTCAGAGAGGATGAAATATTTGAACATAACACCTGCATCTATGAAACTACTAGAAGAAAACATAAGAAATGCTGTAGACATCAGAGGCAACAGAGCAGTTGTTGCGCAAGAAGCAACAGAGGATAAGACAAGACAGGGTCACAAAAAGCACACATAAAGCACTTGACAAGGTAAGCAACAGGACAGGGGAACTTCCAGAGCAGAATATGCAATCTGCTTGACAAGGGACTAAAAGGGACTAATATGATGTAAGGAACAACATAATTTCAATAGCAAAACCACCATAAATATACAAAATAAAAGTGGCACCAAACCTAAGGAAGATACATAGATGTCCAAAAAGTATATGGAAAATGTGTTGAACATCACTGGTCATCAAGAAATCACATGTGGAGATGCTGTCCTTTTTCCATTGTGCAGTTTTTGCTTCTTTGTCAAAGATTAGGTGACCATAGGTGTGGGGGTTCATTTCTGGGTCTTCAATTTGATTCCATTGATCCACTGGTCTGTTTCTATACCAGTACCATGCTCTTTTTATTACTATTGCTCTGTAGTACAGCTTGAAATCTGGGATGGTTATACCTCCAGATGTCCAACTGGATGTCCACTTGTAAAAGAATGAAATTAGACCCATACTTATCACCTTGTACAAAACTTAAGTCCAAGTGGATCAAAGACCTTAACATAAGCCCAGTCACACTAAATCTACTAGAAGAGAAACTGGGAAAACCCTTGAAATCATTGGCACAGGTGGCAACTTCCTGAACAGAACACCAACAGCTCAGGATCTAAGACCAGCAATCAATATATGGGACCTCATGATACTGGAAAGCTTCTGTAAGGCAAAAGACACGGTCATTCGAACAAAACGGCAGCCTACAGACTGGGAGAAAATCTTCACCAACCAACCCCACATCTGACAAAGGGCTAATATCCAAAATTTACAAAGAACTCAAGAAATTAAATGCCAAGAAATCAAATAATCCAATTAAAAAATGGGGAAAAGAGCTAAACAGAAAATTCAAAAAGGAGGAATCCCTAATGGCTGAGAGACACTTTAAGAAATGCTCAGCATCCTTAATCATCAGAGAAATGCAACTCAAGACTACTGGAAGATTCCATCTCACACCTGTCAGAATGGCTAAGATCAAAAGCTCAAATGACAACACCTGCTGGCGAGGGTGTGGAGAAAGGGGAACCCTCCTCCATTGCTGGTGGGAGTGCAGGCTTGTGCAACCACTATGGAGGTCAGTATGGCAATATCTTAAAAAACTTGGAATAGCTCTGCCTCGGGACCCAGCCAAACCCCTTCTGTGTATACATCTAAATGACTCCTCACCAAATCACAAGAAACTTGCCTCATCTATGTTCATAGCAGCCTTATTTATAATAGCTAGATACTGGAAACAACCAACATGTCCCTGAACCGAAGAATGGATTAAAAAACTGTGGTACATCTACACAATGGAATACTACTCAGCTATCAGAAACAAGGAAATTATGGAATTTGCAGCCAAATGGATGGAACTAGAAAAACTCATCCTGAATAAGCTAACCCAGACTCAGAAGGATGCACATGGCATCTATTCACTTATAGTCAGATTTTAGCTATATAATACAGAATATATTTACTACAACCAACGCACCAAAGGGAACATGGACATAGACTTTTTTTGTTGTTATTGTTTGTTTGTTTTCTCTCCCTGTCACTGAGACACTTTTCCCTGGTGGTGCTGCCTTGTAGGCTCCCAGTGTATGAGGAGGCTCTTGGCCCTCATATGTTTGCTGAACTGGGGTGGGGGACTGTTATGTAGGGACACTCCACTCCAGAGGAGTGGGATGGAAAGGTTAGGGGGTAGAGGGTGGGAGGGCAGGACTGGGAAGTGTGGAAAGAGGACACTATGATGGAGATGTAACCTGAAGCAATAAATAATTAAATTAAAAAAAAATCACATGTGGAACCCACAGTAAGGTATCAGCTCAGTCCAGGAATTTGACTGATATCTCCAGGCCAAAAGTCAAAAACATCAACACTTGTATCCTATGCCAAGTGTGAAGGATATAACATGGAAATTTGGAATCACTTCTCTTTTGGAATAGTATCAAGAAAGTTATGTATCTAAGAGTGAACTAACAAAAGAGATGAAAATCAATAGGAGAAAAATTCAAAGTTAGACATCCAAACATTTGTACTGTAAAATAAGTTAAATATATCAAATTGTCGCATTGTTATTTGAACTGTGTTTGTCAATTAGCTAACAAGAAATCTGAAAATAAATGGAGTGCTAAACGTAGTGGTATACCCTTGTATTCTTAGCACTCGAGAAGCTGAGACAGTAAGATCACTTGAATTACAACCAATCTGGACTATTTATAGATGGGAAAACAAACTGGGCAACAAAGTAAAATCCTACCTGAAAAAAAAAAAAAACTTAAGTAAATTAAAATGAAATAAAAGTAAAGGAACAAGGAGTATTTTGAAATTTTAATGTGAGATATTTTCATGTAAGCTACCAATATGACAAGCTGTTACTTAGGACAAAAACAAACATAGATTTATTTCTAATAATCTATAATCTGATTGCTTTCAGTAGTGAAAAGAACTGAGTTGAAGCTTTTCTTTTTATTTATTCACTTAAGATCTTTGCCATTGTATGAACCTAGTTCTCGGAAGGTTCTTACATCAAGCACTGAAGGATTTCATAGAAAATGAAGAACTTCAATAAACTTATCAACTTGTATCTCTACAATATTCAATAAAAAGGATGTTACACAGACCTTACCTCTCTAACTGGGCTATGAATAAACAATGCATAAAGGATGATCAAATGGTCTCCTGTTATCTTGATTTTCAGTAGTAGTCTGTGATACTTATCTTCAAAATTGCCTTTTGTCTAGGATGTGACATTCCTCCTGAGCTTGCAGAAACATTACTCTTTGGGAGCATATGGCACACGTGCTATTTCCATTGTAGTCTTTCAAAATTTCAATTACACACAACTGTAACATTATATTTATTGCTTTCTCTTAGCAACAGCATTACTGTGATTGGTGGAACTGTAGTTTGATATTTAAGATATTAACAAACTTTTCTAATAGAGCTTCACTTATGGCTGCAAATTCAACAGAACAATAACGAAAAAATGACTTGTTTAAAAATAAAAGTAAAGCAACCTTATTTAACATTTGTTTATAATGAATCTACCATGTTGCCTAGAATATCAACATGGTAGACTCATTCCATACCTAGCCTCCAGTTCCTAGATTCAAGCAACCCTCCTGTCTCCAGACTAAGGGTCAGAAGTACAAGACTTCATTTTAACAAATAAGTGAGAGAAACATGTTTAGCATTTACAAAATGTATGCATCTGTAAGAATGGTTTTAGAACTGCGTACTATACTGCTTGAACAATAATTGTCATAGCCCCAGAACAGACTTAAACAATTTAGTGTTTCAAAAAGAACACCTGGAAAGCATTGTAAGCACTTGTATCAACATGATATATGTGAAATCCTCAATTTTTAAAGCTTTATTTTCAGGTATTCCTCCCACCCTTCCTGTGCCTTGGGATTCTTGGTATTGAAAGGAGAGTTAAAGGCTGATAGAAGAGATAAGATTTGCACAAAAGGGAATTTCTCTCTTATAAAGAATATAGAGTTCGCTCACTTAAAGAATATATTTTGTTTTAGAATATATTATTTTATTTATATATATTTATTATAATATATGCCAATATTATATATTTATATATTATATTTAGGTAATATATTTATATAAAATTAAATTTATGCCATTGGTATATAAATAATTATATTATAAAATCCGTCATATCAATTATAATACATTAGTTTAACAGTGCACTTCAAAATTGCGTAGATCAGAGGAATGGAACCCATAACAACTGTCTGCATTTGTAGATATAAATAGTTTATTTATGACCTTTCTACAAATCTACAGTGTCATATAACCAATTGAAACTGCTGTGTCCTCCCCAAAATCTTCACCATAACAAATGTATATAAAGAGTTTTAAATAGGAAGGAATAGTAAAATAAGGAAAAATAATTGTTTTATAGATAGTATATATCTTTCTGAAACCACTAAATAACACAGCCAGCTTGTGATAGATTCAATCAAGTTTGTCCTAAATAAATGTGGTCTACCTTGTGACAGAGTGATCCCTAAAATCAGCCAAGCAAGAATGTAATCCCCTCCTTGCTCTCCACCATTTTCTTTGGAACCTAGGCATCACAACACAAACAAAGCTCTCAGTTAACTCTTTAGCCTATGATTTTCACACATTATATGTCTACAATATCAAATATCAGAAGTGTGGAAGAAAATGTGTCTAAGAAGAGTTTGGGACTTGGTCTTGCTAGCCTGGGAACATGAAGGGAACAGAGAACAAGATTCATGCCTAGAAATATCCAATATCCAGAAGTAAAATAATTTAAGCCAGTTTTATATAAACACTTAACTGAAAATTAGGTACTTGGCAAGATTAGAGCTTAGATGATGAGCTGAGAAATTAGGAATTGTGTAATAAAAGAACCCAAAGGGACATTGATTATGCATTATATATTGGTGTATAGTGTTTATTCAGAAATCAGAATAAAAATTATTCAAAACACTAAAACACATAGCATAGAAACAATTTCCACACAGACTTTAAGTTCTGCTAATCAATGGACATACCTAAACACAAGAAGAAAAGTCCTTACTGTGAATGGTACATACCACAGGAAGAAAAGAAATGTCAGAACACATTTTTGCTGTTGTGAGAATATGGGTAATGGTGGCTCATATTATAAGTTGTTCATGTTCTATTCTCTCTTAATGCACGATATAAAGATACCAGAGCAAGTGTAAGAAGATATGGGGGAGGTATAAGAAAACTTGAGAGTATGATCTTGATTAGAGTAAAGGGCACCCACTAAGAAAGCTGACTGGGAATTTAAACAGAGCCCACACCTGTCTCTAATCAACTTCCACATGTTTGTAGACAGGAACAGCAATTCTTTTTTTTTTTTTAAGATTTATTTTATTTATTTTATTCATATGTGTGCTCTATCTGCATGTACACCTGCATTCCAGAAGAGGGCACCAGATCACATTGTGGATGGTTGTGAGCCACCATGTGGTTGCTGGGAATTGAACTCAGGACCTTTGGAAGAGCACTAGGCAGTGCTCTTAACCGCTGAGCCATCTCTCCAGCCCCAGGAACAGTAATTCTACAACCTAATAGCAAGATGCATGGTCAACCATGATGTTCTGTTTCTTTGCAAACACTACATGTGCAAATTGTGAACATGCTAACAAATATTACTATGTAATCTAGAGAAAAGCATCACTGTGCACATAATTATGTAGTGCACCAATTGCTAAGGAAATAGATTCACTTATTTTTGCATGTAAAGTCACAATTACTCTGAAGAACTTAGTTCAGTCATTCGGCAAGGTGTACACATGTTCAAATGCAATCAAATTCAGTTAAAATATTATATCAAATTTTTGAAAAATACACACTTTTATGACAATAATTCAGGAGCAAAAATGTTCTACATTTGAGGAGATATTGAGAAAAGCAAGTTGCTGAAAATTGAAGTGACACTGGAGAAACTGAAAACACTGAAAAACAATTGCTGGGCTTTCTTGAATCTCACTTTTGGTTTAATTAAGAAATAGAAACTTCAGGAGCTGGAGAGATGGCTCACTGGTTAAGAGGACTGACTGCTCTTCCAAAGGACCAGGGTTTGAATCCCAGCACCCACATGACAGGTCACAGCTTTCTGTAATTGCTAGGTGTGTTTGCAAACATCTTTAATACCAGCACTTGGGAGGAAGAGGCAGGTGGATCTGTGAGTGCAAGGCCAGCCAGGTCTACACTGAGTTCCAGGACACTACACTTCAGTTAGTTCCAGGATAGCCAGGGCTAAACTGAGAAACCCAATCTCGAAAAACAAACAAACAAAAAGAAAGAAAAAAAAATATGGGGACTTCTATATAGTTTAAAGCTGTTGGCCTTTTGCTGGAGCGCAGTTCTCTCAGCTAACTATCTGAACTTTTCCTGACTTCTCCTGTCATGCCTTCTCCCCATGTGGTTCTCATTCCTGCTTCCAGCTCCTGTCTTCCTTCTTTCTTCCCTATCTTCCTGTGTCTCTGCTTGCCAGAAAGTCCCGCCCCCCGTACTTCCTGTCCCAGGTCTGGGCAGTCAGCTCTGTATTACACAAAATGCCACATACCATTCTGAAAACAATCACCTGAAAGACAATGCCAGATCCATCTCTTATTGGTTGACCTTTGGCAAGTGAGGAAGGACAAATATTTACAAATAGAAATCCGGTGATGGCTCATAGAAATTACAATACCAAAATCCTGCAGGCACTTAGCTCTCTGCTGGAGCATAATTAACATCTGAAAATACACAAACACACCTTCTGCAGGGGAAGGAAGGTCATCGCAACAAAAAAACCATCACACAAAGAAGAGAAATGAAGGTAGTAGTAAAAGGCAACCCCAATGAAACAAACGGAGCAGGTAGAAACCAAGATGTGGACAGGAGGGGAAGGGAAAAAAAACTAAGTGGGAATTAGTGATACTGTGAATTGAAAAACTACTGGATGCTTTGTAAATATTATCATTCCTACAATTTTAAATTGTGCCTGAATTCAATCATGATAAAATTTAAATTCGATGACATGGAACAAAACAAGAACTAATAATAATGATGTTTAATAATAATAATAATTACTGTGGTGTATTGATACAGGACTCCACATAAAAAAGCTCAAAATGAGATAAGAAGAAAACATTACTGATAAAGCCCAAAAATCATAAAATAGGTAAAACCAAGAAATATTAAAATAAATATAAAGAGTATATAAAAGTTTGTCTCAATTTAATGCCTTAATCATGAGAGAAGATTTAAAACAATATTAAATTTTCTGCTTATGTATTAAGAGTAAAATTTCATTTTGTACGTTTTCACTAATACAAGTAACTTTTTAAAATTTTTCTCTTATAAATGTAAAGGCAATGCTTTTAAGAATACAAAATAAGACATTTTTCTGAAATGGGTTCTAGAAAAAGTACTTAATACTATGCAATATTGCCCACAAAGGAAAGAAGGATAAATGAGAGCATAAAGCATGTGATTATATTATAAAATATATTGAAAAACTGTCAGTTATGAAAGACTAAGTCCAAATGATTAGGATAAAATGCAATAAAATGCAAGTAAGTCATGTACAACTCTTTATTTTTATGAGAATATTCCCTGAAGTTGAGTAGAACAAAAACCTTTAAAATAATGTGTGTGTGTGTGTGTGTGTGTGTGTGTGTAACTTTTTGAATGGAAAATAACAAAATTAATATACAATGATATAGAACTTTGGTAACGATCATTTTTGTATACAAGTTATATCTATATCTTTCTATTTCATAGTGCTTGGAAGCAGTACATACATGTTGTTACTGACTTTTCTTTGTTATATTTCTTTTTAATTTTTTTTTCTTTAAGTTACATCTCAATCACAATTCCTCCCCACTCCCCCCTCCGGTTCCACCCTCTTCTCCCTCAATCCCCCATCCACTTTCTTTCTTTCTTTTCTTTTAAATTTAAGGTATGTCTTTTTCCCCCAACAGCTCCCCCTTTCAGTCCAACAAATGGCTCTTTCTCTTATAACAACAAATACAATACAAAACAACAAAAATAATTAGGCCACAATCATGGAGTTATAAAGCTTAGCATACATTCCCAATGTCCAGTCCATATATATTTGGTAACTGATTTTAACATTCTACTATCAAGCCATCTCCATGAGTTTAAAGTTCTATATCCAACTCAGCTTCCATCCTAGATATATATTAAACAAAAGTATTTAAGGAGATTGTGAGATTGTGGAGAAGAAAATGATTTATAGAATTGTTAATAGAAAAAAATGTAATTTTTATTGCACTTAAAAATTTTCAATTCAGAAACTATCTTTCTCAAAAACTATGAGCTGTGGGGTAATATCAATGTCAGATTTTATATATAAGGACATAGAAATAATGTAAAGGTTTATAATTTTTTATAATTAGCTGTGTTAATAAATCAAACAGTGCTAACCAGATTTAATTGCAGATATTGATAAAAGCATTCTTATTAATCATAATATTCTTTGAAATAGGCACACAATTTCTTTATCCTCTAAATAGATTTAATAGTAAATTTACCTTGATTGAAAGTTAAGAAATTTTATACCTCTGCTTTATTAATGGGCTTGTTAAAATCACCTCTATAGATAGGACACAGCTATGCAAAACTTTATTATTTGCTCCTTATAAAGTCCTCATGAAATAAGGGAAATGATTTTCTTAATATTGTAAAACAGGAAAAAGTTATTTTTGACTAAAGTCAGTGACTACTGCTGTATATAATGGGAACTGCAGAGACCTACTGCACTTCTGCTTGAGGAGACAGCAATCTATAAGAGGAAAAAGTAACATTAAAAAAAAAAAAAAGAATGTCAGGCACAGACACAGCTTTGAAAGCATCTCTTGGATTTCATTTCTGTCTTAAACTCCCTTGGCAATTGCTATAAAATCGTGTTCTCCACATTGATACACATAGCAAGGTACCGAGGTCTCTATATTATTTTTGTTTCCTTCTTATTCTAAGTCAGAGGTTCTTTTTTTAAAACTTTACATGCATTTTTGGGAGATTTCGGAAACAATAGGTATAGACATGCTGCATTATTTGAAGTAAGAATTTGATATGTTTTAGAAAGAGTGTGTGTGTGTGTGTGTGTGTGTGTGTGTGTGTGTGTGTGTGTGTATGTTGATTTAAAAAATCATGTGAACAAGACTGAGAGTCCTCTCTACCCTTTTAATGTGTCTGTGGCCCCTTTCAGTCTGACCAATACTAGATTGTTGTGTGTTAGAATGAATTTATTTCATATTTATTTTAAGAAGTTTACTCATGGTGTTCACTTTCTTACTTTCCTTCCTCATTCAGCATGAATACGTTGAGATGAACAACTGTTGTGTGTGTGTGATCTTTTACTGTACTTCCTGTTTAATTAAGCCTGTGAGCCATAGAGTCAAAATAGTATGAGTGTATGTAGTCATTTCTTGTTTGTTTGATAGATAATAATCATTTGATAAAAATACTTTGCTTTCTTCTTGAACTACCTTTTCAGTGTTGCCAAAGATCAGTTGTTCTGTATGATTTATGTCAAGATTGCATTTCTTTGATTTATTTGTTAATATGGAATTCACATGTTTATGTGCTCATAGCATATTGGGTAATAAGGTTTTGTAGTACATAAAGCAAAGAAATGTTGACCCTTCAAATATCTTCTTCTTTGCAATTTTCTTGGTCATTTGTAATCTGGTTTGAATTTCAGAATTTTAAGATATGTATATTTATTTTAAAAATTCTAATAGAATTTTGTTATTACTGTATAGATCAAGACAGAAGAGCTGACATATTGAAGTCTCCCAATCCAACTTCAACTCTATGCATTTATCTTGGCTGTATTTTGTGGTTTTGAGCCTATGTCTTAGATAATTTTCTCAGGTTTATTCCTAAAATTTTCCTGGTTTCCGTGATATCATAAATGACAGTTTTAAAATTGTTTTGTTTGGACTTAATTAAAACTTTGGACTTAAACAAAAAAGTAATTGGTTTATTGTACAAAATCTGTATGCTGTAAACTTGCTAAGCTCACTCATTATGGTGGACACTTTAATATATTGTCCTACATTCTCTAAATTTCTTATATTGCGATGAGAATGTAAAAGTTATTTGGCATTTCTCATCCATTCCATATTTATTTTATTCCCTTTTCTTGTCTTCTTCAATTAGCTAGACTGTTTCTTTAAGGGAATGGAATGTTGAGCATGGACATCCAATCTGCTCTTGATCTTACATAGAATATGCTCATTTGTCACCTGACATATCATCAACAAACATTTTTATTACAGAATTTTCCTTCAGGTTGAATAAATTCCCTTCTAGCCTAGTTTCACAATACATGATAGGTTTTTGTTGTTGGTGGTGGTGTTAATAGGAAATACAAGTTGGAATTTGTCAACTGCTTAATCTGCATTTACTGAGGTGATTAGATGCCAATTACATGATAAATTCCATGCATCAAGTTGATGATGATATCCTAACCAGCTACTACATGGATAACTCTTTATCCTGATTCCATATTTTGGAGTAAAGTTTGCTAAAATGTATACAGAACTTTTACATTAATTATACATAGGATACATTTCCCTCCGATTTTCTTTCCTTGAATTTGTCTTCTTTTGACATGAGTATTACAATGCCCTTTTAATTAGGTTGGGATGTGTGTTCTTTCCTCTTCAGTATTCTCTATACTGTTCTTCATCTTATGAACAATATGTATTATTTCTTTCTATTTGGAAAAATTTACCAGTGATTCCACCCATTCTTATATTTTTCAGTATGGAAAGAATTATAAATACATAATTTCTGTGAGAGATTTGGGAATAATAAACAATATAGGGAACTCTCCACCACATTTTTGTAGCCTAAACCTTTTAAGTAAGTTATAAATTACATCCAAATTACTAAATTCAGTGGAAAGTAAGTTTGTAATATTCATGGGCTCTGAATATACTTAGTATCTGCAGTGAGACACCTCTCACTGCAGATGTAATTTATAGGTGTGATTTTTGTCAAAGATAGATCTGAAGGACATTTTTCAATTGTGTTGATTTCCCAGAGTCAACTTCTGAGTTCTGTTTCTATTTCTGCTTTTTATCTGATATGTTCCAACATTGTTGTTCATTAACAGTTTTCTCTTTCAGTTGGAATTCTACCCCAGCTTCCTAATGCCAAAGCTAAGCTACTTACTTGGGTCTTTTCTAATATATGCATTTTTGCTGCACCTTTTCTTTGGAATACCAGGCAGCCTTCGTGATTCTGGGGTCTCCAGTCAGGTTCTTATGCCATAACTTTCTATAGCACACTTTGCAGTACCTTAAAGAATTCAACAGGACACTAAGTCTTGACTCTAAATCTTCAACTATAGTCACATATATTCCAATATGTGTGTGTATATATATATATATATAAAAGTGTACATTATAGATCTTATATATTGGTTATATATAGCACACATACACATTAGTATATTACATATGCATACATACCTTATCAACTTATAATATATACCATAAAATAAATTATAATATAACATACAATGTACACACCTACATATATGTAAGTGTATATGAATATAGCACACATAGATATCTACACATACATACATGGATATTTTACATGTAGTTCGGTGAATATATATGTATGGAATGATTTGCATATATGATCTTACATAGTTATGCATTAAAAAAAACCTTAGGATGTATTCAAAACTAGGTTTAAATTGGTTAGCAACAGCAACAAATGTCACCAAAAATTGGCAATATCTAGGGGAGGCGTTTGCAAGCAGAATAATGTGACAGAAACAGCTACTGTCTGCCAAGGGCACTCACTACACACAGATTGCATAATGTTTTTTACCACCTGGCATCTTGCTATCACCCTGTGGAGTACAAAGAAAATCATTACTTTATAAATGGGAGATTATTTTTAATAGATAAAGTTAGCATAGTCTACAGTCTAACCATGATTCTACAGCTAAATGTGGGAAGGCAATTGCTTCATCTCATGTCCTTTAGATATCAAAGAATTTCTAGAAAAAGAAGAAAAATGTATTTTTTTCTTTTTAATTTTGGCCTCTCATGTCACTCTATGGCATTTGTTCAAATTTGTTCAGATTCCATTACCTGTGAGTCTCAAATTCAATTGGAAGAAATCTTTCATCAAGACTTTAACCATATCTACCCCCATATAATAGTAGAAAATTCTACCATCCGTGAAAATTGCTTCCTCCAATAGAGCATATCCTCTGAAAAACTGTCTTCTTAGAGAGTGAAGAAAATTACAAAAGTGTCTGTGCCAGATTGCACATTTTTTTTTCCTGGAGGCTAGTTTCCTCCTGCACAGTCTCGTCCAGTGTGTTCGAGACCAGTTATTAATTTATGGCTCCCTATTTGTGTGCCTTCGCAAAATATGTAAAAGAACTGAATGCAAGGACACTTGTAGTCTCTTGTACCATTTCTGCACTAGATTAGGCAAATGACTAAAAGCAAAGCCCTGAACTCACAGAGACCTGAGCACTACAAACCCTCAGGAACAGTTGGAGCCTCTTATGTGTCAATAATCAGCTATCAAAAATTTCATAGGAAGCTGTGTTGTCCTTACAATGTAGTTAATCAATATCACACATTTTGTACAGTGTCCTCTGAGCCTGCAATACCATTATTGTGTCAACAAACCATTTTATTTTCATTTCTTTCTAAAATATAAATAGCATTGTTTTAAATTCATAGAAATTTTATGGTCCTATTATTGAGACATATTAATTATACACTCAAATTTTCTCTTAAAATATTTTTTTCTAATTTTTAATTATGTATAATATGTGTGTATTTTTAAATGTGAGTACAGTATCCATGGAGGTCAGAGAGGACAGCAGATCCACTTAAACTGAAGCTGAAGGAAGAAGAGATTGAGTTACTCTATGTGAGTGCTGGGAACTAACCCAAGGTCCTCTCTGCAAGTGTTAAATAATCTATCTAGGCACTGTAGTTAAAATCTTGGTACCACTTTAAAAAATGCATGCACACACAAATCCCCCATTTTTAAAGTGAGACTAAGTGTACTTAAGAAGTACCTGCAATCTGTACATGGATTATTCCCCTATCCTTAGATATATCATCTAACTCGGGGTTCTAGGCTTACTAGTGATCCCCTCTTAAGTGCAGACCATCTTCTAGCTTCTGCAAAAAAAAAAAAAAAAGAAGTCTAGGTACTACAATGGTGTTCATTCGAGAGCTTCCATGGGGGACATTGTGCAAGAGGTGAAAATATTGTTGGCTACCATTATTGAAGTACAGGGATTGGGGTAGGCACTGTGGATGGTGGCCAGGGATGTGTCTTATAAAATTCACTCACTATACACAGTTATATGGTTTGAACCGTCAATAGTGTTGAGGCTACGAAACCCTTTATTAGATGCATTACTGTGTAGTATGTGGAAGGAAGGCTGACAGCCTCCATGCATTCATGAAAGAACATCTTTGTTTTCCTTATTTACTACACACTTACCTGAGCATGCCCAGTTGTGCCAGATGCTACTTTTATCTCTGGAATGCACAGTTGAAAGTGATATAGGAACAAAGAATTTATAAGAACCTTCAGCAACTGGCAAGTTCTCTCAGTATTTATTTATTTACATTTTTAGCACAGCACTCCTTTCGGTAAACTAGAGTGGGCCGCACATGTGTGACTAAAGCTGTGTTCTCTACTTTAATCCTAAGCCAGTTAATACTACCAAATGACAACTGAAGCTCTACAGTAAAAGCTATTATCCTTGTCTAATGCAATGCAAAGAAAAGTAATGTTTTCTTAAACACTCTGCAAGCTCCAGGTTTCCAAAGATTAAATAACAATTGTAATTTTTTGGCAATCACTGCTTCATACAGTATTTATGATACTTACCTTTCTTGCACATCAATGCATGATTGTTTGCCTACACTAGAAGACAAGCTGTGGTCAAATTTAAACAGAGTACCTCCCCATCCCTAATCATTTATCTTAAACTTACAAGACATTTTAATGATCCTCTTTTCACCACCTCAGATGGTAAAACAACCAGAAGAAGCCCTGTAAAGGACAGTAAAGAAGAAAAAAATATTTTTCCTCCTCAATCGGAGATGCCTAATAACACCTTCAACTCAGATCTGTGATCAGATTTAACTGTTTCCTTTTCTTACAGAAGAGGCTTGCTAGTGATTTTAAGCAGTTTTTATCATTGTGAATGTTCTATGTTCTTAACCCAAAAGTATTCACCTAATGTTTTCCTCCTCAGAACTAGAGGGGATGTTGGAGAGGATGATGTTGCTGAGCACCTCAGAGCTCAGAATTAATCAACACAGCTTAAGCACTTTGACCACTGAAAATTTAAAAACTCCATGTGTATGCAATGATGAGAATGTGTCAGTAAACAATAACCAAAATGAGGAATTCATTATTTATTGAGCAAAATAATTTGGAGGACAATTGGAATTAATATTTGGTATATTATATTCATGGCTGTAATGGGGATATCATAAAATACAATTGTACAAATGTACAGAAAATAGATTATAAAACAGAAAAATACAGTTAATAGAAAAAGATTATATTAATTAGATTATATTAAAGGTTAAAAAACATAGACTATTTACCAAGATATCTTTAAATAAATTTTCTACACTATATATAACATAGTAGGTTTAATGCATATCTTACTCATGAATTATAATTCACAAAGAACTTATATCATATCATACATGATAGATATAGAATTTCAAAAGAATTATTTCACACTGTGTTGTTCTAAGAAAGGCATTTCTAATAAATATCAAAGATAATTTTTTATTGACTTTATACCTATACAATTCACACACCCAAGTAATGTCAAACCCTTTCTTGCATCCTGCTAGAAAGGTATTTGCATACATTAGAATCAAGGCTACATCTTTGTTTACCATTATGGGAAAATGTGAAACATATATATATATATGAAGTAAATATAAATTCATATAGATGAACAGGATTAAAATTATTATAGTTAGCATATGCTATTCTTAAAGAAAAACTATTCATATCTTCACAGAAATTATTCTAGTTAGTACACCATGGAACATACAGGATGATTTATTGCCAGCATGTTTTTCTAGATTGTCTCGAGAGATTTGAGAAACATCATAGTAGAGATTAATCCCATATTAATGTGTGCTATAGTTTGTCATTTCATAAATCAATACAGAGATTATATTAAAACAGCCAAAATTTTCAAATAAGAAAAATGAATCTAATTTTATCCACTAGATTGATGATCATCATGGAAAAATCACAAGTAAAAAGCTTAATAGGAAAGTAATTGCTTATAGGCTATATACATATAGATAGATGGATAAATATAGTATGTCAAAAATATATAACATTAATATGTAATAAAAATAACTACTATATGTTTAAAGTTGGTAGCAAAGCATCAGAATCATGACTAATGAAAAAAGAGTTGGGAGAACTTCAGGGAATGTTTGAGAATGTAAACTGAGTTGAGTTAATGATTTGCATGGCAAAATAGTGATTTAAAGAAGTCTACCATGAAACTAATAAATAAAAGTAAATGAATATATTTACTTAATAGTTTCTAGAGAGAACTTCTATATAATACAACCAAGACCTAGTAAAATCAATTTTAGAATCATTTATAAGAAAATAAATTTGTGATTTTATAATCAAAATGGCATTTAGAATAATAAAAATAAATGCTATTCTCTAAAAGAATAAATTCAGGTGTTTATAAAGGCTAAAAGATTAATGAAATATTGTACAATCTATGAGTGTCAGTAAAATTATGAACAAGCAATGAAAAGGAATATATAATACAGTAATTAGAAACTCTACATAGCTCAAACAAATAGGAGAAACTATGTGTGTCATTAGTAATTACAGTGGTAAATGTCAAAAGAACAGTAGACACATTTGCTTATAACTGAAATAGATAATCCTCAAATAAAACTCTAAAATGATGAAATGAGATGAAATATAACTACACATTGTAAATCATTAAATGTATTAACATATACACAAGTTCAAAAATTATTCCACATTTGTTTAACTAAAATAACTAACAAAACTATTGCAATCTCAGTATAATAAAACAGTATTATGCACTAAATTTCTGCTTATTTGAAAACTCACCTGCATAAAAAAATTCTTTCAATAAAGTTAATAAAATGCAGCATTTCAATTTTCTTACATTAGTCATTTTGTATGCTAAAAATGTACATAATGTCTCTAGAAAATGCTAAATATGTGAAGATAGGTGTGTGTGTGTGTGTGTGTGTGTGTGTGTGTGTGTGCGTATATGTGTGTGTAAATGTTAAAATGGCCACAGCAAAAGTCAATGAAACATAGGGCAATTGTGTACTTTCATCCTTAATGAATGAAGTATCAAGACAAGTACTATAAATTCCTGCTCAAAGAGAATCTATATTTAAAACGCAGTAACAAAAAAGAAGCAAAACTCTCTCAATTAGGATTTTAATCTCCTAATGAGTCAATGCACGGCATTAATTACTGGGTTTAGAGATTCCATGCTATTTTGGAATGGTTGGATTGGACTCAAGTAGGAATGATGGAAGGTAAAGACAGTATCTCACCCTGAATGTGTGTTATCTTGACCACATGAGAATTTTAAGTGTGGTTTGGGAACATAATTAAATTAGGAAGACTTGAATAGGATTCTGCATCGAAGTTTACGGAAGGTATGAAAAGAGGAAGAAAGCGAATACGATGGAGAAAATGATGGAACCCAGAGGAGGACTTCTTTGGTGGAGCCCTGAGAAAAGGGGTGGGGGGATGAGAGTGCTCATTATTCAGTGTTCTGTGGACTATGCTGATGGTTTTAACTCTCGTTCTATGAGCATGGGATCTCAGTAAAATACTTTACATGAACTCGGGGAAATTTGATGCCAGCTGTCTGTTTTCAAGGTACATTGTGTGGAGCCTAGAATGAAAATACAGTAGAAGTGGAGCTGAGTCAAAGCGTAGAAACAAACATGGTGCTGGTGATGGAAGAGATGCATGATGAATTCGAGAGACTTTTAGAGGGTGGAAATCGGAAAGGATTTTGAAGAAGGAACAATAGTGTCTAATGTGGTCCCCATGAGGCTAAATTCCTATGACAGATAGCTTCATTCAAAACCCAAATATGGAAAGAATAACACATTTGAAAAATAAACAGCTAACTTTTAGAAATAAGTTTAAAGAAAATTTCGATATTAGAATTCAGATTCTCAGTTAGAAATTGGCACATGTGAAGGCATTATGTAGTAAATAATAGAAATACTCTGTTTATATACACTAAATAAATTACAACTGTTCAGATATGTAAATAGAGGAAAGAGGGGGGTGGGAGAGAGATTTAGTGGCATTTGAGGAAGAGTGAGGATATTCCATGTGGAATAATCTCTCTACTTCTACTCAGTAGGAGAATAATCTCTCTCCAATTCTACTCAGGTAGAAAATATTTGAGCTTGCAAAAGGATGTGGGGAGAAACTGTCTTATATTGAAAACTCCAAAATAAAAGAGAGAGAGAGAGAGAGAGAGAGAGAGAGAGAGAGACTGAGAGAACATTAAGGGGAAGAAAAGGCGTAGCATTTAATATTTCTGAAATATTAAAATAGGACACAGAGTCAAAAAGTTATGAAGGTAGTGGCAATGAAGCCAGTGGCAAGCCTAAAAGAAGGACTTTGATGATTGACAGGCTCTATTCATAGATCCTCTTGGACTGAAAACTTGAGTGATTGATGGGAGAAGTAAACCAGAAGAGAACTTTGTCGATATTTCTCTCACAAACGGTGAGAAGGGATAAGAACGAAATAGAAAAATGTTTTAGTCTAGGAAAAAAAGTGCTGTTGATTTTTTTTATTTTTTTATATAATAATTAATTTTTATTTCTTCAAGTTACATCTCAATCACAATCCCCTCCCTACTCCCCCCTCCAGTCCCACCTTTCCACCCTCCTCCCCCTCAACCCCCCGATCCTCTTCCCTTCTTTTTTTTTTAAAGGTATTTCTTTTTTCCCCCAACAGCTCTCCCTTTCAGTCCAAAAAATGGTTCTTTTTCTTATAACTATAAATACAATACAAAACAACAGAAATAAATAGGCCACAATTATAAGAGTTATATGGCTTAGCATACATTCCCAATGTCCAGTCCATATGTATTTGGCACCTGTTGATTTTCAGCAGTAAGACCCAAATATGCTTTAAACCCACTTGAGTGGTATACCTTCATGTTAGCGAATGCTAGGCAAAGTGTCAAATACTGTAAGTAAGCTTTGTTGGTCAACAGATGTCTACTCCTTGGCAAAGTGTCTACATTTTTTTTCATGCTACACTGGTGAAGTAGCCACATAACCCACAGGACTCAGCTCTAATTATTTACTACATTGTTCCAGTAGGAATAGATTGCTGGCCCCCAATACAGATGAAACTATTTGACTTTATATGAAAGAGAATAATAACTAATAAAAATAATCAAATGCTAAAGCAGAAAGGCAGAAGGATTTCTGCAGACTCTGGTACTTCTAAACTCAGGGAAATAGGACATAAAAATAATTCACTTTAAAAAGAATATAAATGTCCTCAGTTTATTTTATAAATCTCTAAATGTGAAAACTATTAGTAATTATGACAAGAATCAATTCATAAAACTACATAAAATCACGACTGAAGGGACATATCACCTGAAAGATAGAAATATATCTAATGGTCCAACAGTTTTATTCTGAATTATAAATGAGACAATTAAAGGTGTTAATAAGCCTCCATTACATTTTGTAGCATAGTAGCCCTTAGAGAGCACATGACAAATACATAATTATAGACATCTATTCAAACGATTGTTGTACACTTGGAGTTTTAAAGGCATGAATAATTTTCTAGGAAACTATAATTCAAATTTCTGATTCAAGGAAGAACAAAAAATTCAAACCATTACAAAAAAGGAAATATAATATTTTTTCAATAAATTAAAATATTGTCTGTACATGACAAATTTTTGTAGGTAGTTTATACATTTCAAGGAAAATTAATCTCAGCATTTTAACCATTTCAAAGATAAAATGATAATTGATAAAATATAAGTAATTGATAGGGAAAGTCATATGAAGCCCTTTATTAAAAGAGAAATGGACACTGATGAGACGATTCGATGAGTAGGAGTGTTTGCTGCTCTGCTGACATCAGTTTAATCCCAGCGACCTAAATGCTTGAAGAGACAACCTATTCCTGCATGTTCCTGTTGTCCTCTGACCTCCACACAGGTATGGTGTAATACACACACACACACACACACACACACGCACGCACGCACGCACGCACGCACGCACACGCACACGCACACGCACACACACACACACACACACACGCACGCACGCACGCAGACAAACACACACACAGACACACACATACAGACACGCAGACAGAAACATAAACAAGACACACACATATAGAAACACATACACAGACACACATTCACACAGACACAGACGCACACATACAGAAACACACACACACAGACACACAGAGACACATATTTATACAGAAACACACACACACACACATACAAATAAAAGGAGAAGTGAAAACTTCTAGTACATCTCAATGAGTACTAATCTAGAAAAGAATTGGATGAAGGAATAATTTTATTGTAGAAATTCAAATATCATTTGCATGAGAAAACGTATGTATAATTTATAAAATATACACCTCAATATGTATAAAATATCTAGCAAAAAAGAATACTAAAATATAATTTGCATTTGTTTAGTATATTTATAAATTTGTGTTTTAACTTTTTTTGAAAATTTTCATATACATACATGCACACACACAAAATGCACATATACGTTTTTAAATTTTTGAAAAAATTTAAAAACATTTAAAAATGTTTTATATTGTGATAAGAAAGATGTGGCTTAAAAAAAGATTGTTTTGTCCACTACTGCAAAATAACATGTCATTCTATATGACTCCACACTAACGTAGGTGAAAAAAAAAATTGTTGTTGAATAAACTTAGGCTAAATAGTAGCAAATAGTGTTAGAGATAAAATAGTACATGAATTTGGGAAAGGAGAAATAAGAAGAGGGATGGAAGGAATTGAAAGAGAGAGAGAAAGGGGTGAATCTGATAAATAAATATATGAAATCCTCAAATAATAAATATAAAAATTAAATATGTATAAAATAATATGATTTACTATACTCAAGAGTAAAGTGTTTATGATGTGTATCATCTTAATCCTTTAATTTTATTTAACATTCTTCTGGAAGATTTAGGCAAGAGAATTTGTAAAAAAAGAAACATTTTTATTCCAATATTTTGTATTCAAAGTTTTTAAATTGGAAAACTTAAAAGCTTTACTATAATTATCACATACAATGAATCATTAGCTACTGATATTCATACCCATATTATAATAAATATGTTAGAGTATTAGAGTAATGTCAGCTCCCGTTCACGTTAGAAGAAGTTTGTTTAAAAAGTATTGCACCACTGTCATTTTTTCCACAATAAGTCTTTTACACAGCTTCCTATTTCTTTAAAAGGAATTCAAAGACTTGCATAATTCTAACTGGATTGAGTATATGTGCATTTATTTTTGTGTGCATGTATGTATATGTTGTGTATTTTCAGGAGGAAAACAGGGAAATACAAAATTTTATTTTAATTGTACATATCAAAAATAGAAATAAAATAGATTTTTTTTTAAACATGCTGAATTTAATTGTTATAGAAAGGGCATTCTTAGCTGGGCGGTGGTGGCGCATGCCTTTAATCCCAGCACTTGGGAGGCAGAGACAGGTGGATCTTTATGAGTTTGAGGCCAGCCTGGTCTACAAAATGAGTCCAGGACAGCCAGGGCTACACAGAGAAACCCTGTCTCGAAAACCCCCCCCAAAAAAAAAGGGCATTCTTTCCTTCGCACTAATTTTATATTAGTGTTTATAAGTATGTGTCTAATACACTCTACAAGGGTTATGAGCATCTGTAGAAAGGACAAAAGTGTCTGGAATGCATGAATGCTTTTATTTTCCACCTCTACATTAAAGATGCTGGACGAAAATCTATCAATGTCATTCACCATATAAACAAGATGAAAGAAAAAAAACCACAAGATAATCTCACTAGATGCAGAAAAAGCATTTGACAAAATCCAACACTCCTTCATGCTAAAAGTTCTGGAGAGAATGTGCATACAAGGGCCGTACCGAGAAATAATAAAGGCAATATACAGCAGGCCAGTGGCCAACATCAAAATAAATGGTGAGAAACTTGAAGCATTTCCTCTAAACTCAGGGACAAGACAAGGATGTCCACTTTCACCATATCTCTTCAATATAGTTGAAGTTCTTGCTAGAGCAATAAGACAACTAAAGGACATCAAGGGGATAAACATCGGAAACAAAGAAGTCAAATTATCATTATTTGCAGATGATATGATAGTATACATAAGCGACCCCAAAAATTCCACCAGAGAACTCTTACAGCTGATAAACACCTTCAGCAAAGTGGCTGGATACAAAATTAATTCAAAAAAATCAGAAGCCCTTCTTTATACAACAAACAAATGGGCTGAGAAAGAAATAAGGGAAATAACCCCCTTCACAATAGCCACAAACAACATAAAATACCTGGAGTAACTCTAACCAAGCAAGTAAAGGACCTGTACAACAAGAACTTCAAGCCCTTGAAGAAAGAAATGGAAGAGGCCTTTAGAAGATGGAAAGATCTCCCATGCTCATGGATAGGTAGGATCAACATAATAAAAATGGCCATCCTACCAAAAGCAATACATAGATTCAATGCAATTCCTATCAAAATACCAACACAATTTTTTATAGACTTGGAAAGAGCTATTCTCAATTTCATATGAAAAAACAAAAAGCCCAGAATAGCTAAATCAATCCTGTACAATAAAAAAACATCTGGAGGTATCACCATCCCAGATTTCAAGCTGTACTACAGAGCAATAGTTATAAAAACAGCATGGTATTGGTATAGAAACAGACCAGTAGATCAATGGAATCGAATTGAAGATCCAGAAATAGACCCACACACTTATGGCCACCTAATTTTTGACAAAGAAGCCAAAACGGCACAATGGAAGAAGGACAGCATCTTCAACAAATGGTGCTGGTCCAACTGGATTTCCATTTGTAAAAGAATGAAGTTAGACCCATACTTATCACCTTGTACAAAACTTAAGTCCAAGTGGATCAAAGACCTTAACATAAGGCCGGTCACACTAACTCTACTAGAAGAAAAAGTGGGAGAAACCCTCGAACTAATTGGCACAGGTGACAACTTCCTGAACAGAACACCAACAGCTCAGGACTTGAGATCAACAATCAATAAATGGGACCTCATGAAACAGAAAAGCTTCTGTAAGGCAAAGGACACTGTCATTCGAACAAAACGGCAGCCTACAGACTGGGAGAAAATCTTCACCAACCCCACATCTGACAGAGGGCTAATATCCAAAATCTATAAAGAACTCAAGAAATTAAATGCCAAGAAACCAAATAATCCAATCAAAAAATGGGGGACAGAGCTAAATAGAGAATTCACAAAGGAGGAATCCCTAATGGCTGAGAGACACTTGAAGAAATGCTCAACATCCTTAATCATCAGAGAAATGCAACTCAAGACGACTCTGAGATTCCATCTCACACCTGTCAGAATGGCTAGGATCAAAAACTCAAATGACAGCACAAGCTGGCGAGGGTGTGGAGACAGGGGAACACTTCTCTATTGCTGGTGGGAGTGTAGGCTTGTGCAACCACTATGGAGGTCAGTCTGGCGATATCTTAGAAAACTTGGAATAGCTCTGCCTCAGGACCCAGCCATACCACTTCTGGGTATACACCCAAATGCCTCTTCACGGAATCATAAGAAAGTTTCCTCATCTATGTTTACAGCAGCCTTATTTGTAATAGCTAGAAACTGGAAACAACCCAGATGTCCCTTAACCGAAGAATGGGTTAAAAAACTGTGGTACATCTACACAATGGAATATTATTCAGCTATCAGGAACAATGAAATTATGCAATTTGCAGCCAAATGAATGGAACTAGAAAAGCTCATCCTGAGTGAACTAACCCAGACTCAGAAGGACACATATGGCATCTATTTACTTATAGTAGGATTTTAGCTATATAGTAGAAGGTATCAATACTACAACTAACACACCAAAGGGAACTTGAACATAGACTTCTTATTTTTAATTTTTATTTCTTATTTATTTTTTATATATTAGTTATATTTTTCTGTTTTTTAGTCTTTTTTATCTATTGTATGCTTATTGATTTGTTTGTTTAGTAGTTCTCTCTCCCAGGCAACGAGACACTTTTCACTGATGGTACTGCTTCATAGATCCCCAATGAATGAAGAGGCTCTTGGCCCTCATACGACCTCTCAACTGAGATGAGGGACTGTTATATAAGGACACCCCACCCCAGAGAAATGGAATGGAAGGGTTAGGAGGTAAAGTAAAAAAATGAAATGTGATGTTTCGGCCTTTTACTACTAACTGTCATGAACTGTTTAGGATAATTAAGAAATGCAAACTAATGGTTATGCAAGCCGGTCATTCTGTTAGGTACTATGACAGCCTATTATAGTTACTTGCTAAGCTAATCAGAAATAAAGCTGCTAAGAGACAAGCAACATCTTCTTACCCTTATATAAGAGATAGATAGGGCCTCTTCAAAAACCTCAAGAGATCTGCAGAATATGGCATTCAACGATGTTTTCGTAACTTTAATTTTTTTTATTTCAAGACATATCAACTCATGACAGCACCCCCTATTCTCCTCCAAGTAGAAGATGAGCATCGAAGAATCTCCAGTGGGAGATGATTGAATTAGTCGCAAGCCTATCTCTTGTTAGGAAAAGCCCCTTGCTCCAACTGTAGACAGAATGCTGTCCAAAAAGGACAAAACCTGGAAGCAGGTAAGCTCTGCCAAAACAGGGTAGGTAAGTCCTTCATAACCCCTGCTCTACAATCAGTGTCTGTCAGAGAAGCGGGGCCAAACGACTGAAGAGAGATGCTGTAATGTATGGAGAGATAATGGGAACTGTCCAGGCAGCCACTGGTATGTCATTTCTTAGTTTTGGAAGCTGCAGACCCTGTACTTCCTATAAAATCAGATATATTTATCCCTCTCAGGTCTCTGAGGTGATTGAAGAACAGATAGATAGAGTCTCATAAGTAAATTTTGAGTTGTTTAGGAGTCAAGAGAGTGTTATACATCTAAGAAGATACTTTTAAAATTGTGTTGCAATTAGTATGAATGTTGAGTCAGATATAGAACTTTAAACTCATGGAGATGTTTAGATAGTAGAATGTTAAAATCAGGTACCAAATACATATGGACTGGTCATTGGGAATGTACGTTAAGCCATATAACCCTCATAACTGTGGCCTAATTACCTCTGTTGTACTGTATTGTATTTATTATTATAAGAGAAAGAGCCACTTGTTGGACTGAAAGGAGAAACTGTAGGGGGAAATAAGATATACCTTAAACTTAAAAGAAAAAAGAAAGGGAGGAGGATGGGGGGTTGAGGGTGGAAGGGTGGGACTGGAGGGGGAATAGGAGGGGACTGCGATTGAGATGTAACTTGAAGAAATAAAAAATAAAGGAAAAAAAATAAAGATGCTGGAAAACAATGTAGCTCTTTAATGAGAAAAACAGGTTAGTCTCTTTTTTCCATCCTGTGCTAAAATAAGTTCTGAAGAGATTAAAGACTGAAATATAAAACTGAACATGTAGACAAAATGATTAAAATATAATGAAAGCCTGGTGCACCCATATTAAGAATTGGTATTTAAAAAAACAAAACCAAAAACTGTTGTCAAGGTTAGATTTGATGGCTGTTGACATGATGTATTACAAATAACCAATAGAAAAATATGTACAAAATAAATTTTATTACATTAAATTCAGTGATGCAAGCCAGGGTTGATGATGAATATCTGGAATTCAAATATTTTGAAGGCAGGGGAAGGAGGATCGGGAGTTCACGCAGACCCTGTATCAAAAGCAAAACAAAACAAAACAAAATCCAAAGCATTAAGCAGGGAGAAAAACAAACCTTTTACATTGTTGAAATAAAAACAATAAAATTGGTGTGAATGCAGAAAGTTGAAATACTTATGAAGTGTGTGGTCTCATAAAAGGCAATATATACTTTTAAGTAGCTAGAAAAATTATTATACTTTTTTCTTTGGATCATGGTTTGAGTCATGCTAAGAATAATGTTCATGAGGGGTTTCATTGAAGAAACAGTTTTAACTAGGATCCAATGTGCATATATGTAAACATGTATATGTGGGTACAGCACAGCATGTAGAAACAAGAACAAGAAAGGCTGGTGTTAGGTGATATGGAAGGATAAAATGAAGGTAATGGACATATGAATCATAAATGAGGATATAAAGTTCATGATTTTTCTAGTTTTAGATCTCTCATGGACTTTTTCTCTTTTGCTGATGGATAAGAGCATTGAACATATTTGATAATGAAACGGCAAAATCTAAATGTGATATTTCAGGATATTATTATTAATGTTATTTGGACAGGGAACTCAGAGATACTTCCACCTCTTCCTCTGCTCAACGCCAAACAGGTGCTAAACTAAAAGGCATGTGCCTCATGCTAAATTTGCAAGTTCTATTCAATAAAGTTTTAATTATAAGACAGAACTATTTATGAAGCATGAACCTGCATAATTGTTTAATATAAAGAAAGGCTTAAGGAAATTATGAAATTAAACATATTTAATAAATATTCCTTTTATCATAACATTTATTTATTTATTTAAGTTACATTCTGATCGCAGCCCCCTTCCTCTCCTCATCTGAACTCACCCTCCTACCCTCTTGCCCCTCTCCCTCCTCTCATTCTCCTCAGTGGAGGGGAGCCTCTTGCATCCACCCATATCAGTCTGGTCAAGTCACATCAGGGCTAAGAACATCCTCTTCCACTGAGGCCAGACAAGGCAGCCCGGCTAGAGGAAAGTATTCTATGAATAGGCTTTCAGAGAATCTATTTTGACTCCTTAAACATTTATGATCCCAGTATCAGGTTCATATTTTTTGACCTACGTCTATACTCAGCCATTTGTGTTATGATATGCTAGAAGTAAGTATCTGAAATTCCCCAAGGATTTTCTCTGTGCATTAAAATTTTAATAACTTTCCTTAATTTGCTGATAATTTTGTCTTTGAACATTTCATAATAGTTCTAAAATCACAATCATTTATTAAAGGAATGAAAGAAAATATAAACTTTGAATTATTCTACAGAATTGTACTTCTAATTTTTAGATAACTATATAAGATATGGGTGTGCACATATAGATCCACTAATTGTTTAATTTGATTCAGATATATATAATCTGACATCATATAATAAAATTGGAATATTTGTTCATGTAATTAATCATTGTGTTTCAGTGAAATTTAGAGGAAATTCAATGACAATGTAAACAGGTATTATGTTCTTTCTAGTCTAATAATTCTAGTCCACCTTTTATCCAGTTACTGTGCATATACAAAATCCTCAGGAAAATGTTATGTTCAAGATGAAGGGAAATATAATAGAATATTGATTTAAATAGATTCTTACCTTATTATCATTTGAAATAAAAATACCATTTGTGGATAGAGATGTTAAAGAGATTTTGACAGGTAAAATTTATAAATTTTATATTCCATTGCCTTTCAAGTTTCAAATTTGGGATCTAAGTATGTTTTTATTTTTACAAAAAGATTGAAAGAAAATATATTCAGAGTTTAGTAGCAAAGTCTATGTTTCAGGATGGACAAGAAGGATTGAGGCCAGGGAGATAAGGTTGATGCAAATAGAGCTATGGTGGCTGTTCTCTGTGGTTTATAATTTGCAGTGGGAACAACTGTTATCTAACTGTGATCTGTAAGTACAATAGGAGCAAGGAACATGGGAGGCACAGGACTGGGGCCATCACTCTATCATCCTAGACATGGTGGCAGCGTTATCACAATGACAGGAAAGCAAAAGCACTCAGAAAGCCTTACTAACATGAGGTCAGTTGGAGTGTCGTAGAGTCCTTAGGAACGAATGGAGTAGACAGCCTGCTAAATAGTTTGTATAAACAGAGGAATGAAATTTAACTAAAACCACTTAAAGAGAATTGCATTTGTACCATCAATTCCCAGGTCTGAACTGGTTTTCTGACCCAGAGCCAACCTAGAACCAACATCAGAGCCATGTTAGGAAGAATTCTGCTACCCTACCAATAATACCTCATATTCAATTGTCTGTTTCTCCCCAAGACTTTTACAGAGGGATCTGCCACAACTTACCTAGCTGACTGTGTTGAGAAATACTACGTGATCAGACCATTGGTTACTCTTGGACATGGTCTTTGAGACTATGGTAATTACTGGAAATCTAGGATCCAGGGTCACTGTGACCTCCAGAGTGAGGAGCTCATGTCCATCTACCAGTGGGTTCCTCATCCCTTCCCCTTCCTTCCTTCCTTCCTTCCTTCCTTCCTTCCTTCCTTCCTTCCTTCCTTCTGTCCTTCCTCCCTCCCTCCCTCCCTTCCTTCCTCTCTCCATTTCTCCTTCCTTCTCTTTCTCTCCCTCCCTTCCTTCCTTTTTCCCTAGCAAGTATCTCATGTTGTCAGGCTGATCTCCAATTCACAAATAGCCACAGATGATGTTAAACCCCTGGGTCCCCATATCCAGTTCTGGAATACTCCACCAAACTTGCCTTATTTGTTGCTTAAATGTTGCTAGAGGGCTTTGTGCATACCAGGTGAGTGCTTTACCAATGCAACTACTTTCTCAGCCCACATTGTTATTTTCTTTGTGCTGCCTGTGTGTGGTTGTATTTTTTAAAGGACCTTGACCAATATTGTTCCTGTTTAATAACATTCATTATTAAGTAATCCTTGGAGAAAACTATTTTTTTTTTAATTTTACTATGAATGGGGGAAAACTACGAATGAGGTAATGTGTATTTCTGTAAAAGAACTTAAATTATAGTCAATAAAGATCTATCTCAAGCATGAAATGTGATAAACATATATACCATTTATAGAGTAGGATATAGGGTGGATAGCCACATAAATGCATAGATAGCTGTTCTCCACATTTCAGTGTTTAAATCGACAAAGGATGACTTATATAAGGATAACCCTACAGTATGACATTCCTTCTTGACAATGAAGCCACCCTTGTTTGTAATAACATGACTGATATTTGTACCATGATGCAGATTTTCTTTGGGAAACAGTTCTCATCAGGCATATGGAGTTTATGAACTTATGAACTGCTGAGAACACTCCACTAAATCCTTACATTTCTGTGTGAGAGAAGGGGTTATTGGTCTTGTCAACTGAGGCTTTGCTGACATTACTTAGGCATACACTACATCCTCTTGAAATTAGTAAAGTTTTAAGCCACAAACAACCTGAATATTTTGGTGAAAACTCCAATATTTGGGATGATTAGAAGGACTTTCGTTTTTAAGAAAATGAATTAAGAGGTCATAATTTATTAGGCTGGGAATATATAAGTTGTGATTCTAACACAGTTCTTTTTTAGGGCTATATCAATGATGGAGTTATAAATATTGCCTTCTTAGCAAAATAAATAAAAGTCCCAGTCAACAGAATGCCTTAAAAATCTTATGTATTATTAAATATACCATGCCTGTACCCAAACTAAATTACAACTCAGATAGGCACCAGGAAGGTCAGGTTTATTATCCAGTTGAGAAGAAATGTAAGGAGAATGCTTGTTTCTAAATCATGGGTTTTATTGTCATCATTATAACTAATAATAACAAGGAAAGTAATGCAGCCATATTGGATTTTGCATTTTTCAGTAGACAGCAAGACTTCTATTTAATAATCATTTATATTTACATTAAAGGAGTACAGAGAGTTTTCGAACAGTACTTCATTAATCATGTCAGCCAGTTACTTGGAAAGTTATTATCCCAGTTCAATAGATAGAAAAATTATATCTTAGAAAGGTCAGTTACATATTTACTTGTCCAATCTTGGAAAAGCAAAGGGAGTCAGTTTCAAATATGAGACCTCTTTTCACCCTTTGATCTAACTACTGGACCAGTGAAATGTTGGTCCATGTAGTGGGTAGCCGTTAACCTAAGACTGTCATAGTTGGCCTCTCTGCTCTTACTTTTACAGATCTACAACCACAGAAAGAAATACCAATTTTTCTTCTACCATGTCAACTAAAGAGAACATATGGGAACTGTTAATTTCTATTTCCTTTTGTTTAAGTCTTTTGTAAATCACTGCCAATTGTAGGTGCCAAAACTGCAAAGATCAAATTGTTTATTAGTGACATCATCATAATCAAATTTAGGATGTGATACAATGAGAATTTGAGCTTTATTTGAACATGAATGCATTTGAAACATTTTAAATCAGTAAGAAAAGTAAGAAATCAAAGTTCAATAGTGGACACACCTCAAACATATTACAATAATGGTGATTGGAGGAATAAGAGAGGAATGAGAAAATAAGATAAAATTTATAATGTGGTTTTTATTTCAATCTGATTCATTTAATGGCATTTCGTTTTAAAATCAATCAAGTAAACAAAATTGTTACTTTTTTAAAGTAAAAGTAGAAAGTGAAAAAGAACCGGGGGGCAGTGGTTTTCCCTGAATAACGATAATTGCTGATATCACATAGTGTGGACATGGTTGAGCTTTAAACTTCAAAATCTCCTCAATGAAAAAAAGTACAATGTTATGTTTTGAAATATATATTTCATTGACAATCTAAAGAAATAGCTCTCTTAAACATTTAGTTTATTTTTAACCTAATTTGAATGAAAATATTTGTTTATCTTTTAATTCAGTGAGATTTGAAGATCCCAAATATTGGGCGATTACATAGAAATGAGCATTATAAATTTATGCAGAAGTTTTAAAACTATAGTTATCTCTCTTTACATAGGATTATAGAGGTTGTACAATTTCTGTTTAAAGAAAAACAAAATAAGACTTAATTGGATGACCTTATGTACAGTCCAGGATTAACGATCATATCTTTGCCACTTGCCCTGACATCTAAGAAATGAGGAAAGAGAAAATTGAGTCGGAGCATAAGTACACTGCTTAGGAGGAGGTACTGAGTATTATTCAAAATTCAGACTAAGAGCAGGAATGGAGAGGAACAAGCAAAGGTCCTCTATGATTTAGAATTCCATTAAATATGTGAGTATAATATTCACTGTGGAGACAAATCACATAAACTCAGTAAGTTATAAAAACCAAGTGTATATATTCAAAAGAAAAGTCTGCATTTCAATCTGATTCATCTAATGTCATTTTCTATATAGAGAGTATATATATTCTAATATATACATGTGTAAAAGAATATGAGTACTTAAGTGTATGCAGATTATTAAGGAGAAAAATTTCGAATTATTTCAATGGTGATATTGAAGAATATCATTTATATACCAGTATAATATTATCTATTATCACATATAAATATAATGCCGCAAAACAAAATCACTAAGCTATGTGTTGAAAACTTTCATTATGTGCAGTTTGGGTTCAATGTTTTTCCTTTACTCATGTTTCTTTATAATTTTTGGATAATATATGTCCAGATAGATTTTATATTTACACTATTTCCATAATGTTTAAAAAGTTTTATCAGCTTTATTGTTACTTTAATTCCAACTCTCATATTGATAATATTGCAACAGGGCCAATGAGACGGTTCAGTGGGTAAAAGCACTTGCCACCAAGCCTGAAGACCTGGCCTTGATTTCTTAATCCAGCATTGTGGAAGGAAAGGACCAACTCCTGAAAATTTCTATCTGAACTCCACCTGTGTATCATTACATGAATGCATAAGCATTATACAATATGTGTGTGTAATAAAATGCTAAAAATAAACACCACAATGCCTATGATGAAATAAAAAATCTTTCTTCAAAAGAGTAATCTCCTAACTGGTCAATTTATTTAGATTTCATTTCTGGGTAGTGAAACATTGTATTAAACTATTTAGCAGGAATTTAAAGGTGGCTTTGCAGATATGTAGCAACTACTCATTTGAAAATCAATGATTTGGATACCATAGGAAATACTGTGATTTTTCTTAGCCTTCCTCAACCCATACTTCATGTTTCAATGGCTTATGAAAAGCAAGAGAAAATAGCCTCACATTTTCCATCCCTTTTAATAATATTGAGATTTTTCTTAAACTGACTGGATGAATGATGCTACTTTGAGAACCATAGAAGACAATTTTAATTCTCAAAAGGTATTCTGCACTACTTCACATGTTTCCCTAACCAAAAGACATGCTGATGTTTCATAACTCCCAATGTTTGGTAACTGATAAGGTGCCATACTCTTCTTGATTTACTGAATCATAAAACTCTAGAGACATGAGCAGTCAGATGAGTCACCAATGCTGATGTTGCCGAACAACCTCCAAAGCACAATTCTGTCTATGAAGGCAAATGTGAGGACAAAGATGATGTGCTTTATCCAATATAAGAAAAGCAGCAAAAAGAACAATAATGGGATTATGTAAGTTATTGAGTTGAATCAAAGCTATACATTCTTAAGCCCTTAGACTTCTCAGATTTGATTCTTAGGGCATACTCCATGCCTCAAAACATGTCTTCAGATGCCATTTGCAGCAAATCTCAAAAAAGAACTAAACCATTTTGGTCAGTTAAAAAGAAATCTTTCCTGAATTTGTCATGTCAGACCTTGTTGGCAGCTGTCACTCCTTACAAGTACCAGTTTCAAATTCTAATGAAAAAAGTATAGTTTTAATTGGATCAAATCAGACTATCAATATTTTAAAAAGATATTCATACTTTCAAAATAAGTAGCTACTCTGCAGAATGTAACATACAAGCACATGTATGCCTGCCTGCATGCTTGGATGTTCATCATGCCAATGTTTGGTATGTGTGTTTTCTCCCAAATGGATGGGGCATTATGACCACTCACCTAAACAAGCATTTTTTTAATAATTCAGTGAGCTGTTTTTTTCCTTTTATCATCAGTAAAAGTAACTCAGTTTATCCTCTAACTCTGATCCTTCTGGACTTTACCCTGCACATGACTGCAGAGATTTTTACAAAATTTACTATTTTGAAGACAGCTTTGACTTGGGAGATACCATGCTAGTTGAACACAATATGAGTGATGGGTCAAAGTAAAAAGAAATGACCAACCCTTTATCATACCAAATGCCAATATGTCACAAAGATTCACCTTTGACTACATTAAATTCTCTTTTCTAAAAAATTTGATTATATTCTTACCTTGAAAAATGTATTCCTAACAAATACATTACTAATTCTAATACCATATTATTTTCATTAGTATTGAAAATAGTCATTACTTCTATTGAAAAATATATTTTTTTGTTTATCTTTCCCATCACCCCTGCCTTGTGCAAATATGTGTATATCTATAAACAGACACAGGAGTACAATGATTCATATGTGTACAAGCTCTTATAAAGAATACACATAAGCATACATACACACAAATCTTCTGTATATGACTATACAAGATATCACCATGATGTTTAATTTATCAAAATGCAGTTGTAGTTCCTATAACTATTTTGGTAAGTGGTTAATGAGACAACAACAACACGGGGTCCAGATCACCTACAAATCCTTTTTTAATATACATTAAAAGCTTCCAGTCCTTGGAAATCCATTTACAAACCCACAGAATGTCACCTCCTAAGGTGTCAGGAGAAGATAACATTACTTCTCAAGAGAATAGTTAGAACTTGACCTAATATGTTCAATGATGTCAGTATAATTGTTAGCCTTAGCCTAACAACCTTACTGCATAGCCGTGAAAGACTAGAACAAACTGTCTACATTATACACTCATTTCAAAGTATCAAAAATGTGGAAAATATACAGCCAAGTTTTCATCCATACTGACATACATTTTTCTTAGTGGTAGCATTGTTAGCATTGTGGGATAGATGTTTTTAAGATAAACTTTAAGGACTTCACATTTTAAGCACTTTGGATGAAGAATATTGGAGACTCTTTTTATTACCTTTCATGTTTCAGCAATGCACTGCTTTAAAACATGAAAGAGAAACTAGAAATTATTTCCATTTTCAGTATTCACATAGGCTAATTTTGTAAATGTCCTTATTTTTATCAGGTGATGAAGCAAATCTCGGAAAAACTAAGTATTCAAAGTTTGTTCTTTACAAAACCTAGGGGTGAAATGGTATAAAAATTACATATGTGCAATCGTCATTCCTGTGATATGATTAATGACAAGAAAAGTGCATAAGATTTCACAAACTGTTTGGAAAATAAGGAATTGCAGTTGCCTATAACATCTTCCTAAAATTTAGGTGACTCTATTAGCTCGGAATTCGTTCTGCTTAGTTAGTGCTTCCAAGGACAGGTAAATTAAATGACTGTTCAGCCAAGCACAGTGATTGACTCAGTAAGGTGACAGATATGTGTATGCTTCTCACTCTTGTTCCATTAACCTTATTAATCACTCTCAACTACTGAATTCTTCTTTTGTAGATATGAGGAATACTGCCTATGCTATTAAAATATTCTCTCTCAGTTTATTAGTCTGATATTTGCATATGAATTGTTCAAAACTGTCCCTTGCAAAACACACAGGGAAAAGAACTGAATTTGAAGATGACGCTCTCTGTGAGTGACTGCTAATGAGAAAGTCCCCATCCTAATGAGAGAGCACAACAGCTTCATGTTACTATTAATCAGACAAAATGGGTATTTCAACTATGTTTAGTTTATCACAACTAGATGCATCAACTAATGGAAAGAATCTTCCATTAAATGGTTTCTTTTTCAAGATATTGTCTTACAAATTTAATACCCACTGCAACATGTTCTAGTGGAAAACTTACAGCTTTACTTGAGAGAGTTTTTTTATTATATACATCTTTTTATCACAATATGAAAGTGTAAATATACAAAGAGTTGTTTAAAGTCTATGCCATTGTTATTATGATTAATGCAAATAATGCCATGAGCAAAGACAGAATATAGTAACTTCTAAAATATCAATTTGGGAAAATATTTGCCTCATTTCCTGGGTTTGTTTCATGGAGAACCTTCTTTAAAGGGCAGTTTCTAAATAGCAGACCATTTTGTGAGAAAAATGAAAAGTTGAAGACCTCTCTAAACAATTCTCAGAATTTTCTTTTGATAATATTTATAAATCCATCTATTACTCTAATATCTGAATATATTATCCAAAGTAAGAGTGATACTTCCATTAATGGGATTGTACTTAAGTTTCTGAATAAAGTAATGATTTTTAAAGTCTAACTTAATTTTTTTTTGCCTTAGCCAATGAAGGTAATGTGAAATGTATATAGCAAACCATCTTCCAAGTTCCAGTACAAAGAGAGTTTGATCCTCCTCAGTAACTGCCATTGACTGAACAGTAGTATCATTACAGCACTTTATAAGCTATTCATTGATCATTGTCTCAATAATCAATTCTGCCAGTTCAGTTACATAGCTATAAAATCCTCTGTTCAATACATATTTTTCTGTGTTTCAGTTATGTTTTTTGGACATAAAACACCTCTATTTCCTATCACAGTAATGTCTAGGACTTCTGAAAGAAAATATCTGTAATTTAAGAACTCTGGAAAACTTCAGGACACCTGTTTTGTTGTCCTTCTTTGAAAGTCTTCCTTCTTAGTGAATTTTGAATCACCATTATATTCCAAAGAAAATAAATGACCTGGATTTTCCATTAGCTTTCGTGATACCAGCCTTTAAGAGAATCACCGATAGAAGGAGGACCCATAATAGAATAAGATGAAATTGCATTGTGTATATCCACCTCTACTGTATCGATGTGGGCTTGCAAGAAAAACATCAAGCCTTTTTAGACTTTCATAGAAAGCTTTTATTCTCTTTAAGTTTTAAGGGCAATCACTTATACAGGTTTCTTTGGGGGGATTTATTATTTGGAATTATGTATTTTATTTTCAATGGTACACAAGAGAGAGAGAGAGAGAGAGAGAGAGAGAGAGAGAGAAAACAAACTCAGCAAAGAACAGTTCAAAAAGTCCAAAGTATACTAAGTTTGTAATGATTTCAAATTCACGGCAGCATCTGAAAACATTCTCATTAAAGTCTGTATTTAGGACTGTGGAAAACTTTGTATATGTTACCAAAGAACAAATTATGTTTCCTAACTGTTATAAGTAGCATTAGAAAGAGCACCATCTTTAGACACTCATTAAAACTCACTTTTGAAAATACCATCTAATATCAGATACTTAAAAACTCAATTGCCAGAAAGAACATCCTTCTAATTGGTAAAGTATTCTGGCAACAAAACCTGGTAGTTGGATGTTATACAGCATTTTTTTTTTTTTTTTTTTTTTACCAAGGAAAGAACAACATACATCCAGTATAATTTAATCAGAAAATGGAAGTGTGCAACCACTGTTATAGCTATGTAAAGTGTTCTGGTAAAAGACATTTTAAATGAAATATTCAAAAACTGGACTAAACTTATTCTCATATAGATGAAAAGAATCCAACATGAAATCCAGATATCCCTTTGAGAATTTTATGCAATTAAGGAAGACTCTAGCAAAAGTTACACTTTTATTCATAAATATTTGCATCACTTAGTTTTTGATCAGATTAACAAGAGTTTCTGTCATTTCTTTTGAGGATGACAACAAAGATGACAATCAGTCTCTGTGATGCCTGTCATTGTTACTGCCAAGTCATCCACTAGAAGACCTTCTTTTAGTTACCAGAGGAGCAGGCAAAATATAGATATTTAGTTTTTTTCTAATAAAACACAAATAGCCAGCAGTTAAGGAACCTTTGGAAAATGATCCATGTCCCAGTAATTAAAAACAAAAGAAAAACAAAGAATAGGGAGAAAACATCCTTGGAAGTCTGGTACAATTCTACAGTAGACCTTGCTTATTTTCTATGCTGGTATAATAACCAATGGAACACATGTGACATGGCTGTGATTTCCTGGTTGCATGCTTTAATTCAAACTAAAAATTAACAGCAAAAATAAAAAAAGTCAAACCTTGGGTCAAATGCTCTTTGGTTTAAATCTTCACTACCTCCTATAATTTTGGTTAACTCACTTGAATTTTAAATTAAGCTGACACTGCCATCCTCATCCCATTACAAAAGCCAATCACCAAGAACCAGACATAAATTTCAGAATGCTTTTGTTTGTGAAAATTCATGTTTCTAAGTTCAACCCCGCTATACAAACTGTTTCAGAAAACAAAACAAATAAACAAAACAAAATAAAAATAGGGAAAAAAACCCAGGTGTTTTAACATAATATTTTATTACAACTTAATCGCGTCCTTGAATAATTTTCTTTCAAGTTTCAATCACTTTTTAAGTGGTCAGTTTCCTGGTGGTTGCAATTTAATTAAGTAACCTTTCACACTGAGCAAAACCCCAAAGCAAAAGGGTTGTTAATCTTTCTAGTGATTAGACACACCGCTAGAGCCTCAAACATTTACCTCTCCTTCCCCGCAGTAGAAATGGTTTTAGGAGGATCACGGTTCATACCTCACACTCCCTGGAGCCAGAGATGGTATATGTGCACGGACCAGATCCATTAACCGATATATCCATGGTCTCAGAGTTTGTCGGCTTGTAGTCCACGTAGTATTCCTGTAAAGGGGAATTCATTTGTCTCTCTGACTCCCTCGCCTTTTTCCGTCTTCTCTTCATAAGTGAGTGCTGTTGGAGTTGTTTCATGCTGGCTGGGTACCGTTTCCAAGACACATATATCACCAGTAGAATCATGGCCACCGAGAGGAACAGAGCCACGCTCCCAGCGATGATTTTGTGAAATGACACATGCTCATACTCATGATCCGTACCTGGGATTTGAAAGCCCGGTGATGGGCTCACTGCCTCCAGGGTGGCTGGGACGGCATCAGGTTTGAAGATGGTAGGTTTGGGGATGAACGGTGGCTTCTGGGGAATTTGAGGCACCAGGTGAGATCTTTCTGTGTTGACCACCTGGACCTCTGAGCAGATGTTGTAAGTCTCAACAGCATCGCTGACCTTCTCACCCTGTATGTGCTTAGGCCCGGCACATATCAGGGTACTTTCTTTATTCCCTTTGAAATTCTTCAGCCAGTAGAACAGAGGACAGATGCTCCGACTACATTCCCACATGTTTCCAGACAAGGTGATGGATATTAAGGATATCCATGCATTGACAGTTTCCTGGGAGACGTTGGTGAGCTTGTTAGAATCCAAATTCAATTTTTGCAAATTGGGGAGGCATTTAAATGTGCCAGGCTCGATTGCTTGGATGTCATTCCCTGATAAATCCAAGGTGTGCAAGGAACTCCAGGTCCACGTTAAGCCTTGACTGACGGAGCGGATCCTGTTCCACTGCAGGTAAATGGATCGAAGGTTGAAGAGACGAGGAAAATGCGCAAAGTTGATCTTTGAAAACTGATTGTGCTCCAGATGGAGCTCTTTCAACTTCAGAAGACCGGCAAATGCATTTCGGGATAAGCTTCGGAGACGATTGTAACCCAAGTCCAGAAAATCAAGGTTCCGGCAGTCTTGAAAAACCCTTATGGGCACAGTCTTTAGGGAATTAGATCGCAAGTGCAAAATGATGAGTTTCCGGAGGCCTTTAAACTGCTCAGATTGCAAGGTCTGAAGTTTGTTGTAGGAAAGATCCAGATTTCGGAGATTGGGGACTGGGTGAAATGTTTTATTGTGCAGATAGGTAATTTTGTTGGAGCTTAGAATTAATTCTTTCAGTCTGCGGATCCCTTGAAAGGCATCTTCATCCACTGAGCTAATGTAATTATGGTCAAGATAAAGCCATATAAGCTGGTTAAGGCCGGCAAACTGATTGGATTTGAGTTTCTGAATGCTGTTGAACCTTAAGGATAAACCTTGTGACCCTCCAGAGATGTTCTCAGGGATGTCTGCGAAGGCATGAGACTCGCAGTACACAATCTTGCCATCACATCTACAGTTCTTCGGGCAAGCTCTCTGAGCCCCTGTCAGCATAACCAGCAGCAGGGTGGGAAATAGCACCAGAAACACACTCATGCCTTTCAGCTGCGTGACTAGATGGAAACCTAATAGCAAAAAGAACACAGATGCACACATTGTCAAACAGTGACAGGATAGCACTCCTGGCAATTCCAGATCAGGGTGCCCTTTCTAGTACAAGAATGGGATAGTACATTTAAGAACACATTTCAACATGTAAAAAAATCTTATTTCCTCTAGTGCCCCACACTTGTTGTTTAGATCCCATTCTTTCTTCTTTCATCTTGATAACATTACTGAACTGGAGAACTGGAAATTCTCTCTGAGTTTCAAGAGTTCTACTCTATCCCAACCCTGAGAAGCCCAGGACATTTCTTTTGATTGAATGCTGACATTTGAATAACACTAACATTTAGCTATCATTGTACTGGCCCACAGTACTGAGCAGTATAACACATCTTTTCGTAAGGTCAGAGTCATGACTTAGGAAACCTGGTTCCTATACCTCTTTCCAAGTTGCGCAAACACGTGATGATTTAGCAAAGGAGCTTCCAAAGTATTCCAAGATTGTTCTGCCTGAATTACATACTGACTGCATACAAGGGTTGCAATCTCCGAGCCCTGAAAATTGGCATGGGAATATGCACAGACAGCCCACAGAACATGGTTCATAACAGTGTGAGATACTCTCAGTTGGTTAATAAACATATATTATTGCATACCTTGGCCTCATGCCCAGGAATACATGAGCTAAAATACACGATTACCCATACCACGAACACTGTCAGTCCTAACTAAGATATCAAAATCATATTCAAAATGTGCAGAATATGAACTAATCACATTGTTAGATAGATTGCTGGTTTTCCCCAAAAAAGTTGCCCTTGCAAATTTGAGAGATAAGCAAGGAAGCCTGCTATCAAACTCCCTACCACCCTGACCTACCCAAGTCCCTCAGGGACGGCTTTTCCTTTTCTCCCCTGCCTCCATTCACTTCAGAAAGCCTGCAAAGTTGCAATCTATTAGCATTTATGCCGCATTTTCAAGTCATTACGTGTGAAGGAACTCCTCTCCACTTTCAACAGTAGGTATATTATTTCTTAATGGGGAAGAGAGAGACAGACAGAGTGGGGGGCTATTGCAGGCTGTATTTTCTTCTTAAGCAGTCATCTTTTTAACCAAGATACAGTTAGCTAAGATCCTAGTCTAAAAATTCTCCCTCTCTCGAAGAGTTATCTTTTTTTCCCTCTTATTTATTTATTTTTAAGAAATTAACTCGATCTTGCACCCTGTCTTCTTGTCAGCTACAGACTCACTGAAATACAACCCAGCTCTCCCAGACAGGAGAAAGAGGGAGAAAAAAAAAAAGCCAGTCACACTTGAAAAAAATAAAACTGGCAAATGACTACTGGAAATTTGGAAGCTGTATTTAGGATACAGCTTCCAAGATCAAACAAGCCTCCGGTGCCACCTCTGATAAAGTAGGGACCCCACCCCTGCACACACTCACACACACACAGCCAAATGTTAACAACATTCCCTGACAGCACCCCAAACACAAGCGTGGCTTAGATTATCAGGAAATAGAAGCAAACACGGTATTTATTTCATGCTCCTTTCCCAAGCGGTGGATATGCAGACGCTGGAGACAGTCTTAAAGCTATCCCTCCAGAGTGTGTTTAAGTCCGCGTTATGCATTTATAGATTTTAAAAAGAAGAAGAAAAAAGAAAGAAAGAAAAAAACACTCTGCCAAAAGAAAACGATCTAAAAATATAATAGCAACTCTAGAGAGACAACTGGGAAAGTAGAGCTTGCTGCTTTGTGTTTGTTTCCTGGTCTTCTAGCAGCTAATGCCCGGCTGAGGATGAGGGGTTAGGATCCGCTTTGCTAATAGGAAAACAACAAAAGTTCGCTTACCCATCCTTTGTCATTCAAAAAACGTCTGCCCCCCTCTCTCAGCTTTTTTCTTGTTTGGTCTCTCCTGTAGAAATCACCACCACCTTCATGACACAGTGCAGCTGTCATTCAAACCATTCTGAGCCCGCATGTGAGGCAGTAGCCCCATGTAAACTTCCCCGGAGAGGACAGGCAGGCACACACACACACACACACACACACACACACACACACAGACACACACAAATAATATAGATGTACGTATACTTAAAAAAATATCAGCATCGGGTTGGATGAAGGGGCAGGGAAGAGGAAGCCACTGGAGGAGGGGGGCGGGAGGGGGAGGGCCTCTAGGCTCTAAGGACCATTGTATAATTCACTAGGGACACATTAGCAGTAAATTGGCAATCTGTGAAAAGAGCTACAGCTCATCTCGGAGGTAAGCAACTTCTCTGTGGAAAAAGAGAGAGAGGGAGAGGGAGAAAGAGAAAGAGAGACAGGAGAAGGGGTAAAAAAAAAAAGAAAAGAAAAGAAAAAGAAAATCCTCAGAATACCTGGCATTCCTTATTGCTCTCGCTTTTGCCATTCCCAGATAAAGCAATTCATCCTCAGGGTTTTTCAGGTGTTGAAGCAAGCAGGCCGCCTGTGCTGTATGAGACCCCAGTTTAAAAGCTATGCGGGTTAGATTTATCCATTTAGCTGGTCAGGTTGAAAGTGTTTTGTAGCTGTGCTGAGAGGCAGTCCTTGTCTAATTCAGAAGGCTTTCCAGAGACTGATGGTGCTCAGAGCTGGTTGGTGCTAATGCTCGAGTTTGTGATACACTGAGTGCCCTCCGCTGGAGAAAACAGATTGCACATTAAAGACGGGAACAAGTGAGCTTGTCAGGGCTGTGCAGCCTTCCCTGCTCAGAAAGGGAAATTAAAGGCACAGGATCACCCCCCCCCCCCCTTCTCTCCTATAATATAAATTATGAAAGGTTTATGCTTCACAGCTGCAGCAACTGTTACCAACTTTCTAGGTCTCTCTCCCTACTAGTGTCTGTGTGTTTTAAAAGTTGCTTTGGTTTGAAATGTGTTTTTGTATGTCACAGATGATATTATCTCATTTTCAATGACAAGAGTAATTTGTACTCCATTTATGATTATTGTGAGTTTTTCTTTACATTTTTAAAGATAACCACATAAGGATGTCATCCCACTTGGGAGAAAGCACACTCTGGTTGATTTTAAAGATAGCTCGTTGTGAACATTTTAAATCTAATCACTCCATTCTGAGCCTTTGTCAATAATATCTATACTGTGTCCTACTTTGTACACTTATCAAGTGATTTGTAACATGACTTTGTAAAGTTTATATACTTAGCCTTAATTCTTTTTCAGCGCTAGCATTTTACCAAGTTTCTGGGTAACAGAGACTGAACATCAGACTAGAAATGACTTGAAGCTTGTCAGCTTTATTGCAGTCACTTTCCTTAAAACTCATCCACTTTTGCAATGAACTTTTTCTTATGCAAATTATCTATTGTGTTGTGCAAGCCGTACTGACAGAAACATGCACTCCATCCCTATATTAATTACCAATGCACTTCTCTGAAATTTGTAGGCTATTTTAAATTAGAACTGATGAAATCCTAAAATATATGAGATGAGTAATTTATAAAAATCTATAATTTTTCTTAAACTTCTATGGAATATTCAAAATGATAATTATATATTACTTCCTCTTGAAATTATTGTATGTGTATGAGCATTTTTCCTGCATGTATGTCTGGGCATCATATGGGTCCCTGCAGCCTAAAGAAGCCAGAAGAGGGCATGAGATCACTGGAACTGGAGTTATGGACAGTCGAGTCTCTTCATAGCTTCTGGGAACTGAACCTGGGTCTTCTCCAAGAGGACTATATGGTCTTAACCATTGAAATGTCTCTCTGGCCCCATACTTCCATTGTTATGTTTCCCACTTTTAGTTATTTCATAATTATTTGACAAGTAATAATCTAAGAACCTAGAGTAAGCCAAGAAAATAAATCCCTTGTGACGCAGAGACTGTTAGGTAGGACTACATGACTAATTTAGCAGCTTTGAGAACTTCAAAGGGATTTTGCATAAACATCTACAACTGAGGCCAATCCTGTCAAATGGATGGTTTTAGAATTGATTTGGTTTGAGATTATTTGTTGAAATGAAATAAAAAGATGATGACGCCCATAATTTGACTCAGATTTGTGAGTAGAAGGTCATAGAAACTTGTCCAATTACTAAGATTTCTCAAAGAACAAAAACAGGATTATAGGTCCCATACATACATCCCTCCTATTAACTGATACCTGGGTTTCTGGTTTCTATTTTAGAAATGTGTGCTTTTGGCTTAAGGCTTAATACTTATTAAAATGCAAATTCATACCACAAGAGGCAATGTAATTGTGGGTACTGAAAAGAAATAAGTCAATCAATGAAAGTGATACATATACAGTCTCTTTAAATTGTTGTAGTTCACATGGAGATGTTGCAAGTTAGTATGAATGTTGAGTCAGATATAGACCTTTAAACTCATGGAGATGGTTAGATAGTATAATGTTAAAGTCAGGGGCCAAACATGTATAAACTGGACATTGGGAAGGTATACTGGGCCATTTAACTCTCATAAATGTGGCATATTTATATCTGTTGTTTTGTATAGTATTTACTGTTATAAGAGAAGGAACCATCTGTTGGACTGAAAGGGGAAACTGCTGGGGAAAAGAGGGTGGAAGGGCGGGATTGGAAGGGGGAATAGGGAGGGGTTTGTGACTGAGATGTAACTTGAAGAAAAAAAATAAAGTATTAAAAAAAAAAAAAACACTCCCCATACAGTCAGTGGTAGAAAATTGGCTAAGGGGAAAATTGTCAGTTCAGAAAAGAAAAATGCATTCTACCAATAAAATTAAAAGAAAGTTTTTGACTGACTGGATATTATGTATAATGTAGGATGGGTAGGATCAAAGAAAGCAAGTACTAGAAAAAAAACAAAACAAAACAAAACAAAAAACCCAAAAGAACAGTAGGTTCATTTCGAGGAATATTTTCAGTTGTGTGGGGGAAAAAATGAAATCTTCAGAGCAGATTTCTGATGGAAGATGGAACTAGGGTGTATTTGATTTCATCTGCTGTGATATTTTGTCTGTATTTTCTAGTTTCTCATCTCATGAATATGTAGTTAGGCATGATGTTTATCTATCCGCATATGTGTAAGTTTTCTTTTGTTTGAATCGTTAAAAGTGGCTCTCATATTGTAGATTGATTGAAGAAAATAATATCAATATTTTTGTATCATAATTAGATAATAATTTGCTTAGTATATAAAGAGAAGATGGCTAAGATCCAGGACTAGAGAGACGGCTTAATAGTTAAGAGCATTTTCTGGACCTGAGTTCCTTTCCTGGTTCCAATATCAGGTATCTTACCATTTCTCTACCCCATTCCAGTCTTCTAATTCCAACTACAGAGGAATGTAAAACTTCTGCCCTCTATAGGTTTAATGCATACCCAGGTACACTAAAACATACACATACACGTAGCTAAAACTAAAATAAATCCTTTGCTTTAAAAGTATTAGGATCTACTAAATAGTGGTTGGGCAAGGTGCAAGCAGACTTGAGGACATCACAGCACTCAGGAGGCTAAAGGAAGTATGCAGGCAACATCGGCCTATGAGGACAAGGGCGTTTGTATAAAAACAAACTTAATACTCTCAAAAAAAAAAACCCTAATAGATGGTGTATTACAAAGTTGTTGCCGTATTCTATTCTTATTTTGTAAAAGATATAGTCAAGATGTAAAGATGCAACAAACACACTATGATGATGTAAAGAGATATGGAATGGGATGGAAGATATTATATGGAAGATTTGTTTGAGGAAAGACTGCCTAGTCTTTCTTTTTCCTTCTCCTATGTACACAGACACACAGACACACACACACACACACACACACACACACACACACACTTTACTCAAGAGAAAACTTGGTTTATCACTTTTTAAGAACATTAAACACAGAGAAAATCACCATTGTGGGCTCCTTGTTGTGTGCCCCAAGTGAGTTCACTGTGGGAAAAGTATCTGATTCTTGCTGAGAAAAATCAGTGGAAGATTAATGTTTTTCCTAAAACAAAGGAGAGCTAGTTGTATTGGGAATACCTTCCATACTTACCATTCATCTGGATAAAACATGAATATGAACCTTCCGTGAAAGAGAAGATGGCTAAGTGGGAAGCCATCTTGAGACCATCTCAAACCTTAATGGGACACCCAAGAGGAAGAGTCTCAGTGTGTGCTTGGCTAAAACAGCAAACAAGTAAACTAAAGACAAACAGAATCAACAAAGTATGGATAGGCACTAGGAAAAAAATGCAAAGGAAAAGACAGAATGCTTTCTTACTCATCATTTAGCAATGAGGCTGTTGATGAACTATTAATACAACTAAGTAACAGAATTTTTCACTGTCTTCTCGACTCAGAGATCACAAATCTTCATAATAGTTTAAGTGATTCTGATCTCATGGAGAGGTCAGAAGCAACAGTTGTATGTGTGAAAGAAAAATCAAGATAAGAAAAACCAGGCATGTTGTCTTGTTCCCAGGTAGATGCCTGTCTATCAATGATGCTCAGTAAGAGAGGAAATTCTTTTAGTTTATATGTTGTCCAAAGTAATTATCTACCCCAATATGGCTTTGAGAAGCCAAAAGATTATAACACTCTGACATAAATTATGAGATTTGACTCATAGAGTGTTCCTAATACTTTTATTACGTATGGAATTTCATGAGGTGACAGTAGGATTCTTTTTTTTTTTTTTACCTCAAATGCCATCCAGTAACTTAAATTGGAACTTCAAATATTCTGTCATAGAAATATTCACAACACACAGAAATCGCCACGACTATAATTCAGTGCCTGCTTTTTTGTGTGTGTGTGCATCTAGACCTGAAATAAATTATAGAGAAAATACCAAGAAGAGAATCAACTTGAGGTGGTATTGAATCTTTAGCTATGTAATTATAACCATTGCAAAAATTGAACAGCATTGTAGTCTTAGAAAAACATATTCTGATTGAGCAATGAAGTTCATTAATTTTCACAAAAAAATGAAGCTACTCATGTGAAAAACAATCATACAATGGGGCTAAGAAAGAAGTGCAGTCAGTAAAGCCAGATGTACAAGCATGAGCACCTGAGGTAGATCCCCAGCATCCTCAGAGAGTTCTGAGCATGGTGGCATAATCGCACAATACAAGATGAGGCATGTGGAGACAGGAAATTCCAGATGACTATTGACCAGTACATTTAACCTAACCAGTACTCACTGGTTGTGGAGTCCCAAAATCATTCCCAAGTAAACAAGGAGGGTAGTTCCTGAGGAGCACCAACCATGGTCAACCTGTCTTCTTCACACACACTTGCATACACGTGTATATGCTCACACATAGAGGTGCACACTCATAAACTAAAACAATGCTCATGATAGCATGGCTTTTGGGGAGCTAGTGGTACCTTCCTTCCCATTATGAATAGGTCTTACATATGTCTTGATCCAAAGCACATGAACATGCTGGGTAAGTACTCTAGTCCTGAAACTAGTTTTAAGAAAAAAAAAATGCTGTTTAGCTTCCTTTGAGAGATATACTTCACTTTTAATCTCAAAAATAGTAAAGGATTAAAAGGAGTGGCAAAATCTAGAAAGCTGTTGTATACACCACAGACTGCATTCCAAGTCTGCAATGTCTATGCTGATGTTTCCAAAAATCCTACAGTATTCTTGCATTGGAATTGACACTACTCACTACTTGTGAAGTTGTAATAATATTTGATAGTGTCATGGGACATTTGTCTGTTGGTACACTTATGTTTTATAGCTAGTATGAACTTGTCTAATTATAAATGATAAAAGGTGCTTTAAAAATAGATGGATTAATTAGTAAATCTATTGGTCAAGTGCTCTCGCAACAACCAATAAATCAATAAAGCAAGAAGTTAGTTACTATGAGTAATATAGTCAATGTCACCTTCAAAACCTTCCTTCTTCCCTAAGACATCACCAGATCTCTCTGTTAAAGGTCAATATTGATTAGAAAACTTAAATAGATATGTAAACATATTTCAACTTAAATGTTTGAAAATAGCATATTATTTTAGCTAGGGTCAATGAAGATTCCATAGTCAGATAGAGTAACCCTAGTTGTTATCCATTTCCCTAGGCTCCAATTCTCACACCCAACTACCAATGTCATTTTCTTAATCTAATTCATGTTACAATTCCAGCATGGGGGCTCAAGTCTTTAATCTTAACATTGAAGAAGCTTAGGCAAAAGGATGGCACCAATTGAAAGCCATCCTGCCTTAAACAGTGAGACTTAGAACAGGAAGACAAACATAACTAAAACCAACAGAAAACAAAATTAATTTCTCCTTCAGAAAAGACTCTGTACATTCAACATCTTTCCCAATCTCTCTCCTCTTTCTCCCTCTCCCTCTTTCCCTCTGTGTGTGCATCAATAAAAACCTTGCTTTGTGCAGTGCTTCCAACTTTCGCTCTGATTTAAATCCCATTTCTTCTTTCTTATTTCCATAGGAATGGCTTTCTCTGTTTAGAAAAATGAGATCTCTCCATAAAAGTAAAACAAAGAAGAAAAGTTTGCTTATATAGATTCTACCTGTTGATTGGACAGGGCAATAACTTCCAAAAACAGACTGAAAGTGGGAGGAAAGGAAAAGGATATATACTTACAAAATTTTACATACATAATTTTAATACATGTGCTTTGAAAACAGGTAGGGGCCATGCAAAGAATACTTAGCACACACCATGGAACAATGTGCAAAATGGAAGAGCATCACTTAAGAAGTGATCAGTTTCATCTTCCTCTGACCTCATCTTCCTCAGGACCCTAAGCTGTGTCCTGATGTTAGACTCAGAGTGTTGTTTATATTAGCACTATCATGAGACAGAACAGCCAGTGGACGGTGGCCCAGAAAGAAATGTGTACAGTGCAAATAGGGCAAAGAGCAACCAAATACAAAAGCAACAGTAACACAAGCTCAAAAACAAGTCAAATAAAAGGCAAAATGCTACAACTATCTGATTCACTGTGGCTCTCGATTTATGCTGCCATAAGTCATGCGAGATACTTCTTTGCCTTTGACTACTAGTATGTGAAAATATTCAGTAACTTCTGATCTTTATTGTCAGCGACAAACCATATACAAATTCCTCCACACAAACAGGCAGACACACACTTACACACAATTTTTTATGTTTATTTATTACTTCAAGTTAGATCTCCATCACAGAGCCCTCTTTCTACCCCTCCCACTCCCACCCTCCCACCCTCTCTCCACTCTTCCTCCTATCCTACTCCTCTGGAGTGGGCTGTCCCTACATATCAGCCCCTTTCCCCAGTTCAGCAGTCATACATAGGCTAAGAGCTTCCTCATGCACTAGGGCCTACATGGGAGCATCGCTAGGGCAAAGTCTCCCACTAGTAGGTGACAAAGTCAATGTTCCTGTTCTTTTGGTGTGTTGGTTGTAGTATAGTTATCCTGTACTATATAGCTAAAATCTACTATAAGTGAATAGATGCTGTGTGCATCCTTCTGAGTCTGGGTTACCTCACTCAGGATGAGCTTCTCTAGTTCCATCTATTTGGCTGAAAACTGCATGATTTCCTTGTTTCTGATAGCTCAGTAGTATTCCATTGTGTAAATGTACCACAGTTTTTTTTTTTTTTTATCCATTTGTCAGTTGAGGGACATGTGGGTTGTTTCCAGTTTCTAGCTACTACAAATAAGGCTGCTATGAGCACAAAACAAGTCCAAGTGGATCAAAGACCTTAACATAATGCCCAACACACTAAATCTACTAAAAGAGAAAATGGGCAAAACCCTCGAAGTCATTGGCACAAGTGAAAACTTCCTGAACAGAACACCAATATCTCTGTCTCTAAGACCAACAATTAATACATGGGACCTCATGAAAGTGAAAAGCTTTACTGTCATTTGAACAAAATGGCAACCTACAGATTGGGAAAAGATCTTTACCAATCCCACATCCAACAGAGGGCTAATATCCAAAATTTACAAAGAACTCAAGAAATTAAATGCCAAGAAACTAAATAATTCAATCAACAAATGGGGAACAGAGCTACAATGAGGTTGTTGTTTTTGAGGCAGGTTTTCTCTGTGTAAGAGCCCTGGCTGTCCTGGACTTGCTTTGTAGACTTGGATGTCCTCAAAGTCAAACACACAGAGATCCACCTGCCTCTGCTTCCCAGGTGCTGGGATTAAAGGCGTGTACCACCATGCGCAGCCCTCGAGCTGATATATTTTAAGAGCAGAATATATGTGTGTCTCTCTGTGCTTACTAGGCTAGTCTTCTCTGTAATGTGTATTCTGTAAAGCTATGATAGGGACATAGGCTGAGATACCTCAGAGTGGATATGTTTACACTAGAAATGATATTTTTTTTTGTATGCTATTGCCAAGGAGTGGTAGGAATTCTGACCTCCTGACTATGGCCACTTGGTGCAATGTTATAACATCTAATCTCCTCTGCTTCTTATGCTAAATTGCCTGAAAAGAGTCGAATAGGGCTAGATTATGTGAATTATAAGATATAATTTCCCTCATGCTATTTCAGCATGAAGACATCTACTCAAAAAGATAAAGGTACTGGGCTAAAACTCTAAAAGATGTCAGAAAGGATTAAATAACATATGATAAAAGCAATAACATAAAATCAAATGAAGAACAGAAATGGAGAAAAAACAGTTGCAACTAGAAATAATAAAAATAAATTGTACAAATTTACATTATAAAGTGGAAAAATAAAAATTAGCAACAAAATTGATAATAAAATAAAAGGCAGAAAAATGCATTAACAAACTTATTTTTAAAAAGAAAATGAGGAGCAAGAAAAAAAATCTGATTAAAGGTTAAAACATATAGGATAAAAAATAGTAAGGAAATATAATTAGAAAGAAAATGAAAACCAATTTTTAAAACATTTGTCAAGAAATGGTACAGCGCATGCTGGTGAGGCTGTGGAGAAAAGGAAACACTCCTCCATTGCTGGTGGGAGTGCAGACTTTTACAACCACTATGGAAATCAGTGTGACCACATCTTAGAAAACTTGGAATAGCTCTACCTCAAGACCCAGCCATACCACATCTGGGTATAGATCTGAATGATTCCTCACCAAACCACAAGGACATCTCCTCATCTATGTTCATAGCAGCTTTATTTGTAATAGCTAGAAACTGGAAACAACCCAGATGTCCCTCAACCGAAAAATGGATAAAACAAAACAAAGCAAAAAAACTGGGGTACATTTACATAATGGAGTACTACTCAACTATCAGAAAAGAGGAAATCATGCAATTTGCTGCCAAGTGGATGGAACTAGAAAAGCTCATCCTGAGTGAGCTAATGCAGACCCAAAAAGATGCACATAACATGTATTCATTTATAACTGCATTTAGCCATATAATACAGGATAACTATCCTATAACCAACATACTCAAAGGATCAGGAACATGGATTTTGTTACATGTTAGTGGGACACTTTGCCCTAGCAGCACTGCTATGTAGGCCCCCAGTGAAAGAGGAAGTTCTTAGCCCTCATATGACTGATGACCTGAGGGGGACTGAGGTGTGGGGACACACACTGGAGGAGTAGGATAGATGGGAGAGAAGGTGGAGGGTGTGAGGCTGGGACTGAGAGGGTAGAGGGAGGGGACTGTGATGGAGATGTAACTACTTGAAGAAATAAATAATTATAATTATAAAAGGTAACAATTATAAATACTTATAAACCTAAAAAATTTGTTATAAGCCTTTGGTATTAGTGACTTTAAAGTACTGTTAGCTCTACAGGTGTTGTAGTTCTTACTTGCTGTAGGAAGTTTATATTCCTCAGCATTTGTCAGCAGCTGGCTTTGTAGCTCCTGGGTAATCCTACACATCAGGATTCTTCTTGTCTCGGCCTCAGCTAGTGATACAGGTCTTGATCCTGGGTGTCTGCTGTGGTTTGAACGTGAAATGCCTGCCATGGGCCCTCATCTTTGAACACTTGGTCCATAGTTGGTGATACTCTTTGGGAAGGTTGTGGAAACTTTATGAGGTGGAGTTTTATGGAAGAAATTGGTCACCAGAGAAGTTCTTGAGGTTTCATAGTATAACTTGAAATAATTTTATTTCCTATTCTTTCTCTTGTATTTGATACAATGTAATCAGCTGACCTTCTGTTCCCACCTCTTGGCCTTTCTCACCATAGCAAAATGAATCCCCTCTAACTGAACCAAAATAAACCTGTCTGTGTTATGTCGATTCTTGTCAGGTTGTTCATGGCAACAAGGAGAACAGTGAAGGCAGTTTGTTTTTAATGGTTCGACATTTCTTGAACCTTTCCATTAACTTGAACATGGAATTTCTAATATCTGGGTCTTCACAGCCTTCCATCCTTCACATCGTGTGCTGACTAACTTTATGTCAACATAACACAAAGGTAGAGCCCAGCTTTGCCGATGGACAAAACTGTGGTGTATGTTCTTAATTACTGATTTACGTATGAGGGCCTGGACACTAAGCCCTAGCACACTGTGAGCAGTTTAACCTCTGGGCAGGTGGTCTCGGAGTGTATATGAAAGTACGTAGAGTAAGCAATCGAGAGCAAGCCAGTCAGCACCACGCCTCCATCGTTTGAGCATCGGTTCCTCCCTTCATGTTTCTACCTCAAGTTGTGCCCTGAATTCCACGGATGATGGACTATAAACTGTAAGATGAACTAAACCGTTTCTTCTCCAAGTTACCTTTTTCACAGTGTTTTAACACAGCAGCAGGAACACCTTTACTTATACTTCCATACCCCTCTCATTTCTACCCTGTCTATTCTCTTGGAATGTTTAACCGACTCTTGTTGCCACTGTCAAAATTGTAGCAGTTTTTGATGCACATATCATCAGCACCTTTGCAGGTGCTTCTGATGTTGTCAGTCTCTGGTTGTGTGAGCCTGTCTCTTGTGCAGCTGTCGATGCACCTGGCACTCTGCTGCCCGCTGTTCCATGTCAGTACTGTTGCTGTTCTGCTGATTGTATCCCTGTTGTCTTTACTCAGTCGTCATCACTAAAAGCTGACAGGAAGATAACACTCAAGAAAAACTTGTTGAGGTAGACAAGGGAGCATAGGAAGGTGTCTACCAAAACAACAGCAGATAAGCTAAACATGCTATCTAAATAGCCAGGGAAGGGATGTTTGTGGAAATTACAACACATTTCTCATAATGAAGGTTTATCTAAAAACTAATCAGATATTTCTGCCCTTTAACAAAGACAGAATCTGCTCTTGCTCAATATAAATACTACATATGTAAGAAAATTAAGGTACAGGGGTTGTAGCTCAGTAGTCAGAGTACTAGGCTAACATGTCAAAGACCATGTGTTTCATTCAACTGAACCTCCCAAGCCAGAGTGGTGGAAGGAAGTGTTGTCATCTCAGCAGCAGGGTCAGGACTTTAAGGTCATTTCAGCCTAGGTCAGTTTATGACTCACCTGAACCATATGAAACCCTGTTTGAACCCCATCAGCACAGTAGGGCAGTCAGATCTTTTTACTTTTTTTCTATTCCAGTGAGATAGTTCAGCCAGTAAAAGTACTTGCCATAAAACCTGATAACCCTCAACTGAGTAGTTGAGCCCCAGAAATCAATGATAGAAAGAGAACAAACTCCCACAAACTTCCCTTTGACCTCCACACACATGTAGTACCATCTATATGCCCACACACAAAATACATGTTTAAAATAAATAAAATTAATATAATCAGATCAGAAAAAAACATTAAAATCTAGTTGTTGCAAATGTAGAATCAATCATTCCTACTAAGAATGTTCATACCAAGGAGCTGTAATAATTACTACTAGGAATGCTCATAGCAAAGAATTGTAAACATTACTACTAGGAATACTCTCTATGAGGAAACATCATTAAGAAAAATGCTGAACATAGTAAGCTACATTTTGTGTCCAGGCTCATTTCATGTCTCCTTGACACAGGCTAAAACCCTTTGAGAGATGAAACCTCATTTTACAAAAATACTTTGACAAGATTAGGCTGCAGAAAAGGCTGTTGGGTATTTTCTTAATTAATGACTGATGTTGAAGAACCAAGTCTATTGCTGGAGGTGTCACCCCTGGGCAGGTGGTCCTGGGTTCTATAAGAAAGCAGGCTGAGCAAACCATTGAGAGCAAGTCAGTAAGCAGCACTCCCCAAAAGCCTCTGCATTAGCTCCTGTATCCAGGTTTCTTCCTTATCTGAGTCCCTGTCCTTGTCCTGATTTCCGTTAATGATACACTATAATGTGGAAGTGTAAGTCAAATAAACCCTTTCCTCTCCAACTCGTTTTTGGCCATGGCATTTCACCATAGCAACAGTAATCTTAACTAAGACATTGTGTTTGAATTATATGAAATGTTTTTTGTTCCTTTTATTGAAAATAGATTTTTTTTGCACATAATATATCCAGAAATGGTTTCCCTGTCTCTACCATTTCAAGTTCCTCCCATCTCCTCTACTATTAAGATCCACTCCCTTTATATCTCTCAGAAAACAAACAGGTTCCTTTCTACAGGGAATTCCCACCCTGGTCTGCTATCAGGTCAGATAGATGTACACTCTCTTCTGCTGAAGGTCAGGGTTAGGTCAATTCAGACAGAAAAGGGTGGAACATGGACTGGGAGATCCATACCCTCAGGAAGTCCAGTCAGAGTGGAGAGGCAGGAGAAAAGTTTATTTTCACTGCCAATCTCATAGCTCTCTTAGCTAAGCATGCAAGTGACAAAGGGTAGCCCTAGCCTTCTCTTGCAGCGAAAGGTGACAACTCTTGTAGCTGAACTGTTCAGGCTGGGCAGCTTCAAGGGGCTGGCTTGTAGCTCCTGGACCAAGCCAAGTGGCATCAGTAGTCTGCCTTGGTTCAGGCAGAATTGGAGGATACTTAGGGGACAGCCAGTAATGGACCCTTGCCACAGATGAGCATGGTGGCAAGCAGTCTAGTCTATGCACAAGACAAACAGAGGAAGTACACCACCAGTCAGCGAACGTTGGAAGTGGACACTGGGGTGGCCAGCGGCAGGGATCGAGAAGCAAGCCTGGCCAGGCAGCTATTGAGGTGGCAATGAGGGAGCCTGCACCCCATGCAAGCCTGGCTAACCAGGCTGCGGTGCAAAAATTGTGAGTTAGTTCTCTGGCGGCTCATAGACATGCCCCAAGCTGGTAGGAGACCTAGCTAGGCATTGGCAGTGGTGAGGCAGGAGCCTATGCCTCAAGCAAGCCTATCTACCATGTTCAGCTAAGAGTTCTTGCTTCCCAAACCAGAAGTAAACAGCAGTCTCAGACAGTCGTAGTGGAGGAGTGGAGAAAGAGAGTTTATTTCACGGATTAGGAATATAGTAAACCTTTGGGTAGTGGGAGGGTCTTCGGAGGTGAATGTGTTTGATTCTCTGGGTATGGTCCTGTCATAAGAAAGGAAATGTAGTACCTAATTATCCCATAAGTAAAAGGTGCGGGGGTATGAACTCCACGTATGGTTAGAAGCATGGACAAATGTCACTGAGAGTCAAGGCACCATTAGCATGGGGAAGTACCTTCAGAAACCCCAGATGTTCACTGGGTGGGTTTCTTAACAGGAAAGGTTTACATCTGTAACTTCCTTGAGGGCTACATGGCACTCCTTAGAGGATATGGAGTGTCCCCAAATCAGATAGAACAGGGGATCTAACTGAGAATGGGGAGTCCGTCATTTAGCACAGAGCTCAGAAGCTTTCTGGTAATGCCAGACTTCAAACTTACCAGCAGAAATTTCCCACAAACAGGCTTATAAAGGATAATAATGAAATAAATATAATAAGATAACACAAAAAACTAACAAATTGGAGTTGGACAAGGCAAACAAACAGAAGGAAAAGAGCCCAAGAGAAGGTACTAAAAACAGAGACTCACTTGCTCTTGCTAATACACTCAGGAATCTCCCAAAAATAATAAACTGTAAACTATAACACAGAAGACCTGGTAAAGGCCTGTGCAGGCCCTATGCATGCAGCCTCTGTCTCCATGAGTTAATATGAGCTTTGGTCATGTTATTCAACATGCTTTTAATATTTACTGCCAAACCTATATTGCCATACAGTAGAAATGTAAATTGATATAATTATTGTCTCACATGGAAAGCAAAATATTACAAGACTTATAGAAAACATTTCCAACTTTAAGCTCATATTCCTATGCTAAGATATTTTAGCATGTAATATGCTTCATTCAAATAGGTACATTATTGTATTGTTATAACTATAAAGAAAAAGATTACAAAAATATACTTGGAAAATGAGGAAAAATAGTCAAGTGAAATATTTCAGATCAATTGGTAAAATAAGTCTTGCACCTGTTAAAATAAAATGTAATTCATAAAATAATTTTTAAAATAAAAATAAAAATTGGAATTAAAATTCATTTATCATAATGATTACAGCCATGTAAAATTTCGTACTCAAACAATAGAAGAGAGAATGGAAGGATTGTAAGAGGCAGAAGTGGTGGGTGACTCCAAAGACAGCATTTGCAGACACATGTTAGGTGCGCATATAAACCCATAAGACTGTGACGCCATGCATAAGACCTGTACAAGCTTAAGCAAGACAGAATCGCAGCTTGGAAGAGACATGGAGGATAAAAGCCCTGAAGCTGGCCAGGGAACTGTTGGTGTTTGATTGATGCTGGTGTAGGGAAAGCCACTTTTATTCAAAGGAGTGATGTAACTTGACTAAATAAATAAATATTTAAAAAAAAAGAAAAATAGTGAAGAAAAATATCAATGGAATGCTACCCCTTGGGCAAGGCTCAGGAAATTTAGGCTTCTTGATAAACAGATAAGAAACTTTTTGTTAAGTTAGATAAAGATAATATATCTCCCACTCATTGGAAGAATAAAATCTACAAATTTCTTATACAAAACAAGAATTACAAACAATAAAAAATATTAAGGTAGTAAGATGGCTTAGTGAGTAAAGGCCCTTGTTGCCAAGGCTTGCTTACTGAGTTCAGTCCTCAGAAACACATGGTAGAAAGAGAGATCCAACTACAGAAAGTTATCTTCTGACCTCCCCACATATGCTTTGGAATACATATTGGGCATGTGTGTGCTCAAATGCATAATAAAACAAAGAACAAATCATAAAAATATATAAGCTTCAAACACAACCTAACTATAAACTGTGTGCAACTATATGAAACACAAATGAAGAATGACAATCTAAGTTTGCTTTTAAAGATTTTTGTTATTTTTACGTGTATTTGTGTTTTATATTGTGTGTATTGAATTTAGTTATGTGTGTAGCTATGTGTAAATTAGTGCTGGTGCATGTGGAGGCCCTGAGTGTCATTCTGAAGATCTAGGTTCACAGATGGTTGTGAGCAGTGCTAGGTGTGGAAGCTGGGAACTGAACTCAGGGAAGCTGGGAACTGAACTCAGGGTCTCTGCAAGAGCAGTATGCACTTTCAACCGCTAAGCAATCTCTCCAGCCTCCCAAATTTTATTTTAAAGCTAAATTTTGTCACAGCTTGAGGGTGTGTTTTGCACTTAATCATGGAAGAAAGACATGTACATTTATACTATCAAGTCCCCATCTGATCCTGAATCCTTGTCAGATGACAAAGATATCATTGTGTTAATAGTGACAATATTAAAGAGACAATCTGATAGATTTCAATAGCAAAATGGACAGATTGTTACCTTTTAAAAGCAAAAACAGTAAACCTTCAACCTGGACACTGATCATAGTAATTCCTGTTCCTTCTGGCTTTAGTGATTAAGAATTATTGAAACAGAAATGAGAATTCCCTAGATATTATCCTGAAACATGTCTCATAAAGAAAATCTGCATTAGAAATACTTATTTTTCATGTATACATGTGAGCATTCATACTCAAGCACATATAAACAGTAAACATGTTTCATTTGCTTAATTTACTTTTAAATTATCACAAACTGGATCTCATGAAAACACTGTGGTAAATGTTTTATTTTAGAAAATGTATCTGTATTTTATTATGTATATATATGTATGTCTCTCTCCTGTCTGTGTGTGAAATAGAGAGAGAAGTATGTATGCACCAAGTGTGTGTAACTGTCCATGGAGGCCAGAAGAGGTTGTCAGCTCCCTCAGGCTTGAGTTACAGTTGGTTGTGAACTGCCTAGACTAAGTACTAAGAACTGAACTTCAGTAGTAGAAAGTGCTATTAACTGCTGATTCAGCTCTTCAACATCTAAAGAATTTACTTGCAATGAACAGTTTTCACATCTAACTTATCTACAGTTTGCCATTGTTATGATAGAAAAAATGCTAACAAAACAATGTCACTAGAAATTTACAGAAGAGTTTTTAGGGTTGTGGTGTATGGTGTGCAAGATTTCCGGAGTTCCTGTGTTACAGGGATCCCCATTTTTTTTTCTTAGTTATTTCACACCCTGGGCTCCAGTATTCAGAGATACACACAGTCTAAATGCAATGAATATAACAAACACAGTGGGAAATGATGAATAAGTGCCATTGCAGAATGACAGTGAGTGAACCCAGAGACATCTGTGAAGTGGGAAGAATTGCTGGGAGCTATTTGCTTCACTGAAAATTCAGAGAAATTGTTTAACTCAAACAGGTATCTTACCCCCCCCACCCCCGAAGAAGTAGAACAGACTTCCATAGCCGGTCTACTTGAAGAAGGGTGACGGGCGGTAGAATCGTAAGTTCAAGGTGAGTCTGGATGCAACAGGGAGTCACTGTCTCAAAACTGAGAAAAGCTTATAAAGGACTGGGTACATGTGGACATGAGCTCTTGTTGCATGTCACAATGACTGAACTTGCATGCCCACACAATACAAAAAGCCAAGAAAGGTCCTAAGAGCCTGGAATCCAAAGAAAGGGAGGCAAGAGGATCAGCAAGTCTCAATGGGCAAGATCTGTGGTGCTTAATGGCCTTTATCCTCCCAGAAAAACACTTAGTTTCTAGTTTACTGAGAGACCCTGCCTCAAGGGAATAAGGCAGAAAGTGTTAAGGACAACATTCAAAGTCCTCCTCTGGCCTCTGTACCTACTGGCACTTATGCATTTATACACATGTATAGGGCAGATGTATGCACATGCATACGTGTATGGGTATGCTCATGTGTGTGAATGTGCCACACACACATACACACATACACAAAAAATGAAAATAAGTATAAAAACAACAACCACAAAGAGCAAATACACAATCAACAGAATTTCCTGTCTTGGTACCTCACGCTGGCATTGGGATCTGAATGCTTGATTCAGAGGACTGACAGTTTGGGAGACATGTGCTCTATACTCCAGTACAGATGCTTGGAGTCTGAAGATGTCTTTCTGTAACTGCTCACAGATGCAGTGGAGCTCTGTTGAATTTCAGGTAGTTGAAGGGAACATGCGAAAGAACAGTCCAGGCCCATGAGATGTTTTAGAGGGTAAAGGCACTTGCTGCCAGGCCAGTGACCATAGCAGAGTCCCCAGACATATATTGTGAAACAAGAGAGCTGAGTTTTGCACATTGTCCTCTGATCTCCATTTGCATACTGCAGTATCCATATAAACCAGCCCATACACACACATATAAATATGCACACAGTTACCCATAGATAAATAAATAACTAAGCAGTCTAATATTACCTGCTTTACAGGCAGTGTATAAAATAAGAATTCACTATGATTCTCATAAATGCAGAATTCAGAATTTACTCAGTCACTGCTCTTAATACTATTGGTTTTTTTTTTTCAAGGCTATGTGATGAGTAACACTGTTATGTTCATTTTACTGATGATGAAACAGGCACAGGTTTTTAAATTATTTTATCAGACTGTGCAGACAATATGCATGTGCCCAGGGTGATACATCACATATTGTAATGCATATGTTCAAACCATAAGAATGAAAATCCTAGTTTATTCTATTTTTTTAGTTGTTATTCTTTAGATACTTGTTTGTATTCTAATAAAAGTCAGAAAGACTATGAACTGGAATGGGAGGGGAAGTGGGGAGAATCTCAGAGCATTTGGGGAATAGGAAACCCTAATCAAAATATATTGCATAGAACCATTTATTTTTTTCTAAGCTTATTTTACCATTTAAATCCATAACTTTTATGTCTTTCATAAGAAAACAAGCAGGCATCCAAAGAAAAATAATAATAAAATAGGATAAGACAAAAACAACAAATCTGTTTTCATTAAAAACAATATAGAATATAAAAATATTCTAGTTTGAAATCTACAATATGTAACAAGGCACTTTGCACAGAAAGTATTGAAAATGTAGATTTTGTACACAAAGCTTTATCTGTGTAGCTAATGTAAATTTTGACAGTGAACAGATGTACAAAGTTGGACATCATTTTTCTGTCAACAGAAAAACTCTCCTGAAGAGTCTTCTCAGGGAGCAAAACATACCAATCTCTCTTTATGTCATTTTCTCGGATTTCATCAATATATAGGGAATGTATGTGAGGTTCGTTTGGATAAACTTGTTTCCAATGTTAGCTTTTATTTTGAGGTATTAGAAAATTGTTGCCTGGAATTGGATTGTGATGTAATGTAGCCACATAAGTTTTTTGACTGTGAATATCATGTGCTGAAGTGTCATGTTACGCAATGTTGTAAAAAGGTAGCTATTGTTCATGTGACCCAGGTCATTGATTGATGTACTTTTCAGAAGTTAAATTTATTAACAGACTTCTAAATTAAGCAATATTCTGCTTCTTAAATCTTTAGTTAGTTTTCATAGATATAAAGAAAATATAATGCCCACAGGTACATTTCAGAAAATAATTGTAAAAAAGAAATAATACAAATTTGAATCCCTTCTTGTTTATATGCAAATGTGGAAGAAGAGGAAAAGTTCATGTTTGGGTTCTTTTCTACCCCTACTGCGTGGTTCATGAGGATTGAACATGGATCATCAAGCTCAGAATCAGGTGCTTTTGCACCCAGATGTTTCCCAACCATTCAATAACATACTCTTTTAAATATTTCTATTGTCTAGATAATCATATATATTTAATGTATTTTCCTTCTGATACACACATAACGCATTACTTCTCCTTGTGTGAATTTTATAAATTGTTCTTATGAGAAACTGTTTTAGCTACTGGAGCTTATTATACTATTGATCAGTGACCAATGGTTGAATGGCTTGTTAAGTGGTTTGACTAAATGCAATTCTTAAACACTTTTACTTGAAAAAGACTACATCAATGATGTTTGATCTGCCAGGGTCCTTTCAAAAGAAAAGCTGGACTAAGTGTATATGTGTGTGCAGGGAAAAATAATACCTTAATACAAAGTTTCTCTAGTTTGGCATTATTGGCATGTTAAATTGGATAATTTGTTCTGTAAGACAGGTCATACATTGAAGAACAATCCTGTATTATTGTGTGTGCTTTTATGTGATATATATATATATATCAATCACATAAAGTCTGGAGGATTGTTACAACATATATATATATATATATTGTTGTAACAATCCCCCAGACCTTAGTACAACTGAAACCATGCTCGAAGTACCATTCAGACCTTGAAACCCAGCATAAAGACAACACCACCTTCTAAAACAAAAACAAAGACCTAATCTATCAAGCTTTATAGTTCTGATGCAAAGTCCCTAAATGTAGGACCTTGCTTTTTGGCTTCTGTATTATGCTTCTGGCTAACTGTTCTTGCTAACTGAGATTTGTTAACCCAGGTGGTGATTTTTGTGCTTAAATACTTACCCCGAGAGACACTTGAAGAAATGCTCAGGGTCCTTAATCATCAGAGAAATGCAACTCAAGATGGCCCCGAGATTCCATCTCACACCTGTCAGAATAGCTAAGATCAAAAACTAAAATGACAGCACATGCTGGTGAGGCTGTGGAGAAGGGAACACCCCTCCATTGCTGGTGGGAGTGCAAAGTTGGACAACCACTAGGGAAATCAGTCTGACAATATCTTAGAAAACTTGGAATAGCTCTACCTGAAGACCTAGCCATACCATTTCTGGGTATACATCCAAATGACTCCTCACCAATCCACAAGGACGCTTCCTCATCTGTGTCCATAGCAGCTTTATTTGTAATAGCTGGAAACTGGAAACAACCCAGATGTCCCTCAACCGAAGAATGGATAAAAAATTTAAAAAAACCTGTGGTGCATTTACAAAATGGAATACTACTCAGCTATCAGAAACGAGGAAATCGCACAATTTACAGCCAAATGGATGGAACTAGAAAAGCTCATCCTGAGTGAGCTAACCCAGACTCAGAAAGTTGCACATGGCATCTATTCACTTATAATAGGATTTTAGCCATGCAGTACAGAATAAATTTCTTACAACCAACACACCAAAAGGAACAGGAACATAGTCCTTGTTACCTGTTAGTGGGACACTTTGCCCTAATGGAGTTGCCATATAGGCCCCCAGTGCAAGAGGAAGATCTTAACACTCATATGACTACTGAACTGAGGGGGACTAATATGTAGGGACAACTCACTCTGGAGGAGTAGGGGAGGTGAGAGAGGGGAGAGAGGCTGGGAGGGTGGGTGGGGGAGGGGTGGAGAGAGGGCACTGTGATGGAGTAACTTGAAGTAATAAACAAACAAACAAAAAAAAAAGCTCACCCTGAGAAAGGCTTGGAGGTATGGTCAGCAACACTCAGTGTAGTCAGAGTCAGCAGCAGGCTAATAAAGATTTCTATTTGCTTAAACCCGTGTTAGATGGGTACCTCACAATGATGTGAGAATGCATATGTAGGCACATGTGTGCACATGTATGTGGAGGCCAGAAGCTGCTGTCAGATGTCTTCTGTGATTGCTCCCTACTTTATTCATTCAGACACGATTTCTTGCTACAGCCAGATCTCACTGACTTAGGTAGCCTTTCTAGTCAGCTTCTGCTCCCCAGTGTTTGGATTACAAGTACCACACCAAGCATGCCTGGCATTTCAAAGGTGGGTACTAGCAATCAAAATTCCATTCATGCTTGTGTTTTATCAAAATGCTTTATCCAGTGCAATATATCCCAACTTCACAGTGTGAGGTGTTAAATTATTTTCCTTGGTTTTACCCTGTAGTTACTTCTGAGATCTCATCTCCCCTCACCAATTAGGAAAACTCCAAATGTATGCAAATATGCAAACTGTACCCTGGATTGTAAATTTACAGGACCAAGTCCCCATTTAGAGGTCACTTTGACTTCAAACTTAACCTGATTCAGATGGGTGATGACCTCACCACTGCCTCCCAATGCTGTGATGACCAGTTCACACCATCTTCCATTCCCTTCTTGATAAGAGAAGAAGAGATCAGAAAAATTAAAAATCACAAATCAAAATGAGTATCTAAAGAGAGTACTTTCTCTAGAATATCCCTAAAGCCTGGAAACAGTATTTATTATAAACTGTTTTGAAGAATTGAAGCCAAAGTGTGATATTAGGGTAAATTAAATAAGACTAAATGGTTAATAATGCACTAGCATTTTATAGTTACCATGTGTAAGGGAAAAATAATTGATCTCTCCACGTAATTTAATTCATCTCAGTTCCCAATTAAGAAAACAAAATAATTAAAATCACCTTCACAGTTTTTTTAAATGATTTATTCTCATTTTAATTTTTGTGTATGTGTTCATGCGAATAGATGCCGTGTGATTGTGGTTATCCATAAAGTCAGAAGAGGGAATCAATTACACTGGATCTGAGTTACAGCCAGTTTTACAGGGAATCAAACTAGGGTCCTCTGGAAGGGCAGCAAGTACTTTTAACAGCAGAACCATCTCTCCAGCCTCTTTTCCTGGCAGTTTCCTTTTGAAACCTTAATACCTGAAAGTCTAATCTAAATTTTTTACAGTGGAAGATGGACGTAATTTTATTACAAAAATAATGAGCATTTCAAAATGATTTATTTCTCATCTTATTACCAGTAATGTAAAATGAAATGCTACCTGACAAATAAAATATCTTAATAAGAAATAGTAACTGACTTTCTAAAAAGAAAAGATTTAAATCGTATCAGAAATGTGAACACACATTGTGAGCTGCTAGAAGAGCCTAAACAATCAGTTGTTTCTTGAAACTCACAAAAACAATTGTAACAAAAAGGAGAAAATATTTTATTACAATTCTTAAAAATTACCTTTAAATAATAATAGCCATAAAGAAGGAATTTGCATACCAAAGAGGAACTTTTACCTTCTACAGTAAAAATAATCTTTAGTATTAATGATCAGTTGAGACTTAATCATGTCTCAAATGATGCAATAGGAATAAGGCAAACTTGTATGTTATCGTTGTGTAGCTTAAAGTTCTTGTACAATACCTAACAGTGGAGCAGGGACTGTCTCTGACTCTGTTGGCTGCCTTTGGGACCCTTTGCCTCCTACTGGGTTACCTTGTCCAGCCTGTAATAGGAGAATATGTGCCTGGTTTTATTGTAGCTTGTTATCCTGTATTTGGTTGATGTACCTGAGAGGTGTTCTCTTTTCTGAGGAGAGGTAAATGGGGATGAACCCAGGAGAGAAGGGAGGTGAGGAGGAGAAACTGAGGGAGGAGAGTGAGGGGAAACTGCAGTCAGGATGTAATATGTGAGAGAAGAATAAGTTTAAAAAAAAAAGGAAAATGCAAACAATAGACTTGAAAGTTGGCTCAGCAGGTAAGAGAAGAGTGCTTGCTGTGTAAGTATGAAGACCTAAATTGAGATCTCTAGCACCAATATAAAAAGGAGTCAACTTGGAACAATCAGCCTTAAAGCAGATGTCTCCATCAAATCCCTCACTTCAGAGCTCAAGAAACCCTGCTAATGATAGGGCAAAATCAGTATAAGAGCAAGAGAGAAAGGACACCAAAAAGCAAGGCCCTCTAATTCAGCATGCTCAAAGCTCACGTGAACTCACAGAGACCAAGGTGCATGTGCAAGGTCTGCACCAGGTCCCTTGCATATGTTATGGCTTCAAGTGTGATTTCTGTGTGTGCAAAGGACTGGCTCTCTGTTTCTTATACCTTCTCTTAGACTTTTTACTCTGCTTGTTTGTTTTGTCTAATTCCAATGTGCTAGTTTTGTTTTTAGTATAGTATAGTAAAGTACAGTACAGTACAGTATAGTATAGTATAGTAACTATATTTATAAGCCTATTTGTTTTTAAAAGATACAGGGAAAGGTAATGAATTCAGATGGGCAAGGATTTGGGGAGGGACTAGAGGAGTAGTAGGAACTAGTGGATGTAGGGAGGAGTAGAAGGAGAAGAAACAGTAGTTGGTATATATTACTGGTATACCAATAATATATATATATATATATTAATTGGTATATATGAGAAATTTTTCAATAAAAAGAAAAAACAATGAAGCAAGTCAAGCCATGCCTTCTCTGTAACCCCAGAAATGTGTGGGAAGAAGTGGAAGTATCCCTGGGGCTTGTTTACTATTAGACTGACTCAAGTTCAGTGAGAGATCCTTTCTCAATTTTATAATGTTGAAAGTAATAAAGCAGGGCACACACAATCCTCACTTGGTCTCTGTGTGCATGCATGTACACACACACACACACACACACACACACACACACACACACACACACAAAAGTATAGGGAGAGGAATAATTCAAATGTGGCAATACTTAATACAATGTTTTTAATAATAATAATAATAATAATAATAATAATAATATTATTATTATTATTATTATTATTATTATTATTATTATTATTTTAGGCAGAGTTTCTCTATGTAATAGCTCTGGCTGTCCTAGACTTGTTTTATAGACCAGGCTGGCCTTGAACTCATGAGATCCGCCTGCTTCTGCCTCCCTCCCTAGTGATGGAATTAAAGGCATGTGCCACCACACTCAGCTAATTCTTAATAAATTTAAGATGAATGATTTGTATCAGTCTCTGAATAATCCAACTGGCTGTATTGTCACTTCTTATTCCTGTTACTACTAGGAAGGAGCCTGAGTTATGTGATGTTCACTTGTTACTTTATCGTGTGTGTTTATGTTTTGGATAGAAAATGAAGCTTCAAGCAGTGCCTGAAGCCAAGACGTATTCATCTGTAAACCAAGGCAAGATTTACTAAACATGTCTGTAAGGTACTACAGGCCCTCTTACAAGCTTCATGCTGTTCTCCCTCAGAGACAGCTTTGGTTTTAGTAAGTAGAAATTCCCATATGTGACAGAATATTGCAACACCATGAGATTTTCTTTTCAAAAAAGGTCACAACACACTGAAAAATATGAGAAAGATTTGAAACTATGATACCCCAACACATGTCTTGGTGAATGCTAAACACAGCTCTCATTGAAAGAGATGGAATAGTTTATTCTGCACTCAATGTGTATGATGAAATTTGGTACAGAATAATCACAGGAACATAAATTCAAGTTGTCCTATGTGCCATATGTCAACATAGAGAAGATCCCATGAATGTTTCACAGGTACAGAACAAAAGGAAACTGTAAGGAAAGGCATTTACCAATAATTGTGTTAGGAAGAGAAGTCAGGTTTAAAGCAACATTCAGAACCCTGTTTTAGAAGATAGCTGATGACATTCTTGTCTTTAGAGTTGCTAGAGAAAAGTAGTACTCTGCTAAAAACACATTGGAAAGGGTTTTTGTTTCCCTTAGTCATAATGATGTATGATCCAATGCAGAGTTGAGGAACAAGTGCTATTATTGAGTTTAAAAATAGCCCAATGTTACATTGGTTCTAGACTTGCAATATTCCAATTCTGTAGTTGTGACCTACTCCAACATTCTGCATTAGAGACTCCTCCATATGGTATTTTTTTTCCTGTAAATTTAGTTCATAGGTTCCTCTATTGGACACACATCACAAACTAAATGACCAAAATTTTATGTACCATCGTGATGGAAAGATTTATGCTTAGAATATGGTAGAGACCTTTTTGACTTGTACACATTCAAGTCAGCCAAAATAGCAACACAGATGGAGTTAATGATCTCTAGGCCCCACCTTTACATGAGGACTTATTCTCAGTTGATAACTGCTGAGGAAAGAGAAGTTATACTAGATGAGTAGATAAGACCTTATGAAGTCAGTGAAAAATTGCACTCTTCTAAAATTTGAAGATTTGCTTCAAGTAAAGTGGTAGGTGTGGATAAGCAAAAAGACACAACAAAAATATCATGAATGAGAACATAGTATCTTGATCTTCATTTGTGGTTTCACTGAAAACAGCATCAACATAATTTCTGAATTATTTTTATCATTTAGGAAAACAGACCAACAGCTATCCTAATACTTCAAGTTTTAAAATATCTAAATACAAAATAGTATTTAAGAAACATGTTGTGCCTGGCATGGTCATGTGCACCTTTAATTCCAGCACTCACGAGGTAGAGGCAGGTGGATCTCTGTGTGTTCAAGGCAAACCTGGTCTATAGAGCGAGTTCCAGGACAGTCAGGGCTACACAGAGAAACCCTGTCTCAAAAAAAACTTAAAAAAAGAAGAAACATGTTATAAAAGATTGGGAGTAGGTAGAGATGCTGTTAGAGGGAGATTTAGTTTAGGTTTTTTGGGGGGTCTGATTTGGATAGAGTTGAGTGTCACCAAATTCCCTGATCTCCATGTGGATATGTGATCAGAAAGGGCTGGTCCAGGTTTTAGTTGAGAATAGAAGTCTAAATGGGCTCCCAGTATGGGAGGTAGTTGCTAGATAAAATTGCTTTGTAGGGTTGATGACAGGATTACTGGATAGGACTGTCAGGCATCATTGTAAGATAGAGATTCTAAGTGGAGTTCTTGGGTATTGCTTCTGGATAGGGAGATTGTCAGAGTAGTTATCTATGTTTGATGAGTAGAGTTTCTGGGGAGGGTTGATGAGTAGGGCTGTATAGAGTTTATGGGTGTTATTGGTGGGTAGGGTTGCTGAGTAGGGTAACTGGGCAGAGTTGATAAGTAGAGTTAATGGATAAAATTGGTGAGTATGGTTTCTAGGTAGGAATTCTGGGTAGGATATTTTTAGATACCGTTGCTGGGAGAATTGCTGAGTAAGGCTCAGGAGTAGAGTTGCTGGGAAAAGTTGATGAGTAGTGTTGATGGATAGAGTTGATGGTGTTGTTTGGTAGAGTTACCTGGGTACAGTTTCTTGGTAGGGTTTCTGGGAGGTTTTCTCAGTAGAACTTCTGGGTAGTGTTGATAGATAGGGTTGTTGATTGGTTACTTTCTGATGAAGCTAGGTGGCATTTTTTCATTTTCCTCTTCATGAGCTTACCTACTTTTGTTATTTCATTTATTTATTTTCCTATAAATTCACATAGGAAAGACTCTTCAACAAATCCAAGTTATTATTATTAATTTAAAGTCTCTTATAATGGCAAAATGACTCTCTTTTTGTGGCTTTTTAACAAACTATAGAAATGATCCCTGAAAGTATAGTCTTTTTGTGGCTTTAAAAAAAAAACAGTTATTTATTACTTCACGTTACATCTCCATTACTGCCCCCTGTCTCCACTCCCTCCCAGTCCCACCCTCAGACCCTCTACTCCATCCCATCCCTCCCCTGTGGGGTGTCTCCATGTATCAGCCCCCTCAGTTCCTTAGTCACATGAGGTCTAAGAACTTCCTCTTGCACAGGGGGCATACATGGCAGTTCCACTAGGGTGGATTGTCCCACTAACAGGTAATCAAGCCCATGTTGCTATTCTTTTGGGTCTATTGATTGTAGGATGGTTATCCTGTACTATATGGTTAAAATCCAGTTATAAGTGTATAGGTGCCATGTGTATCTTTCTCAGTCTGAGTTAGCTTACCTAACTAGGTCATGATGAGCTTTTGTAATTCCATCCATTTGGTTACAAATTGCATGATTTCCTGTTTCTGATAGACGAGTAGTATACCACCGTTTTTTTTTTTTTTTAATCCATTCTTCAGTTGAGGGACATCAGGGTTGTTTCCAGGTCCTAGCTATGACAAATAAGGCTGCTATGAACATAGACGAGGAGATATTCTTGTGGTTTGATGAAGAATCATTTGGATGCATATCCAGAAGTGGTATGGTTGGGTATTGTGGTAGAGCTATTCCAAGTTTTCTAAAATATCACCAGACTGATTTCCATAGTGGTTGTATAAGTTTGCATTCCCTCCAGCAATGTGGGAGTGTTCCTGTTTCTCTGCAACCTCTCCAGCATGTGCTGTCCTTTGAGTTTTTGATCTTAGCAATTCTGACAGTCATGGGATAAAATCTCAGAGTCACCTTGAGTTGCATTTCTCTGATGATTATGGATGTTGAGCATTTCTTCAAGTATCTCTTGGACATTTTATATTCCTCTTTTGTGAATTCTCTGTTTAGCTCTGTAACCCATTTTTTTGATTGGGTTACTTGGTTTGTTGGTGTTTAATTTCTTGAGTTCTTTATAAATTTTGGATAATAGCCCTTGGTCAGATGTGGGGTTGGTGAAGACCTTTTCCCAATCTGCAGGCTACTGTTTTGGTCTAGTGACAGTGTCCTTTGCCTCACAGAAACTTTTCAGTTTCATGAGGTCCCATTTATTGATTTTTCTTGTTTGTTTGTTTTAGGGCCTGAGTTATTGGTGTTCTGTTCAGGAAATTGTCACCTGTGCCAATGAGTTTAAGGCTTTCCTCCACTCTCTCTCCTATTAGATTTAGTGTGTCAGGCTTTATGTTAAGGTTTGATCCATTTGGACTTAACTTTTGTGCAAGGTGATAAATATGGGTCTATTTGCATTCTTTTGCATGTTGGCATCCAATTAGACCAGCACCATTTGTTGAGGATGCTTCCCGTTTTTCATTGTACAGTTTTGGCTTCTTTGTGAAAAATTAAGTGACCATAGGTATGTGGATTTATTTCTGGGTCTTCAATTTGATTCCATTGATCATCTTGTTTGTTTCTATACCAGTACCATGCTATTTTTATTACTATTTCTCTGTAGTATAGTTTGAAATCAGGGATGGTGATACCTCCAGATGTTGTTTTATTGTACAGGAATGATTTAGCTATTGACTTTTTTTGTTTTCCATATGAAGTTGAGAGTTGTTCTTTCAAGGTCTGTGAAGAATTGTGTTGGTGTTTTCATGGAATTTGCATTGAATCTGTATATTGCTTTTGGTAGGATGGCATTTTTTATTATGTTGATCCTAAATATCGACAAACATGGGAGATCTTTCCAACTTCTGATATCCTCTTCAATTTCTTTCTTCAAGGACTTGAAGCCCTTGTTGTACAGGTCTTTCACTTGCTTGGTTAGAGTTACCCCAAGGGATTTTATATTATTTGTGGTTATTGTGAAGGGTGTTGTTTCCCTAATGTTTTTCTTGGCCCATTTTGTGTAAAGAAGGGCTATCAATTTTTTTTTGAGTTAATTTTGTATCCAGCCACCTTGCTGAAAGAGTCTATCAGCTGTAGGAGTTCTCTGGTAGAATTTTTGTGGTCACTTACATATGCTATCATATCATCTGCAAATAGGGATAATTTGATTTCTTCCTTTCCAGTTTTTATCCCCTTGAACTATTCTAGTTTTCTTATTGCTCCAACTACACCTTCAAGTACTATGTTGAAGAGGTATGGGGAGAGTAGGCATCCTTGCCTTGTCCCTGATTTTAGAGGAAATGCTTTAAGTTTCTGTCCATTTACTTTGATGTTGGCTACCGTCTTGCTGTGTATCACCTTTATTATTTCTAGGTATGGTCCTTGTGTGCCAGTTCTCCCCAAGAAGCCTTTAGAACTTGTTGCCAAGGAAGGAGACCTTTTGGTTTGGAGACCTTATAATCTTGTTGACCTATAGCTCTGCCCAGGTTGTGTAGTCCTGTGTAGTCTTATGTAGTACTATATAGTCCTATGCAGTCCTGAGTTCATAGTTCAGCTTATTGTGGGAGGCACAGATCTGGAAGATGCCATTTGAAGGGACAGCCCCCAGTTCAGAGCAGTTTGTGGAGGGTCCCAGGGTGTTGGGAAAAGTGGGGCATTGATGGAGGGGAGGGCAGGGGAGATATACCCTGGGTGTTGGTGTTCAGGGAGACCTCAGGTGGTGCAGGGTCCAAAAGATGGAGCTGGATGTGCCTAGGGAATGAGGCTTTGTCACTTCTGGGGGTGGGGGGAGGTGGGGGGCAGGGAAGGTACAGTGGAGCTTGGGGTGCAGCTCTCACCTCAGGTGAGCTGGCTCTGTCCCAAAGTGCTGGTTGGCTCAAGGGAGGTGAAGGCAGGGAAAGGGAGCATGTAATGACTCTCTTTAGCAGAGGTCACTCATATAGTCCTTAAAAAATAATTTTTGTCTAAGGAAGCTGAAAGCTTTAATTAATTTTGATGTGTGTGTGTGTGTGTGTGTGTGTGTGTGTGTGTTCACATGCACACATAATCAGGTTATCATGCTTTCACAGTGAATATTCTTATCTACTGAGAATTTTTCCCATTTCAAAAATCTATATTTTATGGTTTCCTTTTTTATTTAACTACAAACATTGATGATTGGAGATCATAGGCACAATGAAAATTCTTCATGAAAGTTGTTTGCTTTTGAGTTATATGCATTCCTTATAAGTAATCTTTCACCCATATTCCTGTTAATAACCCTGCAAAAAATGCACAGGTTCATTAATTTGGACTTTGGTACAATCCTTAGATTAGTCTTTTCTTGATTCTTTATATAAAGTAAATAAAAATGTGTGTTTTATGTCTGTAGGAAAGTTCTGTCATACCACAATACTGTTTTCAAAAATATTAATATTTATTATTATTAAACTTCACATAAATGTATTTCCAAACAGCATAGGCAGAGGACTCAAATGGCTACTCTTCAGTGACATTTAGTACTTAATAAGAAGAAAATCTTCAATTCCAACAGTGCAATTAATTATTAGAAATATAGGAGAACATGTTCAAATATGTATCTTAACACCTATGAGGTGTCTCATGGGCAAAGACACTTGCTACCATGTTAATGATTTGAATTTGATATCCAGGCACCACATGATGGAAGTAGAGAACAGACTGCTGGGAGAGGGAAAGTCAGTTTCCTCCAATGAAAGGACACTGAGTATGTCAGCCACTCTAGGGCAGGCTTCATGGTCAGGAGTAGCTAACCAACATATACTGGACTACTCGGGGGTTTTGGTGTGTGTCTGCTTGCTGTTGTTTTGTTTTATTTTTTTATTTTTGGGTGGTGGTTTATTTATGATTCTTGATTTGGGGGTTTCTCTTATATTGGATTTTTGTTTGGCTGGTTTTCTTTCAGATAAAACTTAAAATTGGATGGATAGGGAAAAGAAGAAGATCTGGAAGGAGTTAGGTAAGAAAAGGAATATGATCAAAATATATTTAAAGTTAATAAATAAATAAATCAACAATACAAAAATTTAATTATACCACTTCTTCAAATTATCCATTATATTTATATATATTTATTTTCTGGAACTAGTTTGGCAAGAGAATAAATTTGCCTAGATTCTATTGTTATTAAAATCTTGCTCAAATTTGCTGAGAGATTACTATATCACAATCTATTGAAATTAAGATGTATAATTTTAAAACTAATGGAATAAGAGAATTTTAGAAATGAAACATCACATAGAGTCCATTGATTTTGGTAAAACACCAACAACACTCTCTTAGAAAATGACATTTTATGCAATGATACAAATAGTGTTTGACAATCTTTGCTCAATATGTAAGGAATGACATTGAACCTAACTGTTGTTCTCAGAAAGTGTGTTTCACAGAATTAATATGTTGCAACCTCTTCTCTGTGTTTGATATTTAGAATTGGCTTCCTGAGGAGTGAGTAAGTCATGCAGAGTTAACTCAATGTTTAGCAAAACAATATGGGCATGAATTACATTTTTTCTAACATTCCCCCCAAAATATCCCTAGGATGGCTCTGCTGTTAAGGGTTATTTTCTTTAAAATCTGATTACCTGAGTTCAATATCCAGAATCCACATACAAACCCAGATGCAAAGTATGCATACCTGTAATCTCATCATGTCCTTCTCTGGAAATGGGAGACAGAAACAGGAGAAGAGACCAGCAGTTCATTGGCCAATCATTCTAGAGTATGGAATGGGGCAGAAACAAGGAGTAACATAGACTCAACAAGGTAGAAAGAAAGAATTGACCATACACCTAATAGTTGTTAGATGTCCTCAGTCTCCACACACATGATATAGCACACACACATACACACACTCACACAAATGTGTATGCACATGAAAGTGAAAATAAAAGCTTTACACATGAGAATGTTTCCCTGAAGCCTTGGTGTTTTGATCTATGTGCAAATATAGCTTCTGTGACAGCAGATGTGTTCAAGTTGTGAGCTTGGTCTCTGGAGCACCCATCACTGTCTCTCAGATACCCTTTCCATGTTACCTTTCATTATTTTTCAAATTCTATCTAGATAACATGAGGGCCATGTCCATGTCGTTAGTGAGCTGACTGGATAATTTGGTATACATATGAGAAGCAATTCCCATACCCACAGTACCAGTGGCCCCATGGCAGTGACTCCTAGGCCATTCAGGAGGTGAATCATTTGTACAGCTCTCTTGGATCTGCCTCCGATATAGTCAAAGGAGGGAATAGGCACAGGTTCGCTCCCAGGGATAAGGTCAACATCAGGAAGCAAAGTTGCCTGGGCACGCCGACCTGTCCACTTAGTGGGCAGAGATATGAACGCCAGCCCCCTTCCTCAAAGGAACACCATCCCTGATGGGGGGCAGAGGGGGGATTACCAAGGGTAATATTGGATTCACAGAAGGAGCAATGGATGCTCCCTAAATCAAGACTGCTGTTATCTGGGCTTGGTAGGGTTTGTATACAGGACCTGGACAAGGTATTAAGAGAGATTTGTATGGGGAAGGGGAGAGCAATAGTACAATTATTTGAATTACGAGTTATATTTTGAGCACCTGAAGAGTTATCAAGTAGGGCCACTGGCTGTGGGGACCCTGACCGCAGGCTAAGCCAGCAATCACTTGCCAGGGATGGATTAGTTATGTTTCATATTGAAAAGTTCAATTCCAATAGGAATTCTGTCCCAGGGTCTAAGGCCAAATCATCCTGGCTCCTTGGCAATGGCAGGGGGATGGTAAATAAGCCCCAGATATTGAGCTAATATGAGTTGTTCCACCTGCTTCTCTACCTCTAGTTCCCTTACTTTTCTTGAACCCCCCTCTCCATCGGTGTATCCAATAGGGGAAGGGTACATAATTCCAGCAGACCATCTGTCCTGTACTCCCAAAGCAAAGGCGCTGCGCTCAACCCAGGTCTCCTTCCACAAACAAACTAGGGCCCCCTGATGGAACACTGTTCCAGGTGGCTCCCCAATAGGTTTTATTACTTTGACGTGTGCATTCGTGAACTCCCTCATAACAGACTGAATGCATTGTCTCATAGAAGAGAGTGCAGGGACAGGGCCCTGGTTGTTCATCAACCTTAGGTATTATTTTTGGTTTGGGCTTACAAAAGCATTTATTTGATGGGAGTACATACCACCTGAGGTATCAATTATGTTGAATGCTACTTTGTTAACACAGTCCACCTAATGGATGATTTTCCCAGGGGGAAAGGTGTGCTGAGTTCTTCCCTGACAGTCACATGGTTCTCCCATCCATTCCTGGAGGATTCGACATGCATTATTGGGATCCTCAAGGCCCCCATCACTGGGTGAGGGTATCCTCAAGAGCATCATCATGAAGAGCATGGTTTTCCACATCCTTGGTTCCTGGAAGAGAAGCAAGAGGGCATTTCTCAGGTGTGGGACACTCCCTGGAAGGATCAATGTCAGCATCATTATCTCCATCCTCTTGCTGGGGCAAATATTTTATGTCTCTGGTTGGGACCCATATAGGTGGTCTCTTTTCATCCCTGGGGAATACACAGCCAAATCATCTTCCTGCAGCAAAGAGTGGATCAGGTCCCCTCCAAGCTCCCGTCAAGGGTTCTCTCCATTTTACTCTGATGGAGCCATAAGTGACGAGGACCAATGTCTTTGGAATGGCAACAAATGTATATCTTCTTTTGAAACACTTAAAGTCAATAAGGCTTTGTTTAGTTGGTCATGGGGTGGTAATGATTCCCCTTTTTGTTTTTGTAATTGAGACTTTAATGTTTGGTTACAATGTTCCACAACAGCTTGGCCCCTCAGATTATATGGAATGCCAGTGGACTGGGATACTTTCCATGTTTTTAAGAATGTTTGGAAAAAGTTACTTACGGAACATGGGCCATTATCTGTTTTAATACTATCAGGTAGGCCCAGTACAACGAAACATTGTAGGATAGGCTAATGGCATGTTTAGATTTTTCACCTGCATGTGCGGAGGCCCAGCAGGCACAGGAGAACATATCCACAGAAAGGAAGATATACTTTAGTTTGCCAAAGGGGGCATGATGTGTGACATCAACTTGTCAAAAGTTGTTGGATCTGAGCCCCCTAGGATTGCTCCCTTCTGTTTGGAAAGGGGGAATTTGAAGGAAAGGTTGGCATTATCAGCAGGTTCTAACACTCTTTTTAAGATCCTTGACAGGGACCTGGTAAAATCTATGTTTTAGACCCCACCAACTGACATGTGTTAAAGAATGGAAATCCGTGGCCTCAGTGATGGTGAAAATTTGTGGTGCTGAATCCAGGTTATCCATTAGTCTGTTTCCTTCAGATAAGAATCCAGGAAGGTTCTGATGTCCCCTAAGGTGTTGTAGGAAAATTGGGTTATATCTCTCCATGAGGAGTAATCTAGTTTGAATCATTAGAGGGGATATTGGATTACAGTCTAGTCTAATATGAGCCTCAACTAAAGTAGGAAGTAGGCTAGCCACATAGAGGCTGTCAGAGAATAGGTTAAAAGACTATTTAATTCTTTGTAAAGCAAGGACAACCACATACAGTTCTTTGAACTGTGCAGACCCATTGACCTCTTGAGAGATGGTGGTAATAGGCCGTACCTTAGTTGTCTTAGTATGTGGGGGTATACTACCACTGAAGTCCCTGCCTTTCCTCCATCTATAAAGATGGTGAAAGTGTCCGGGTTAGGTTTAGAGAGGAAAAGTTTTGGCGGCTTCCATTTTAGCTGCAGAAATGAGCTCATTTATTTATAGGGGCCATAATGGGAATAGACTGAACCCCAAACCCTTCACAAGCTATAACTACCCTAGGATTATTTCTTTGAAGCCATGTGAATTCTGATATTCTAAAAGGGACAATCAAGGAGTGGGGCTTCACTCCAAATACACTAACTGAGATGTCCCTTCCTTTAATGATGTAATCAGCCAGTTGACTGGCCATAGAGTATACCCGTGGTGTTCCTCCAGTCAACAGATGGATCCAATGAATGGGCTCGCCCTTTTGTTCAAGTAAGGCTGTATATATAATTTCCCCAGGGAAAATGTATAGAATTACAGGTAAGCTAGGTGTGAAGCTCTTAAGCTTCAGTTGTCTACAGCCTTTTGAACTTGTTGTAGCACCCGATGGTGTTGAGGAGATGGTTTAATTTGGGTGGCCAAATCAGAGCCCTTAAGGAGATCAAATAATGGCATTAGGGTTTCTGCGGTTATTGATATCAATGTCTCATCCAATTAATCTCTCCCAATATGTTTTGTAACTAGGTTAAGGACTATGAGTCCTGAAGGCACAATTGGAGAAAGCCCATCAAGATACAAAAAAGAGCTCAAAATCTTAAAAGGGGGGGACAGTTTGGATTTTTTCAGGAGCCACTTTGAAATTATTATTCTAAAGGATGTTAAGGCACTTGATCTTTAAATTTAGCAATCCTGCCTGACTAGGACTGCTGAGTATTATATCATCTATGTATATGTAAAACAAGATGTCAGGCTGATCTAGTAGGGAAGAAAAAAGGGGTAACATATAATATTGGCAAATGACAGGGCTGTTATCCCTACCCTGAGGTAGAGCTGTCCACTCAAATTTCTGGTCTGGCCCCTGGAAGTCAGTAGAAGGCAATGAGAAGGCAAATTTTTCTATGTCATCTGGGTGTAAGGGGATGGAAAAGAAGCAATCTTTAAGGTCTATTACTATTAAGTGGTAAGCGCAGGGAATTGCTGAAATGCACGGCAGCACCCTCTTGGCTGTGCCAAAAGGAACCACCTTTTCATTTATTTTTCTTCGATCCTGAAAAAGTCTCCAGCAGCCATTGGCCTTTTTTTTTTTTTTTTTCATCACAAACACAGGGGAGTTCCAGGGGCTGGTAGAGGGTCGCACATGTCCCATCTCAAAGTTGTTGGTCCAGGATTTTTAATTGTTTTAGTTTGAGGCAGGCAAATGCCTCTGCTCAATCCAGATGGGGCCCCCAGGGGTCCATTGGAATTTTGGCACCAGAAAATGAGCAGTGGTCATTAGGATTGGGGGTGAACCGGGGTTATCTAATTCTCCGTTGATCGAAATAAGGATCATCCTGGTAGTTGGAGGGTGCCTTTCGTCCCTGTTCAAACTGTTGTTCATACTCCTCATGGTCAAGAATGTCCAGGTACATAAAGGGTCTTATGATCAATGGTAATATATGCCTCAGCCTCCCCAAGAATATCTTGGCCCAAAAGGTTTGCAGTTTGGCCAGCAACCACGAGGGGACGCACTTCCCCATGCTTGTCATCTGGGTCGACCCAAGGCAACCAATCAGCAGTCTCCCAGCATGTAGAAGTCCCGCCCGCACCTAACAGAGAGGGCCAAGAGCTGCCAAGAGTGAGGAGTTTCCTTCTTCCTTATAACAGTACGGTCTGCCCTGGTGTCCACCAGAAACCTAAATGTCGTTTTTGGCCTTAGTCCCAGGACCAACGGGACCATCCAATGGATCCTGGTCTCCCATCCGTCTCCCTTTCTTTAACGGGGCTGGGGGTTAAAAGCTTCACCCTTGAGATTAAATCTGGACTTGTAATCTCTGGCCCAGTGGAATTTTTTTTGCATCTCGGGCAGGGGGTGCTCGGGACAGCACCAAATGAAAATAGGAAGATTCTGGAGCCAGTTAGGGCACTCCTGCTTGAAATGGCCTCCCTGCCCATAGCCAAAGCACGTTTGTCTCTTGCCCATGGTAACTTGTTGGAGGGTGTTAATAAGTGTCCTCATCTCATCCTGATGGGCTAGCTGCATGACAGAAGCCATTGCCCTAGCCTGATAGGACGTGGATCCAACATTTCTGGCCACAACTATCCATTTCCCTATAGCCTGGCTGCACAACCCCGCGAAGGCTAACTTGTGATCAGTGGTCATGCCATCCCAGACCAGTGAGCGGACGAATTTGTTACACCACTCTCCTGGAGGAAACTTTCTTTTGAGACTCCTTTGAACCTTGTCTATGAAAGAGGAGAGATCCTCTGTAGCCTTTTGAGTGATCCCCGATATTGCGGACTCTGTAGGCCGCCATCTAGCTTCCAACAGGCTGCAAGGTCTTTGGCCAGAACCTGATCCAAGTAAGGGGCCAGTATGGCAGTCTGCTGCAAACCTGTGGAGTACTGATCAGCGGTACTAGAGTTCCAAAGGTTAGAGGAATACGGGGTTGGCTCCATTGGTTGAGTTGTCCCCAAACCTGGCATTCCTCCTGGAAAAAGGCTGACCAGTTAAGGAGGGAAGCACAGCTTTGGCAAGTTCCTCCCAGTCATGGGAAGTGCAGAGCTGGTGTGCCAGCCCCCCTAGGATGGTCTCTGCCCACGGGGAATTGGCACCACTGCCTTTGTGAGGTCTTTTAAGTCCTGAGCCCCCCCCCCCCAAGGGCACCAGGCTGCTGGGCCCAGGCCACCAGTGGTGACAGCGACCAGAAAAACCTCAGCAGCCTGGGTAGTTCCCTGCATAAGGGGGAGGGAGCCAAGGAGGCAGCAAATGGATTAACAGGTGGCTCTGGCAGGAGCAGCTTATGTGGAAGAGTTCCTGCTGGCCAGAGGGCACTCCTGAAAGGATCCAGGGAGAGGTATCCTGGGAGGCATCCCGGGGCTCTCTCTGCTTTTTCTTCCGATTTGGTAACTACTGCCTCACTCCGAGGGCCTTTGCCCTGATTTTTGGGATCTTGCTTCTTGGAAGGTCGGGGTGGGGGGGGTTGAGTCGGGGGGGGGTGGGAACAGCTCTTAAGGGCCTTGACTAACGGGAGAACGGGGGGGGGGCAGCCTCATCCCGTAGTGTGGTGTCTGAGCTCTATTAACAAGTGCCTCCATCCACTCATCCCAGGTGTCCCAATCACAGAGAGCTCCCTCCTCCGGCAGCCATGGGGCAACTTTGGTCAAATATTTCCAAGCCAGATGAGCCTGACAGGCTAAGGCCCTGCTCTTAATCAAAACTCATAAGGACTCCAAGGTGGGATTAGGGAGGGAGGGAGGAGGTAGACTGCCCTATACTTTATGGGGGTACACTCACCAGTAGACCAATTGACCTGTCTGTTGAGTGGATTCCTTTATTGGGCACCTGTGTACCAGGTCTCTCCCAACAGGTCTCTCAGAGGACCGAAAGGCTGAACCAGAAGGCCCTCACTCCAGAGCTGAGCAGGATGGTGAGTGTCCACGACTCGGACCCCAAACCATACCAGAGGAAGACACACTAAGTCGGGAGACATGTCAAGACATATTCTCGTTTTTATTGTTACAGGCAGTTTCCTATATAGGGTGGAAAAGGAGAGCAGGGTGAAGGAGTAGTGTGAGGTTACATAGATGGACTATGCTGAATCATTCTAGAGCAGAAGTTTCGGGACTTCTGCATTTTTGAGACAGGTCTCCAAAATCGAGTCTGGCTTGGGCAGACACTGAAGGCCCCAATCGGGCTGATTTAGGCCCTTAGGCCCAACAATGAGCTGTTTTCAGAATTTCACATCAAAGAAATGATACTGAGATGAGATGAAACATGTCTTCAAGGTTGGATTCATATTATTTACCTATAACTATGTTATATTCTCTATTCAAACCTTATTTGACAACCATCACTTTGACCGCTCTATCCCAAGGAGTCTAAGTAACCATCAAATTTTAACATCCAGAATCCCCATTTATAAACTTTGATTAAACATTTTTTTGCTTTATTTTATAAGTATTTGAGCCCTTCCTTTCACCTCCTCCAATGCATGTGTGTGTGTGTTTGTTAGTGGGTGGGTCACTTGCATGCACATGCAATGTGGTTATGTAGAGGTCAGAGATAAACTGGAAGAAGCCATGTCTTTCCAAGAACTGACAGCAGCTGTGAATTCTAAAATGATCGAGCCAATCAACATTCTAGAATGGAGTAGGAAGATCTTCATTAGTCTTCACCCTAATTGGAGCACTTTGGACAATTGATGAATTTTGAGGTAAGGGAAAGTCAGATGACTTTAAAGGCATGTCTCCTGGTAGGTATGTTATACTCCAGTAGATAGTTCCAAACCTAGAAATATCAGAATGACAAAAATTAGGGCAGATGCACAATTAATTTAAAAAAAGAAAGAAAGAGTGACTGTGGCCTCATAGAATGAGTTTGGCAATGTTTCTTCTGTTTTTATTTTGTGGAAGAGTTTGAAGAGTATTGCTATTAGCTCTTCTTTGAAGGTCTGGTAGAATTCTGTGCTGAAATCATCTGGCCGTGGGCTTCTTTTGGTTAGAAGACTTTTAATGACTGCTTCTATTTTCTTAGGGGTTGTAGAACTGTTTAGTTTGTTTACCTGATCTTGATTCAGCCTTGGTACATGGAATCTATCAAGAAAAGTCCATTTTGCTTAGGTTTTCCAATTTTGTAGAGTATAGGTTTTTGAAGTAAGACCTAATGATGCTTTGAATTTCCTCAGTGTTTGTAGTTATTTCCCCCTTTTCATTTCTGCTCTTGTTGATTTGGATATTTTCCCTCTGCCTTTTATTTAGTTTGGCTAAAGTCTTGTCTATTTTGTGGATTTTTTCAAAAAACCCAGCTCTTAGTTTCATTGATTATTTCTATTGTTCTCTTTGTTTCTAATATACTGACTTCAGCTCTGAGCCTGATTATTCCTACCATCTACTCTTCTTGGGTATGTTTGCTTCTTTTTGTTCTAGATCTTTCAGGTGTGCTTTTTGTTCACCAGTATGTGAACTTTCCAACTTCTTTTTGAAGGCGTTAGTACTAAGAACTTTCCTCTTAGCACTGGTCTCATTGTGTCCCACAAATTTTGGTAGGTTGTGTGTTCCTTTTCACTGAATTCTAAGAAGACATTAATTTCTTTTTTATTTGTTCCCTGACCCAGAGGTCACTGAGAAGGGAATTGTTTTGTTTCCATGAGTTTTCAGGCTTTCTGTTGTTTCTATTATTGTTGAAGTCTAGTATATTCCATGATGGTCTGACAAATTACAAGTGGTGATTTGAGTTTTTTTTTATATCTGTTGAGGTTTGCTTTGTGACTGACTATGTGGTTGATCTTGAAGAAAGTTCCATGAGATACTGAGAAGAAAGTATATTCTTTTGTGTTTGGGTACAATGTTCTGTAGATATCATTTAGTTACATTTGATTCATGGCGTCTGTTAGTTTAATTATTTCTCTGTTTGATTTCTGCATCATTGATCTGTCCAGTGGTAAGAGCAGTGTGTTAAAATCTGACCCAGTTATACCACTCCTTGCTGTATATCCAAAAGATATTCCAACAACCACAAAGACATTGCCTTAACAATGTTCAAAACAGTTTTATTCATAATAGCCAGAAACTGGAAACAACCCAGATGTCCTTCAGCCAAAGAATGGAAAAGAAACTCCTGCGGTAGATTTACAATGGAATACTACTAAGCTATCAGAAACAAAGAAATCATTCAATTTGCAATCAAATGGATGGAACTAGAAAACCTCATCCTAAGTAAGCTAACTCAGACCCAGAAAGATACACATGGCATGTACTCTCTCATAAGTGGATATTATCCATATAGCACTGGACAACCATAATACAACTCATAGATTCAAACAGACAGTAAACTAGCCTAACTATCCAATGGAAAACTCTACCCAGCAGTGAATCATGGACCCTATTGGTTTTTAGTGGAACACCGTACCCTAGCTGGGTGCCCATAACAAACCACGGTGCAAGGGAAAGCTCTTAGTCCTAATGTAGTTGATGAACTGAGGGGGGTTGATATGTGGGGGATCTCCTCATCCAAGGAGAAGGAGAGAATGGAGGCAGGGAAGAGAGAAGGAGGAAGGGTAGAACCTGGAGGTGAGGAAGGAAGAGACATTGCTTGAGATATAACTTGAAAAAATAAATTAATTTAAAAAAAAGAAAGAAAGAAGATACAATAGGAGGGACAGTAAGGAGTGGTGGGGGTAACGCAGATGAAAGTTGGGGTGACTATGATAAGAACACATCATATGACATTCTCAAAGAATTAATAAAAACATAACAAGTGAAGTTAGTGCTGAGCCTCTATTATGTACTATGTACAGACATACACACATAGACACACACACACATTATCACAGAGATTAATGTGTTCTAACTCAGTACTTCTGAATTATCTGCAAGTTAAAGTGTTGTTATATTAAACATAATAACATAACTTCAATTTCAGAAGATTAAATCTATTCGAATTTTATTTGTGTGTGCATGGATCGATCCCAAAGAGACCAGAAGAGGGCATCAAATCCCTTAGATCTGGAGTTACAGGCAGTTAGGAGGAATCTTGAGTGCTAGGAACTTAACTTAGATTTGTTCTAAGAGCATCAAGCTTTCATAACCTCTGAGCCATCTCTCAGCCCCCTAACATGTTTATTAATGTGCACATTGATTTGATCTTACAAATTTCCTTGTTTTTTAAAAATAATAAGCATTACTGAACAGCTAATAATGAACTAGTCTTCTATGCTGTCACCATTTGTAGAAAAAGCTGTCATATAAATTTATGCCCAGACCAGAAGTTGAAAAAGATAAAAAATAAACACTTTCAACTGCACAAGCAACGATTATGACAAAGGAAAAAAATCTAACAGCACAACAGTCAAATGCAAATCATGCATGTAGAGCTATATTTCTTCAGATTCTCAAAGCTGAATGTCCATCAGAATCACCAGAAGGCCTTATTAAAATGCTGGCGGATGACTGGGCTTAATCCACATATTCTGATTTAGTATGTCTGAGGTATCTCAAGAACATGTATTTTTTATAATTTCTCATGCAATGCGTAAGTTTCCAGGTTTTTCACATTTCAAATCATCAATATATATTATTTCCAAAGGACATACTTACTGACATGCCAGATTTTACTATGAGTCCCCTTATTTCATTGTGCAGACAATATACTTTTCATATATTGAGCTTTGAAGCAACCCTGAATTGAGCAGCTCTATTATATCATGTTTCCAAAAACATACAGTTGGCCCATGTCTTTGTGTCAATGTTCTTTGCAGTATTTTCAGACTTATGTCAGCTATATCAAGTCTCATCATAATCTGCTATGTTGCTCTTATGAATTCCTAGGATATTAAAATTTGTATGATAATTTATATAGAACACTGTACATAATCCAAAAATGGATATTAATTGGCTTGTCTCTGCTACCCTAATTCTGAAGATGTAGCAGTATTAAAATTAGTAAGGCAGAGGGCGGGCCAAGATGTCAGCGACCTACACTGACGCATTTTGAATGCGGGGAAAAAAGAGCCATAAAAAACACAGAGTTATTGGGCACTGTGCAAAAACCGGAGGGGCTAGAACCCCCCCCCCCGAACACTCACAGCTCCCAAGGGACTGTTAAAAGTCCCAGGGCAAGGCTCTCCCCATCTCTCACAGACACGGAAGCCACTAAACCTGGGATTCGGGAACTCCCATTTGGAGAGGCGCCTGGTAAGATCAATCCCAACTTACACCAGGCAGAATCAGGGTCCACTTGGCCATAGATAGCTGGCCTATTGGGCTCCCCACACATCAGGTTGAACTTATACGCACTTAAAAAACTTTGCGAGATAGTGGAAGGCTTAGCAAGGAATAAACAGGGGGGCTCAGCGGGTGGTCCGCAGCCGCTCGTGAAGCGGAGGGCGGGAGGTTCCGAGAGAGCACTGGAAGCTGGGAACACAAAGGCGGGCGGGAGGGGCCGAATCCCGCACACTTACGGTAGCGCAGCTGGAGAGGGAGCATGGCTGGCAGGGCCAAATCCCCGCAAACCCACGGCAGGTCATCTGGGGAGAGAGACAGGAGTGGGCGGGGACAGGGATCCGTGCACCCATGGCTGAGCTGCTGGGACGAGAGGTCCACTCAGGCAGCCGGAGGATCCGGGGCTTGGGGTACCCACAGGACCCGTGGTGGCGCAGACAGGAAGGGAATCAGGCACAGAGTCCAGCCCTGTGGCAAGAAGCCTAGAGAGAAACCAGAAATCGGGACCATAGCTGTATCCTGGAAAATCCAGACATATTAGGTGTGGAGCCAGACCCTGTCAGCCTCCATGACCACAAACAAAGCCCACAGAATCTGTGCCTGGGCAAACAGGCCCATACCATCAGAACCATTACAGGCTGATAACTCAGAGTGAAACATAGGGAAGTCTGAATTGGGAGCAGTGAAACAATCCTGGTCCATTACTCACAAGCTGGGAAAAGGCTGCACCAGCTCACAGTGCCTCAGGTGATTAAAACCACAGTGACCTTGAAATCCCCCTGTAAGCAACGACAGATAGCCAAGTAACTCGTCCCCTGCACCAAATCATCCACTGTGGTTCCAAGAACAGAAAACAGACAGCTAAATGCATCCAATGGCAAAAGGTCAAAAAAAATAGAAATCAAGGAATTATGACTCCAACAAAGCAGAATCATCCTAGCTCATCCAATTCGGATGACCACACACCAACAGAAACACATGAAAACATTGACAATTCTGCATTATGGAAAGTGATAGAGTCCCTGCAAGAAGAACTTAAATCTATGAAGGAAATCAAAGAAGCCACAATTCTACAAATCAAAACAAGGAACAACACCATTAAAGAGCTCCAAGCCAAGGTGACAGAGCTTGAACAGGAAAAGGAAAAAGCCATGAAAGATTTTCATACACAAACAAGCAAGCTGGAGAAGGAAATGTACAAAACGAACAAAACCATACAAGACATGAAAATAGAAATAGAAACAATAAAGAAAACACAGTCAGAGTTAAAAGAGGAAGTGGAGAACCAAGGGAAGAGAACAGGAACTACGGATGTGAGTATCAAAAATAGGATGCAAGAGATGGAAGACAGGATCTCAGGCATGGAAGATTCAGTGGAAGAAATCAGTACAACATCCAAAGAAAATGAGAAGGCTAAAAAATCTCTCACACACAACTTCCAAGAAATCAAGGACTCAATGAAAAGACGGAACCTAAGAATTATAAGTATAGAGGAAAGAGAGGACTCCCAACTCCAAGGTCCAGGAAATATCTTCAACAAAATCATAGAGGAAAACTTCCCAAACTTGAAAAAAAAGATGCCAATAAAAATCCAAGAGGCTGACAGAACAACAAACAGATTAGACCAGAAAAGAAACTCCTCTCGCCACATAATAATTGAAACTCCAAATGTACAGAACAAAGAAAGAATATTAAAAGCTGTAAGAGAAAAAGGTCAAGTCACATACAATGGCAGACCCATCAGAATTACACCTGACTTCTCCTCAGAAACGTTAAAAGCTAGAAGGGCCTGGTCAGATATACTACAAGTCCTGAGAGATCATAGGTGCCCAGCCAGACTACTTTACCCAGCAAAACTCTCTATCAACATAGATGGAGAAAACAAGATATTCCATGACAAAATCAAATTTAAACAATATCTACCCACAAACCCAGCCCTACAGAAAATCCTAGAAGGAAAATCCCAACCCAGAGAAGAAAACTCCACCCAAGAAAACAAAGGGAATAGAAAACCCCTCAGCAGCTAAACCAAAAGAGGCACAGGACCACCACCTATACCAAACTAATGGGAAATAACAACCCCAGGTCACTAATATCCATCAACATCAATGGTCTCAACTCCCCAATAAAAAGACATAGGTTTACAGAGTGGATCCGCAAGCAAGACCCTTCCTTATGCTGTATACAAGAGACACATCTAACTACGAAAGATAGACACTGCCTCAGAGTAAAGGGCTGGGAAAAGGTTTTCCAAGCAAATGGACCCAGGAAGCAAGCTGGAGTAGCCATCCTAATATCAAACAAAACAGACTTCCAATTGAAGTTAATGAAGAAAGACAAAGAAGGGCACTATATACTCATTAAAGGGAATATTCATCAAGAGGAAATTTCAATACTGAACATCTATGCCCCAAATACAAAGGCACCTACTTTCGTAAAAGAAACACTTCTAAAACTTAAAGCGCACGTCGATCACAACACATTAGTAGTGGGAGACTTCAACACCCCACTCACAACAAAGGACAGATCATCAAGACAGAAGACAAACAGAGAAATATTGAGTCTAACAGAGATCATGAAACAAATGGACCTAACAGATATCTACAGAACGTTTCACCCAAACACAAAGGAATACACCTTTTTCTCAGCACCCCACGGAACCTTCTCCAAAATTGACCACATAATTGGTCACAAGGATATTCTCAATAGATACAAGAAAATTGAAATAACACCTTGTATCTTATCAGACCATCACGGAATAAAGCTGGTCTTCAACAGTAAAAGAATCAACAGAAAGCCTACACACACATGGAAATTGAACAGCTCCTTACTGGATGACCACTGGGTCAGGGAAGAAATAAAGAAGGAAATCAAAGACTTCTTAAAATCCAACGACAATGAAGACACAACATACCCAAACCTATGGGATACATTGAAAGCTGTGCTACGAGGAAAGTTCATAGCACTAAGTGCTTTCAAAAAGAAAATTGTGACAGCTCATATTAGTGAACTAACAGCTAAGCTGGGTGAATTGGAAAAAAAAAAGAAACAAACACTCCCAAGAAGAGCAGAAGACAGGAAATCATCAAACTTAGAGCTGAAATCAACAACTTCGAATCAAAAAGAACTATACAAAGAATCAATGAAACCAAGAGTTGGTTCTTTGAGAAAATCAACAAAATAGACAGACCCCTAGCCAAATTAACTAAAAGGCAAAGGGAAAGAACCCAAATCAACAAAATCAGAAATGAAAAGGGAGAAATAACAACAGACATTGAGGAGATCCAGAAAATATTCGGGCATTACTTTAAAAATCTATATTCCACTAAATTTGAAAACCTAAGCGAAATGGACAATTTCCTTGGTAAATTCCACCTACCAAAACTAAATCAAAATCAGATTAACAGCTTAAACAGCCCAATAACAACTAAGGAAATAGAAACAGTCATTAATAATCTCCCAACCAAAAAAAAGCCCAGGGCCAGATGGCTTTAGCACGGAATTCTACTGGACCTTCAAAGAGGAACTAACACCATTACTTTTCAAACTCTTCCACCACATAGAAACAGAAAGATCACCGCCAAAAACATTCTATGAGGCCACTGTCATTCTGATTCGTAAACCACACAAAGACCCAACAAAGAAAGAGAACTTCAGACCAATCTCCCTCATGAACAAGGATGCAAAAATACTTAATAAAACACTAGCAAACCGAATTCAAGAACACATCAAAAGTATCATACACCATGATCAAGTAGACTTCATCACTGGAATGCAGGGATGGTTCAATATATGAAAGTCTATCAATGTAATTCACCACATAAACAAGATGAAAGAAAAAAAACCACATGATAATCTCGCTAGATGCAGAAAAAGCATTTGACAAAATCCAACACCCCTTCATGCTAAAAGTTCTGGAGAGAACGGGCATACAAGGACCATACCTAGAAATAATAAAGGCAATATACTGCAAGCCAGTAGCCAACATCAAATTAAATGGAGAGAAGCTTGAAGCATTTCCTCTAAACTCAGGGACAAGACAAGGATGTCCACTTTCACCATATCTCTTCAATATAGTACTTTAAGTCCTTGCTAGAGCAATAAGACAACTAAAGGAGATCAAAGGGATAAAAATTGGAAATGAAGAAGTCAAATTATCCCTATTCGCAGATGATATGTTAGTATACAGAAGCGACCCCAAAAACTCCACGAAAGAACTCTTACAGCTGATAAACAACTTCAGCAAGGTGGCTGGATACAAAATTAACTCAAAAAAATCAGAAGCCCTTCTTTATATAACAAACAAATATACCAAGAAAGAAATAAGGGAAACAACCCCCTTTACAATAGCCACAAACAACATAAAATACCTGGGGGTAACTCTAACCAAGCATGTAAAGGACCTATATAACAAGAACTTCAAGCCCCTGAAGAAAGAAATGGAAGAGGCCTTTAGAAGATGGAAAGATCTCCCATGCTCATGGATAGGTAAGATCAACATAATAAAAATGGCTATCCTACCAAAAGCAATATATAGATTTAATGCAATTCCTATCAAAATACCAACACAATTCTTTATAGACCTGGAAAAAGCTATTCTCAACTTCATATGGAACAACAAAAAGCCCAGAATAGCTAAATCAATCCTGTCCAATGAAAAAACATCTGGAGGTATCACCATCCCAGATTTCAAGCTGTACTACAGAGCAACAGTAATAAAAACAGCATGGTACTGGTATAGAAACAGACCAGTGGATCAATGGAATCGAATTGAAGACCCAAACATGGATCCACACACCTATGGCCAACTAATCTTTGACAAAGAAGCCAAAAACGCACAATGGAAGAAGGACAGCATCTTCAACAAATGGTGCTTGTCTAACTGGATGTCCACTTGCAAAAGAATGAAATTAGACCCATACCTATCACCTTGTATAAAACTTAATTCCATGTGGATCAAAGACCTTAACATAAGGCCAGCCACACTAAAGATACTAGAAGAAAAATAGGAGAAACCTTTGAACTCATTGGCACAGGTGACAACTTCCTGAACAGAACACCAACAGCTCAGGACCTGAGATCAACAATCAATAAATGGGACCTCATGAAACTGAAAAGCTTCTGTAAGGCAAAGGACACTATCATTCGAACAAAACGGCAACCAACAGACTGGGAGAAAATCTTCACCAACCCCACATCTGATAGAGGGCTATTATCCAAAATCTACAAAGAACTCAAGAAACTAAATGCCAAGAAACCAAATAATCCAATCAAAAAATGGGAGATGGAGCTAAATAGAGAATTCACAAAGTAGGAATCCCTAAGGGCTGAGAGACACCTGAAGAAATGTTCAACATCCTTAATCATCAGAGAAATGCAACTCAAGAGGACCCTGAGATTCCACCTAACTCCTGTTAGAATGGCTAAGATAAAGAGCTCAAATGATAGCGCATGCTGGTGAGGGTGTGGAGAAAGGGGAACCCTACTCCATTGCTGGTGGGAGTGCAGACTTGTGCAACCACTATGGAGGTCTGTCTGGCGATATCTTAGAAATCTAGGAATAACCTTGCCTCAGGACCCAGCCATACCACTTCTGGGTATACACCCAAAGGACCTCTCATGGAGACATATGGAAGTCTCCTCATCTATGTTCATAGCAGCCTTATTTGTAATAGCTAGAAATTGGAAACAACCCAGATGTCCCTCAACTGAAGAATGGATTAAAAAACTGTGGTACATCTATACAATGGAATATTACTCAGCTATCAGAAACAATGAAATCATGCAATTTGCAACCAAATGGATGGATCTAGAGGAGCTCATCCTGAGTGAGCTAACCCAGTCTCAGAAGGATGCACATGGCATCTATTCACTTATAGTAGGATTTTAACTATATCGTACAGGATATCTGTACTACAACCAACACACCAAAAGGAACAAGGACATAATTTTTTTTTTATCTTTTTCTTTTTCCTTCTTTTTTTCTTTTTTCTTTTTCCTTTTCCCTTCTCTTTTTCCTCTCTTTTTTTGTTGATATTCTTTGTTTTTGTGGGTTTGTGTGTTTGTTGGTCTTTTTTTTAGTATTCCCCCAGTAGCAATGAGACACCATTCACTGGCAGTACTGCCTCGTAGGCCCCCGGTGAATGAAGAGGCTCTTGGCCCTCATATGACTCCTGATCTGTGGTGAGAGAATGTTAAGCAGGGACACTCCACCCCAGAAAAACAAGAAGGAAGGGTCAGGGGGTAGAGCATGGGAGAGTGGGGTTGGGAAGCGGGAAAAGAGGACAATATGATAAGGATGTAACCTGAAGCAACAAACAAATAAAATTATTAAAAAAAAAAAAAAAAAAGGCAGGGGGCAGGGCTGAAACACTGTGAATGGAATAGAGGATACAGCCATTCGGCCTGGTTTTGCAGACCTCCAGGTGTAGAGAAGACGTGGAGCTAAGGTAAAATACAAGAGAATTGTGGTATTGGCCCATCCTTTGACTTCAGCGGAGACGGGGGGGGGGCACCGTAGAGTTGGTGGTCTTATGTACTCTGGAGTCATACGGAGTGGGGTGGTGAGGGTGCATACTCTTGGTCCCACCATTCAAGAAGAGTACACGCTTGGTCCCAGCTCCCAGAACACTGGAGACAGGAACGGGCAGATCCCGGAGCTCAGGGTCAGCCTGATGCAGGGCAAACTCTAAATAGAGAAAGACTTCGATCCAGGAGTGGTGGAACACATCTTTGATCCCTTCAGATGGGAAACACAGGTCCCTGATCCCAATAATTAGAGTTCAGAGACACACACATGGGATTTGGAGGGACCTAGGTTTGGAGGCTACTTACAAAAGGCCTTCTCAATGCAGGCAGATTGTCCTTTGGGATCTCAAAATATATACACTAGAGCTTGTTTAGCTCCAAGGTGACAGAATGATTTCTTCTTTAACCCAGATTGAAAGATAACGCTTTGTATGTTGTCAGAAGGCCAAATTTGCTTCAGGAGAAGTACTACCTAGCCCCCCCCCACCCCCCCAAAAAAAGAGGGCAATTGTCCTAGGGTTGGGATTGGGGCAGGGCTCTGTTCTTATCGTTCCAGGAGAATCGAAGTGTCCATTAGGGGATCCCGGGGACAGCTGGACAGCGGAATCCTTAGCAGAGAGCAGAATCAGGCACCAAGGAGGACGAGTGACCCAGTTGATTCTGCCTGGCAGAGTTCCTCAATAGCTGTCTCCATCGGGGGCCTGCAACCACCTCAGCAATCCAATGTCACTGGGACCGCTCAGCTCTACACAATGCCCCGGCAGGAACCTCAGTGAAGCCTGCAAGATCAGCTTCTGCCTACAAACCCCTTAGGTCATCTAAACAGCTGAGAACAGAAGGACTGAACATAAAAGGAGTGTACTAACATTTTTAATCATTTTTCCCATTTGGGTTCGGGCCCCAAACAGGTCTACTACGACCCAAATCAGCAGGAAGTCACTTTAAGAGAGCGACGTCCCATGCCCAGTGGATGGGGAAGGTGTTTCTCCGCCCTTCTTTTAGGTTATTTGAAGGATAACTGAAAACTCTGATATGTAGGGGAAGAGACTACAAGCTGATAAATGGTCCTGTCTTAATGGGTTTTGGAGGTTAGCCCCAGGGAATTCCTACTTTTCCTTTTCTCTATCCTTCTTCCTTTCCTATGTAGGCGTGCATGGGCTTGAGAAAAATGAGGTATAGACATAGCACAGGAAGGTCCAAGAAGAAGGGGCAGATTATTGAATATGCCCTTATACCTTTGTATATTGATACAAAATTAGTTTATTTGGCTAAAGTGGTATTGACCATTGTTTATTGTGCAAAAATAAGATTGTATTGGATTACATCGGTATTGATCTTTGTATATTGATACAAAATTAAGATTATAGTTGGCCACAATGGTATTGACCCTTGCATATGGACGTAATATTAAGATTATATTGGGCTACGTAAGCATTGATCTTGGTCTATTGATACATAATTAAGAATATATTTAACCACAATTGAATAGATCTTTGTATATTGATACAAATTTAAAGGTAACGCTTCCTAATGGTATCATACCTAGAGATACTTAAAAATAAAATGTGAAGCTCTGACCTCTTGATACCAACCATCTAAAACGGTCTAGGATAGTTAAAACAAACTCCTAGTCATGCAAACATGTCACTTTGTTAGCTACTATGACAGTCTATCACAGATATTCTCTAAACTACTCAGTAATCAAGTTGCTAAGAGACAAGCAACATTTGCTTATCTAAATACAAGAGATAGATAGGGCATCTTCAAAAACCCCAAGAGATCTGCAGAGTATGGCATTCAAAGATGTTATCTTAAATCAAGATTTTTTTTGATATCGAGACATATCAGCACCTGACAGCACCCCCTATTCTACTCCAAGTAGAAGATAAGCATCGAAGAACCTCCACTGTAAGATGGTTGAATTAGTGGCAAGCCTTTCTCTTGGCATGAAAAAACCCCTTGCACCAACTGCAGACAGACTACTGTCCAAAAAGGACAAAACTTGGTAGCAGGGAAGTCGACAGCCTAACTCTGCCAAGACAGGGTAGGTAAGTCCTTCATAATCCCTGCTCTACAACAAATGTCTGTCAGAGAAACAGGACCCAAAGGCTGAAGACTGATGCAGGAATGTATGGAGAGAAAATGGGAACTGTCCAGGCAGTCATTGGTATGTTCTTTCTTAGTTTTGGAAGCTGCAGGCCCTGCACTTCCTTTATAAGCAAATATATTTATCCTTCTCAGGTCTCTGAGGTGGTTGAAGAATAGACAGCTAGAGTCTCATAGTTAAATTTTGAATTGTTTAGGAATCAAGAGGGTGTTATAGATTTAAGAAGATACTCTTAAAAGTGTGTTGCAAGATAGTATGAATATTGAGTCACATATAGACCTTTAAACTCATGGAGTTGGTTAGATAGTAGAATGTTAAAGTCAGGGGCCAAATATGTATAAACTGGACATTGGGAAGGTATACTGGGCCATTTAACTCTCATAAATGTGGCATATTTATATTTATTGTTTTGTATAATACTTACTGTTATAACAGAAGGAACCATCTGTTGGACTGAAAGGGGAAACTTCTGGGGGGAAGAGGGTGGAAGGGTGGGATAGGAAGGGGGAATAGGGAGGGGTTTGTTACTGAGATGTAACTTGAAGAAAAAAAATAAAGTATTTAAAAAAAAATTAGTAAGGCAATAACCCTATAAAGACCATTGTGTAATCAAGTAAAAGGGAAAAAAAGTCACATCTCTTACATGTAATCCAAAGGTGAAGCTGAAGCAGCAGCAGCAGCAACAACAACAACCAAAAACAAACAAACAAACAAACAAACAAAAAATCTATGCAGAATGTTGAGAGAAATAGAACACAAATTCTTTGTGCCAAATCGTTAGCCAAATTGTGACTACAAATGGAAGATTCATGAAGAAAACTTATTTTAATGAATTCTGGGGTGATAACATAACAAAGCAATCTATTTCTCATATGGGTGTATTTAAGTGATCTCCTTATTAATCACTTTTGTCTTTCCTCCGACAAAATACCTGGCAAAAGCAATAAAATGGCCTAAAGATTTGCTTTGTCTCACTATCTGAAGCAGTGAAACAGTTTATAATTACACCAAGAGCATGAGGCAGTTATCACACTGAATTTGTAGTCAAGATGCAAAGAAATGACTGCTAGTGCTCACAAGGCATCCTTGTTCATTTCTGCATTTCATGCAGTCTATTTGAGAGTCTTCCCTCCTCAGTTAAATTCCCTGGAAAGTCCTATAGGAACATCTTCTAGGTGATTCCTATGGTCTGTTTGGCTGATGGTGAAGATGAATCTTTGGAAATCTGTATAGATCCAAAGAAATACAACACTCACTTCAAACAAAATCAAACTTAGAGCCAAGCAGAACTCTTCAATTCTATGAAGGTGATGAATCTTAGGATACATTTGGAAATGTGAGAGTTTGGGTAACCATATTCAAAATAAAGCTGTATCTATGGTATAAAAGTAAAAGTTGAAACAATAACTGCTAATGATGATTATGTAAGTTTTCTACAAAATCCACCTGAAATAATTGAGGAACATATCCAGACAACACAGTAGATTATCAATGTGCACAAAATTGTCTTGTATCAGTTTCTAGAGAGAAAAGTCAGTGTACAACTTCAGAGCTTTAAAGGACAGAGCTGACTCTTTTGTAAATTTAATACAGTCCCCAACTTTGAGTTAAAGTCATTGTTTCATCATTAACTATTATATCCTAGGTTCTTTAACAAGTATATTAAAATATGTCATCTTAAGAGGATTCTCCTTAAACACTACAATAAAGTTAGTATGACACACATCTATTTATAACATAGTTTATTGAATATTAAAGCCCTCTGTTGAGACCCTGTCATTGTTATTTTTTATTGCTATGACAAAATATCATTACCAAGGGAATTTATAAAACAAAACATTTAGTTTGTAGCTCATGGTTCTAGAGAGTTAGAGTTCATAATCATCATGTCGTGAAGAATGACAACATGTAGGTAGTCAGGGTGCTGGAACAATATCTGAGAACATACATCTGATCTACAAGCATGAAGCAGAGATAATGAGCTGACTCAGAATTTCCAGAGCTTTTGAAACCACTACACCTGCTCCCAGTGACATACCTCTTCCAAAAGGGCCATATCTCCTAATCCTTCCCAGAAACTTCTGCCAACTGAGATCAACCATTCAAACATATGAGTCTATGAAGGTCACCATCTTTCAAACCAACACAGTTGCCTTGATCATGGGGGCTTATCACTGCAATAGGAAAGTGATTAAGACATGTACTTACACTCACACACATAAAATCTTCAATGAAACAGTCTTCTTGTATTTAGTCCATTTTTCCTCTCCATATTTTGTTCAGAAGTGTTCCTGTTTGTTCATAAATGTGTTTTTGTATCTGTGTGTATGAGTTTCATGTATAAACATAAACATGGTGACATTTTATGTAATTTTTACTGTTCTGTGGTTATAGGTAAACTCATGTCTCCCTAGACATAGTTGCTCAAATCGCATTAATTGCATATTTTAAGTAAAAACTATTTAGTGTAATTTTAAATCATTGAATACTCACATAACTAATATTTTTAAAACAATCAGTACAAGCTTTATTATACACTTAATAAACACACATTGACACTGTCCTAAATGAGTGACTGTCATAGGATTTCACCATAGGAAGATTACAACCTCCTATACATGGTTGAACAAATGTAGAAAACTGTTTATCCCCCTCTAGAAGAACAGAAGCATTTGTTTTCACAGAATTTGGGTAGATACCGGCTTTCTTGCCTTTCCATATCCACCAAACTCAAATGAAATGGAAAGAGTGTCTTTCGGAATGTTTGCAGACTCCTTCCTCCATTTGGCTGTCCAGAGAATGAAGGAAATGGAAAATGATATCTTACATGGCTTACTGCATGATAATTAGACATGTTTTTGTTTTGTGATAAATAACATTTAAGGGACAGTCTTCTAAGCAATTGGATCCCAGGCTACAACAAGCATCTCTTGGAAAAACAGAAATCTTTTTTTTTAAGTAATGCTTCAATTATTTTAAAAACATAATTTTCTCTTCACTTACTTAAAATGTACTAACGTATAGGAATATTGAAAAGTATTTCAATACATCCATACTGGTGTTTGTTTCTGAAGATTTAAATTAAAGACTTTATACATATCCAGAGTGGTCCATTTTGTAAAGTCCAAAACTCTCAAATAAAAATGTAAACCCTAGTAAATGGAACCCAAAAATAACATGGAAAAATCAGAAATGACTGACACTAACAGAGTTCTTTACAAAATACATTTTAATAAAAATTTTAACATATTCAAGATGATGTATAAAGATCATATTAAGGTTACAACATCACTCCATAAGATAACAAACCTTGTGGTAAGAAAACCAGCCATAATTAGTAAACCATTAAAGCACATCCTGAAATGTGTTTTATGCACAAATATTCACACTGATAATGAAATGAAACAGAAAAGATTAAACTACTATTCCCAAAACACACCCAATCCACCACCCATTTAGAATTTGTTTTCAAGATAAAGTGGGAATCTGCCTGTATGGCCTTCCTTATGTAAGACTCTGTGATCACTCATTTGAGCTACTGGGAAAAAAAAACCCTGAAGTCCTGTGCTTGTTTTTTTCCAAGTCTACCCTTCATTGAGTAATCCAGTGGTATTTAGCAAATATTAATAAAAGAGACATGCTTGTGCTCAGTGCTTTTTTCAGGCTAGAGGTGCCTGGGGATGAGTAGAGCCCAAATATATTCTTGCAGATGTTCACTGTATCTAAGACTAGCAGTCTGTTCATACAGTTCTATTTCTTCAGTATATAGACCTATGAGTGAGTTTTGACCCTTCTTGACTCTCCAGTGGATATTATGCTCAGTTATCAGGGGCTTGAGCACATAGGGTTATATTATGGCCAAGAGTGAGAAAACACAGAATACATACTGCAGCATTTTTCTGTGTGCTCACCTTGAATAACATTCAGGAATAGCTGGCAGGATTAGTTTAGCCCCTAAACCCATAGGATGAGCACATCATACTCACTGTTCACACCTCTTCTTCATTTGTATCTCTTATATAACCTTGTAGTGAAGTATGAGGGCAGGGTTTTGTGATTCATTCATTTTACTCCAGAACTGTATTCCAGAGAACAGAGAACCCCATGTTTATGTGCTCTTCTCTTTAACATCATAGCACATCATATAATTGATAGAACTTTCAGACATTATTCCCTAGAGTGATAGTATTGCTAATTCTGCTATTATGTTGAAATAAATACATCACAATTTAGCCTTTCAAACCACCTCATTTGTTGCTTTTACTGATTCTGGAAATAGGCATTAGGATAACTTAGGAGCAGATTTCTGTGTTCTCTATTCCCTGGTGTGCAGAACTTCAGCTAGAGACTAAAGGATGTGGAATGACTCTGAAAGTTTATTCACTGCCAGGTCTGCAGCTGGGATTACATGGTTTCCACCCTGTGGCCTCTGATGAGATCTGTGCCTTGCCCTGTGTGGCTTGACTCCTCCAGCCCATCCACTTTATTTAGTAGTGTCATGAAGGTTAATATTGTCAGTTTCATGGGTCCAGAATAGCTGAAGACATGAGTTCTGGGCATGGCTATAAAGGATATTCTAGATTAAGTTAACTAACAGGGGAAACCCCACTCTAAACATGGGTAGTACCACTCCAAGGCTGGTGTCCTGGAAGAAGCTAGCATTTATCTCTCTGATCCCTGATTGTGGATGCAATGTGACTAACTGTCATGCTTTCCTAGCCATGTTGGAAAGCACTCTCTCCCACTTCAGTGGAAATACACCTTCCTCCCTCGGGATTGGCTCTTTTCAGTTATTCAGCCACATCAACCAGAAAAGTAGGAATGTAGTACCTCCAATCTCTCATCACAGGTGTCAAAAATAAGTAGGACACCAGTCACATTACCTGTTTGCCCTCCTTGGAAAGTCACATTCAATGATGGGGGATATTGTGACAGTTCTGACCATATTTCAAATTGATTGCCAAATGAAAGAACCATGTCAGAGAACCTGGTTTTCCTGTTTCAAATGCTGCTAAGTACTTTCCTCTGATACTCCCTAAGGGCTTTCTCCCACTTATTTTGTACTGAACCAATTATCCCCTTTCCACTGTATAGTCCTTTGATCATTGTTGTGAAAGGTGACATTATGATGTGGAGATGTTAGTCTACCAAGGAACTCTTTGAAATCGTCATTTCCCTTTATGCATTTGCACAAAGAAGTGGAAATGAACAAGGACTTTGAAAACAAATCAGATGATCCTGGTGATTAGAGGGTTGCTGCTGAGGAAACTGACTTCCTCACTTATTAAAGTTCTCAGAGCATTTATGATATTTATGGAACCTAAAAGCATGCAAAGTCACTATAAAGCCAAAGATAATGGGCACAGAAAATTCAAACAAAATGTAAGGCCATTAAGTCTTATAATGAAGTCAGACCCTGCAATGGCTATTCTTGGTTGTCAACTGGACTATACCTGGAATTAACTAAAACCCAAATGGCTGGATACAATTGTTGGGGAGTTTTAATGGTTGAATTATTTGATATGAGAAGACCAACCCTAAATCCAGATCTTTTGAGGTAGAAAGATCCATCATAAATATGGGCCATATTTTCTGGTGGCAGCCTGTATAAAAGACATGGAAGAAGGAAGTGCTTGCTGTTTGTGTGTTGCCCTCACTCTGGCTGTTATGTCCATTCCTTTACTGGTTGAAAAGCCTACTTCTTTGAGATTCCAGTGTAAGTAACCTAAAGACCAACTGAGACATCTAGCCTCATGGACTGAACAACTACTGGATTTGTGGATTTTCTTTTGGTAGGCAGTTATTGGTAGACTAGCTGGTATACCAAGTGTGTATACCACTCAAATAAACCACACATACATATGTATGTATAATAATACAGTTAATTCAATGCTTATATGAGATAGATAGATAGATAGATATAGATATAGATATATTCATTCTACCATTTCTGTTTTTCTAGAGAACCTGACTAATACAGACCCTATAACTGAAGAGGTATCAGCAATTAATGGTATCTGGAAGAGAGAAAGACAGTTTATTTTAGAATTGTCTTCTAGTAGGCTGCCCATACTCTAGTGGATGGCCTTACACCAATGTACATGGTGTCAGCATTAATTGGGTTGACTGCCTTTTTAAAAAGGATATGTGAAATTGGGAGAAACAGTTTATAGGGTGATAGAAGGAGATGAAAAAGTGGGAATGAATTTGATCAAAATGTATCTGTTTATGAAAGTCTCCAAAGTAATTTTTTAAAACCTAAGTACACATTAAATTTTTAATATTCTGTACTAACACACTACTTAAACAAAAAATGTAAGCAAGTTATTTAACTATTGTATAAATAAAGCATATATACTTTTATACTAAGAATTTTTATTAAAAGGTACTATCAAGATGGACATTAATGCAAAGGTTTGGAGAGGGCTGGGTGATGGCTCATTGGATAAAGGTGATTGCTGCCAAGACTGAGGATCTGAGTTCAGTCTTTAGAACCCACTTGGTGGAAGGACAAAACTGACTCTTGTATAACATAAACATGCACACTATGACATACACACACACCTCCCCAAACCCAAACATCAATTTAAACAATGTACTAAAATACATTTAAAAAAATGGATATTGCAAGAAGTTATTCACATTGAAAGTAGAAATGGCATTCAGCAATTAATATTAAAATTGTGCATGTGAGCATATAAGAGAGACACACACATAATAAAATTTAGCTAAAGCTTTCTGCAGTATTCCATAAAATTATGCATCTAGGTCTCCTCTTGGCTGAAATACAGCTTTGATATTCATAGAATATACCATATTTGGTGTATTTTGATTGAATATTTATGACTCTTCATAGTTAATATGCAAAGTTATGCTAAAGAATTTTAATGCTTTTTTATTTTTATAGTGCTTCCACATGTGCATTTCACAATTACCATTTTTAACAATCAGCTTTTTATCAGCTAGGCTTATTAGACATACAATTGTGGAGGGTATTGGGGGCCATTAAGCATGGTTATTTGGGACTTTGGCATAGACAACTTTCTTGTAATTAATATATTTTTATTATGGAAATATTTGTTGCTAAAACACAAGTGTCCTTTAAAAATAGATTGATTTTTTTTTTATACTCAAGAGTCCAATTAGGTGTTCTTGGAGAATTCTAAAACTGATGTGTGTTTTGAGACTGGGGAATATTATCCCTTAAAGAATCATTTGTAAAATATTAGTGGTGCAAATGTCTCTTGGCCTCAAGTGGAAACGGCTGGAATGATCATGACACATTATTAAACACGATAACAGTGTCAGAGCCTTAATCTCAGAGGGGCTTTCTCAATTTCCCATTGCATCTATTGAATCCCTCTTCATGCTATAATTTTCTTCATTATTTTAGCCCCAAGCAAATAAAATCAAATATAGCATGCTAGTCCCAGTGTTACACTTTAAAAAAGCAACATAGCAAGAAGATAAATGACATTTTGTACATTACCTTACTCCAATAATATAAGTTGAGATATTAGTCTCTGACTCAAATACCAAGTTCTTTGTATTTGTACTTAGTGGGGGTAGGGGTTAGGGTGGGAAGAATGTTGCCAGAAAAAAACATGACAAGCATATGAATTAAAATTTAGTTTTTAGAGGTAATATTTCTGATTATTATTATTATTACTATTATTACTCATTCACTAATAATTAGAAAGTTTATGTTGGGAGAAGTTAATTATTTTGTAATTGATTTGAAACTCTATCTACAAATAGATTTGAAACTCTAGGTACACACCTAATACTATAAACTTAGTCAAAGTTTTGGGACATGAACTTAAGAAGAGAACATACTACTTACTATTGTTTCCTTAAACTAACATGCTGCCATATTATCTTCTAAATATTTATGCTTATATCTGTAGAATAAGGAAGTGTCAACCTGGGCCAGAGGTACTCCTTGAAAAGGGTGCTGATTAACATAGAGAGGTTTGTCGAGGTACATAGAGTTGTCAATTAGTGTTTATTAAACAGGACATCTGGATCTCTCCCAACTCATCTACCCAAATCCTGAGACCATGAAAGAAGAGAGGGTAGAAATAACTTAAGAAACAGAAGTTAGAAAGAGTGTCATAAGAAGTTCTCATCCAGAAACTGTGATATTAAGGTTGGAAACATGAACACACAATGAATGTGAATACCTGCACAAGATTGGTCCAACCAATTTTCCACCATGAATAGAGGTGTCCATGAGATAGCATCCCTTCTTGAGGAGCAAAGGACTGCAAATTGTTGCTAGAAAAGGGGATGTTATTTTCTCTAATTATATCAACACTTAGGGGCTAGGTAAGAAGAAGGATTCAGAGGAGAGGAATGGAGAGGACAAGAAGATAATAGTGGGAGAATATAATCATCAAACTTTGTGTATGTGGAGACAACTGTCAAAAACAAAGAAAAAACTGTTTAGTTATCATCCACTGTTAAGTCTTCAATAAGTACTTAAGAATAATTCACATGGCAGAAAAATGAGAATTTTTATCAAAATTAACCAAGGAAAAGAAACCTAAAACTTTCATTTTGTAGTAAATAAAGTTATGTAAGTCCAAAAGTTTGAGAAACGTGCTTCTAAAGCAAATAAACAAAACAACCAAAAAGCAAGCAACAACAACAACACCAAAAAAGTCTCAAAAGCTGCTAGAATAAGAAAATGTTTCCATGTTGAAAACCAGGATAAAATGCCACAAAATTATGCAGTTAAAAAAGTTTCATTTTGCTTTTAGTTATGTGTATGTCTCTATATAGGTATGTATTTGTGGACACAAGGCTCACAGATTCTAGTAAAGGAGGAAAAGTCTCCTGTAGTTACATTTAAAATAAGTTATGAGTCACCTGATATGAGTGCTGAAAACTGAACTCATTCTGAACTACTGAGCCCCCAAACAGTAGTTAAAATCATAATACTTCAGTACATTGCAAAAGCACAAAATGCTTTACTAAGATGCAGGGTAAACTGTTGACCTGAAATGAATTTGCAAGTGAAAGGAAACTAAGATTTCAAACAACAGGAATACACATAACCTTTGTTCTCATATTAGTAAAGATTTTTCTTCTTCTATGTCCTTAAGGCTACAGATTAATATTTTTGAAACCACTGTACCTGGGTACTAGAAAGATTTTTTTAATCTAAAATAACAGCATATAGTAAATTCAGGAATCCCACACTATATTGGAGGGATGTATGTTGACTGATGATGATCAGGACAATTCATGTGTCACTCAACATTGGAATGTCATGATAACATTCATAGGTATGCAGATCTATTAACGTTAGTATGCAGATTTTGAGGCTTTGTTACTTGAAAGAGTGTCAGACAACATTCCCTGAAGAATAACAGAGAAATTACCTTCCAGAAATTTGATTCTATGCACTTCTTCAAATAAGGCAGAAGAAGGGGTTCTAGAACAAATGCTTGATTTGGGAGCTGAATTGAACAGCATCTTGGTGAAATGAACACGTCTAGACCTGGAAACTGAGAAGATATCTGAAAATTTGTTTATTTAAATATTTTTAAATTTTTATTTGATCTGTTTGTATGAATATATGGGTATGTCTTCTATGCTCAGATATCCACGGATGGCAGAAAAGGGTACTAGGATCCCCTAGAATTGGAATTATAGGTAGTTTTAAGCCATCCAAATTGCATCCAGGGAACCCAAGCACAACTTGGGTTTTCTGGAAGAGCAACAAATATGTTCTTAACTGTTCAGCCATCTTTGAAGATCCATGAGAAGGTATTTGAAAAAGTAATATCATTACATTAATAGGGCAAGATAAATACTTTTATGGACTGAAGCTTCTTTTAAACACACATTTTTACTCATGGAGAAGGATATAAACCTTTAAGAAGAGAAGTTACTTTCTCAGTGAACTCTAGGGAAGTTAGAGACTAGTGGCTGCACAAGATGCTGAAAATGTGATAATTTAGTTCTCAGGCCTAAACAAGACATTTATGCCACCACCTTTAAAGCTCAGGGAACACTGAAAAAGGGGATCCACTAAGAACATAGGAGCTGGAATACAGGGAGAAGGGCTGTGCAATACCATCTTCTGGGCAAAAAGCCATCATAATAAAAAAATTCTCACAAACTGCAGATTAGATAAACCCTGGGCCTACTCATGTACATTCAAGCGTGTATGGAAGAGGGAAGATTTGAGATGCCGTAATCGTCAGTGCTGATCTATTTCTTACTGTTAGGTTCAGGGAGAAGTGTTGCTATTGCCTTTTGTTGTGTTCTCACCACGTACTCCATTGGGCTCTAACGGACTATTCTAACACGCTGGTCACACAGGTGGCACTTATTAAGCTAAATGGATAACAAAGCAAAACATTATGAATCTGGGAAGGGAACAAGTGTGGAAGATGGTTGGCAGGGTATATAGAGGTAGGAAGAAAATGACAGTGAGCCAACTGAAAGAGTTTCTAACACCTGAAGCTGCTATTAACTAAAAGAATAAATAATATAATGTTAGGTTATATCCAAAATATGAGATAAATATCTATATGATTTTTACTGACATAAATTTCATGAACATACTGAAGATCTAAATTATCTAGTATCTGTTAAATGTCTGTTAAAAACTCAACACTCTTCAAAGAAACACAAAATCATAGTATTTTTGAAGATGTAATAAAAACTGTAGTGTCGTGTGATGAGTTTTGGGGACAGAAATACAATATTAGATAAAAATAAGGAAGTATAGTTAAAATATAAATACAATAACTTGGCATTGTCATTCACTAATTGTAAAGGAAGGTGCCATACTAATGTTAGGTAGTAGCAAGACAATTAGTGGTAGAATTTCCATGTTCTGTATTTCCATTTGTGTATATCTTAAAGTTTTCTATAACAAAAAAGTGTGCTATATTTATTTTAATTTTTTTTATTTTTAATCATATGTAGCTGTGTTTGTGCGTGGGTACACTCACTTGAGTGTAAAGGTCCATGGAAGTCTGAAGAGGGTGTCAGATTGTTTAGAAGAAGCAAAACCAAAGATATGTCAGTGAATTGTCAGAATGAAAACACAGAGACACCTCAGATTTGGTCATGAAAAGCAGAAAACCACCAATTCAGAAGAGTTTAAAGGATAACAAATCGGGAAAAGACCCAGCAGAAAATCATAAACAAGGCTTAATGCAACAGTCTTACAGTGATCCAGAAAACTAAAGTGGATGGTTTTATTTTTAAAACTGGGATCAAATACTCTTCAATAATATCACAGATAGAGAACTAGAAATGGTCTGTGCCCTCTAATAGTTACAGAGGGATCTACACAGGTTCTCTTTAATTGATATTAATATGTCCTCAAAGGATATTCAGTACTAAAAAATAACCCTGGCACTGTAAGACACTTTAAAGAGGGGAATCACCACTGTCACTAATAAAGATGATTACTGTTGAACAAGCAACTCCATTCCCGGCTTTTCTTTCCCAAGTATAAGCAATGGAATCTCCCTAGAACCAGGTCAGCCAAAGGCAACCTTCTCTGTATAGTTGGCTGTTTTCTCTATGCCCACCTTTGGCTAGCCTCACATTTCAACTGGCTTTGTACAAACCACTTTTGAGGCCACTGATAATATTTTAAGCTATTCATGAATAGTCATAGAAAATAAGTTAGTAAGAGAATGAGTGTTTGGCTCAATGTATGTTTACAGTGAATGATGATAACATGAAAATTAAAAGGAAATGCTCTGAAAGAGATATGTGAAGTATATGTGTGTTTGCACATGTACACAAACACTTTTGTGCATATATACGCACACATGTATCTGTTCATATGCATTTTTATGTATGTGTTTGTAACTATTCACACGTACATGAATATATGCATAAAGTATACATACTATATGTGTATACATGTTATGTGCATTTATACATGTCTATTCATATATATTCACAATATAAATATGTAAACTTATATATATAAACATATATAATATGGAGAGAAATTATGAAAATTTCTTAAAATGTGTGTTGGTTATGAGAATGATACAGGATCACAAATAATATGACATAAATGAAAACCAAACTAGATGGGTATGCATGGTTGGCAATTTATGTTGAGGAGATAATTCTGTGCAAATGAGAATGTGTTGGCTTCATAATGTGCTCTGCCAAATGTTCATAATTAGGAGTATTAAAATTCCCCATAAGTTCTGTAAATTTAGTAAATGATCTTGAGATTCTACATGAAATTTCAGCTAATTACTTGCTCAACTTCAGAGAATGATACGTGATTGTCCAAAGGGCCATTCATCCTACTTACATAAACATATTTGTTCATCATGAATAGGGCTAGAATGATGCCTCAACAATTAATAATGCTTGCAACTCTTCCAAAGGAACTGTATACAGCTCCTAGCACCCAAAAAAAAGGTAGCTCACAACTGCCTGCAACTCTAGCTCCAGGAGGATCTAACTCCCTTTGCTGGCTTCCATGGGGATCTTCACTCATTTGGACACAGACAGACAGATAGACAGGGAGGAAGGGAGGGAGGGAGGCAGAAGGCAGACAGGAAGACATGCAGACACACAAACCTAATTAAAAGTAAAAGAAATCATATATATGCAGAGTTTTCTTTTAAGATGCATATTAAAAAATTACTGGAATACTAAATTTCAAATAGAATGATATTTATCATTTATTTCTAGGAAGTATAGTATTTGGAGATTATTAGTGTTATTTTTGATCATGAAAGATTTTTTAAAATTATGTATAATTATAAATTAACAGTAGAGAAGCTATCATTTTCTCATGCACTCTACGAAAGAAATAAACATGCTTAATGAATTCAAAATTTCATAACCTCACAATTTTGAATTACTTATATGACTATTGTTTTAATAATAGTTAATTATTTTCACATGGAGTGTGAATTCACTGTTTAGCTGAAGCAAAATAAAAGCATCTATTTAATTATGAAGTTTGGCAGGACTAAAACAGACTAATTTTAGACTTTCAACTGGCCTTTCCCAAACTGTGCTGCAGATTGAGTCAGTTTTGGCATAGGAAATTAACTGCACATTGGGAAAATGTTAATGCTATTCTGATGGATAGCATTATATTAATAATGTCTGCACTTTCTACTGAGGTGTTTTCTTAAAGCCTCGTTACTAATTTGTCATCTTCCATGCCTTCCTATTTAGTACATTACAGTATCAAAACAGAACTGGCCACCCCCCTTCCCTTCCTCCAATTCCTCCCTGGTACTCCTACATTACCCTCCCAAATTCATGTCCCTTTCTTTTTAAAGCTCCTGAGTCTGATTAGTGCTACCATCATATCCATGTATAACTAACTTATCTAATAATAAAACAACACAGAAGAATCACCAAATTTAACAATTTGTGATTTTTACTTTATGCTTCTCTATGTATTGTATAAAGACATATGTTGGATTTTGGTGCACCTTTTTGTATACGCATATCTATATATATTTTTGTGTATATGTCTATAGTGTATTTGTGGGTACATATGTTCACATGTGCTTTGGTGTATGTGTTTGGAGCATATAGAGGCCAAAGGTTGATGTGGCCACCATCACTGTCTATGTTCTGTATCCAGAAAGGATCTCTCACCGAAAGACACAGTGTACCCATTAGGTTAGTCTCAGCAGCCAGCTAGTCCCAGGGATCTTGTTCCTACCTTCTGAAATTACAAGCAGATTACTGTGGCCAGCTGGCATTTTGACATGGACTTTGGAGGCTTGAACTCTGGTTTTCATATTTGCATACCAGAGCTCTAGCTACAGAGCCATCATCGAGCTATATCGACATATGACGTAGAGCTATGGTTTTCCTTCTAAAATATGAACATAACTATCTGCCAGTATATTATATTAGAAATGTTTCTAGATATCTTGGTACATTTTAGACAATGAACCTCTAGGTTCTTACTTTGTTATTTTTTAACAACTTCGTTTAACTTTATATACAAATACTATTTACATACTTAATAGAATGACTGTTAATGACTTAATTATATTAATCGCTGTACTAGGAATTCCTACCTTACATTTTTCATCTTTACTATCATTGTCAGGTCAGGTTAGCCTATCAAACTATAAACAATTTGCTTCTCTATAAACTATATCAATAATGGTTATCAAGGAAATGATAGCTAGAATTTATTGTGAGCTTGTGGTCAGTGTGTCAGACATGGCTTTATGTGTTTCAACATTAAATTAATTCATTTGAGTTGAGTTCCACATAAAAGTGGGGTGGGAAGAGTTGTGTCAAAAATGGCTGGGCAAGAAAATCACTCTCTGAGTGTTCAGTAAGGGCACTAGAAGTACAGGGCAAGGATCCACACTAAAACAGAATGTAGGTCCAGAAAGGTCTAACTGGGGGGGGCAGAGGGCAGTCTCAGAAGTTAATTCCTGCAGAATTTCTCTTGCAATTTCCTCCAGCTTGAAACCATTTGCGATCCCATTTCTAGAGGACCTGATGCTCTATTCTGGGCAATACAAGCACCAGACTCACAGAAGGTGCAAAGAAATATAAGCAGATAAAAAGCTCACATACATTAAATAAAAAGAATTTTTAAAAATGAAAGATGTAACCAAACTTCTTAAAGTGAATACTGGGAGAGAAGGATTGTTTCAAAACTTCTATTCCACTTTGGGTCAAAAGACTAACTGTTTTTGTTGACCTCCCTCTCTAGTAATTAGCTATAGGCCTAAGGAATTGGGGTTTTTTTATAATTTATTTTTTTATTTCTTCAAGTTATATCTCAATCACAATCCCCTCTCTACTACCCCCTCCAGTCCCACCCTCTTCCACCTCAACCCCCTATCCTCTACCATTTTTTTATTTTTTAGTTTAAGTTATATCCTCCCCCCCCAACAGCTCCCCATTTCAGTCCAAAAAATGCTCCTTTCTCTTATAACAATAAATACAATACAAAACAACAGAAATAAATAGTCCACAATTATGAGAGTTATATGGTTTAGCATACATTCCCAATGTCCAGTCCATATGTATTTGGCACCTGACCTTAACGTTCTACTATCTAACCGTCTCCATGAGTTAAAGTTCTATATCTAATTCAGCTTTCATACTAACTTTCATCACAATTTTGAAATCATCTTCTTAGATCCAGAAAACCCTCTTAATTCCTAAACAACTCAAAATTTAACTATGAGACTCTAGCTATCTATTCTTCAACCACCTCAGAGACCTGAGAGAGATAAACATATATGATTATATGGGAAGTGCAAGGCCCGCAGCTTCCAAAACTAAGAAATGACATACCAGTGGCTGCCTGGACAGTTCCCATTTTCTCTCCATACATTACGGCATCAATCTTCAGCCGTTTGGCCCCGTTTCTCTGACAGACATTGATTGTAGAGCAGGAATTATGAAGGACTTACTTACCCTGTCTTGGCAGAACTAGACTGTCAACTTACCTGCTTCCAAGTTTTGTACCACAGTTATTTTCTAAGCTACTCAGAAATCAAGTTGCTAAGAGACAAGCAACATTTGCTTATCTAAATATAGGAGAGAGATAGGGCATCTTCAAAAACCACAAGAGATCTGCAGAATATGGCATTCAAAGATGTTTTCTTAACTTAAGATTTTTGATATCGAGACATATCAGCTCCTGACAGCACCCCCTATTCCACTCCAAGTAGAAGATGAGCATCGAAGAATCTCCAGTGGGAGGTGGTTGAATTAGTGGCAAGCCTATCTTTTGGCAAGAAAAACCCCTTGCTTCAACTGTAGACAGAATGCTGTCCAAAAAGGAATCATTTTTTAATGTGGAAAAAAAAGAACTAGAACCAGATACAACACAGAGCAAAGCAGCCTAGAATTCTTACAGACTATTATCAGAAAACTGATTTTTCCCTTTGACAGAATGTATTATTTGTAAAAATATGATTAAAATGTATTGTTTAAAAAATTAAATAGGTAAAAGACTATCCTCATGAGAATTATCAAATGTGAGCAATTAAGAGCTCTCAATAGTTACAGTCACATGCTCGCACCTGATAACTGCACTGTAGGAAGTGGACATGGGTATTCCCTGCATCTGATAAAGCTGGTATATAATTTCTTTTTAAATTTATTACATCCCTTGTATTTATTTTGTGTGCATAGCTGCAGAGGTCAGAAGCCAACTTGCAATGGTAGTCTCTTCTCTTGTGCTACCATGTGGAACCTGTTAGAAATCCACCTCAGTGGTCAAGCTTGACAGTAAGTGCCTATACCTACCTACTGAGCCATTTTGCTAGCCCCAAGGTAGAAAACGTCTTTCATTATGGAACTCAAAGACACTGAGGCCACTTCTTCAGGCCATCCAGTAGGAAAAAGAAGATTCAAAATGCATGTCCTGTCAATTTGGCTACAGAAAGAATTCTTTGCATGGCATACTCATATGTTTATGGTTTTCAAATTAGCAATGTGTAGAGATTTCCAAAGTCTTTATGGTGGCTATGTATGAATTCATATACTTCCCAGGGTATTAATTGAAACCCAAACTAATATTAGTTACCAGAACTCTTTCAAGGAACTTTTTTTATTAGGTAATTCAGGGTATAATTTAAAATGCAACTTTTACTGGAAATATATACTCCTGGAATAGTTTAATTCTATCTACATGTATCCAGAATCCCTTTTCTTTAAAGAGTGATTTGTATTCTACAAATATGGTTCACATTTTGCTGTAACATTCACATAATTTTTCATGGAGACAAAATTAATCTATATAGATTTGATTTTCCTTATTTTAAAACCATGAGTTTGTTTGGCAAACTGACTTAAAAAGAAATCCAGAATCAATATGTAATTAAGGCACTAGCATGCAAGATTAAAACTTACCACTGTAACAAATACACAATGGTAAATTTTAAGTTGAGTGTCAGGTGCTGCTCGCAGCGAACACGATATGACATGCTACACACCCAGATACTATGCCAACAAAATTAAAAAACATACAAGAAGTTAATGTAATGAGTATGCAATTATGAGTTTTAATAGAGATATGCCACAGATAAAATTGGAAATGTTTTTTTGGGGGGGTATTAGTGATGGGCTTACATAATTTAAAGATGGGTACTAAACTGCAGGCAGTAAAATTCAATTACAGTGACTATAAGATGAAGTCAGAAATATTTCTTGTGAAGCAGTAGGTACCCAGCATCACTTTACCAATAAAGCCTCCTACTGTCATGGCTGATCACACTTTTATTCTAATAATTTAGTTTATGAGCATAACAGAGACACTGAATGGTTGGTGTGGGATTAGGCAATCTTATTATTTTATTACAGTGATACACTGTATTTCAGAGAAACAAGATAAGTAGACTTTACAAAGGGCATTTTCAAACCAAGGATAGCTATGAGCCAGGCTCCTAAATCAACTAGGAAATGAAAATGAAAATACCATATATGAGTGGGAGAAGTAATGTCAGTGGTGGCTGGGAACAGGAAGACTTGTAGTTATAGCTAGCCATCATTCTGAGAGTGGTAAGAGTATTGAGTGGAAGGATTCATTTTCATGATTATCAAACAAATTTAACAGAGGTGAAGAATTCCCTATAGTGTTTTCTCCAAAAAAACAGATACCGATTTATAGGCATTTTTATTTTATTACTTCAATAAGTGTATTCATAGTATTTTTCTTAAAAGTCAAAGCTTGCTATATGATAGATTTAAATTCCTGAATGCTTGCATGCCATATTTTTTATAAGGAGAGTAATTCTACTTAAGAGTACTTTTCTTCAAGAGAAATAAAATTGTCCACAATCTATGCAAATTGCATGGAGAGCATGAGTCTGAATGAAATGCTCATAGCCTTAACTGACAGATTATTAGGTGCTAAAAAGAGAATATACAGCATTATGCTCTGAAAATTTACAGGAATAAAAGGTTAGAACACATTAAGATTCTGTTTATATGAAAATATAGCAGGCCATTGAAAAGTTACATATTAAGTTACGTCCCTTATTTTGCCAGCAAAACATCCAAGTGAGTGTAAATATTTTTGTGGAGTATCATTATCTATAGGTGATTCTGTTAAGAAAATTTGATTGCACAATATCAAGGCCAGCAAAATAAGTATTCAAAATGTTCTTTCTTTGACTCCACCTCCACTCACTACAATGATACTTGTGTGGGACAGAGAGATGGCTCAAGAGTTAGGGGTGCTTCTTATTCTTGCAGGGTAGGTACATGGAGTCAATTTCTAGCACAGATATCCAGTGATTCACAGCATCCTATAACTCTAGCTGCAGGGGTTCTAATGTTCTCTTCTGAACTCTGTAGGCAACTGCATCTCTCTCTCTCTCTCTCTCTTTCTCTCTCTCTCTCACAGACACACACTCACAAACACTCACATACACTCACACACACACAATAAAATTAAAATAAACCTTTTTTAAGTAAGCAACAAGGCTTTCCTTTAGAACATCAAGGCTTAGTAGATATAAAATGTATTACTCTTTCTCTGCATCTGGTGAGATAATCATGTGGTTTTTTTCCTTTCATCTTGTTTATGTGGTGAATTACGTTGATAATTAGAACACCAACAGCTGAGGATCTAAGACCAACAATCAATAAATGGGACCTCATGAAATTGAAAAGCTTCTGTAAGGCAAAAGACACCGTCATTCGAACAAAAAGGCAGCCTACAGATTGGGAAAAAATCTTCACCAACCCCACATCTGACAGAGGGCTAATATCCAAATTTTACAAAGAACTCAAGAAATGAAATGCCAAGAAACCAAATAATCCAATTTAAAAATGGGGAAAAGAGCTAAACAGAGAATTCACAAAGGAGGAATTCCTAATGGCCAAAGGACACTTGAAGAAATGCTCAGCATCCTTAATCATCAGAGAAATGCAACTGAAGACTACTTGAAGATTCCATCTCACACCTGTCAGAATGGCTAAGATCAAAAGCTCAAATGACAGCACATGCTGGCGAAGGTGTGGAGAAAGGGGAACCCTACTCCATTGCTGGTGGGAGTGCAGGCTTGTGCAACCACTATGGAGGTCAGTCTGGTGATATCTTAGAAAACTTGGAATAGCTCTGCCTCCGGACCCAGCCATACCACTTCTGGGTATACATCCAAATGATTCCTCACCAAATCACAAGGAAGTTTCCTCATCTATATTCATAGCAGCCTTATTTGTAATAGCTAGAAACTGAAAACAACCCAGATGTCCCTCAATGGAAGAATGGATTAAAAAATTGTGGTACATCTACACAATGGAATACTACTCAGCCATCAGAAACAAGGAAATTATGCAATTTGCAGCCAAGGGGATGGAACTAGAGAAGCTCATCCTGAGTGAGCTAACCCAGACTCAGAAGGATGCACATGGTATCTATTCAATTATAGTCGGATTTTAGCTATATAGTACAGGATGTCTATACTACAACCAATGCACCAAAGGGAACATGGAGATAGACTTTTTTGTTTGTTTGGTTTTGTTTTTGTTTGTTTTAGCTCCCTGTCATTGAGACACTTTTCCCTGGTGGTACTGCCTTGTAAGCCTCCAGGTATGAGAAGGCTCTTGACCCTCATATGACTGCTGAACTGGGGTGGGGGGACTGTTATATAGGGACACTCCATTCCAGAGTGGTGGAATGAAAGATTTAGAGGGTAGAGGGTGGGAAGGTGGGACTGAGAAGGGTGGAAAGAGGACACTGTGATGGAGATGTAACCTGAAGTAATAAATAAATAATTTAAAAAATTATTACTCTTACATGTTAAATTTCTTAATCTACATTTGTTTTCAAATTTGTAATAGGTTTTATATCTAGACCTATTTTAGATTTAATGGCAATTTTTGAAGTTACTTCAAGAATTCTCATGTCAGTTCATCCTCACATTCCAGGCCAATTTTTGCATGTTAGTGGAGTGTGTTTTTGTAATTGATGAGCTTCCACAGACATACTGTCCTTACTCATTCTTTATTAGAGTATTCTCTGTGTGCTTTATAGTTCTGTTACTTTTGACAAATGTATAATGTCTTAAATCTTCAATCACAGTTCAATACACAGTGATTTTGCCAACATCACTTTCCAGTTATTCCCATTTCTTCTGCTTTTGTTCACCTAACAACCACAGGATATCAAGTGTCTTTAGACCTTGCAGAAAATGTCTAGTACTGGAGTCATATACTTCCTGTCCTATTCAAATGGGTCTTGTATCTCATGAACTACATTAAAAATTATTTTTTTCCTGTTAGTGGCATGATAGTTCACTTATTTTTTACCACAGCACAATGTTCCACTATAAGTACTGGTGTTTCACTAAATCTAATAGAAGAGAAAGTGGGGAAAAGCCTCAAACTTTCAACACAGGTGACAACTTCCTAAACAGCACACCAACAGCTCAGAATCTAAGACCAACAATCAATAAATGGGACCTCATGAAACTGAAAAGCTTCAGTAAGGGAAAAGACACTGTCATTTGAACAAAATAACAGCTTACAGATTGGGAAAAAAATCTTCAACAACGCCACATCTGACAGAGGGCTAATATCCATATTTACAAAGAACTCAAGAAATTAAATGTCAAGAAAGCAAATAGTCCATTCAAAAAAAAAAAATTGGGAAACAGAGCTAAACAGAGAATTCACAAAGGAGGAATCCCTAATGGCTGAGAGACACTTGAAGAAATGATTAGCATCCTTAATCATCAGAGAAATGCAACTCAAGACATCTCTGAGATTCCATCTTACAGCTGTCAGACTGGCTAAGATCAAAAATTCAAATGACAGCACATGCTGGCGAGATTGTGGAGAAAGGGGAGCCCTCCTCCCTTGCTGTCAGGAGTACAAACTTGTACAACCACTATGGAAATCAGTCTGGCGACATCTTAGAAATCTTGGAATAGCTCTACCTCAAGACCCAGCCATACCACTTCTGGATATACATCCAAATGATTCCTCACCGAGTCACAAGGAAGTTTCTTCATCTATGTTCATAGCAGCCTTATTTGTAATAGCTAGCAACTGGAAACAACCCAGATGTCCCTCAACTCACGAATGAATAAAAAAATTGTGGTACATCTACACAATGGAATATTACTCAGCCATCAGACACAAGGAAATCAAGCACTTTTCAGCCAAATGGATGGAACTGGAAATGCTCATCCTGAGTGAGCTAACCCAGACTAAGAAGGATGCACACGGAATCTATTCACTTATAATCAGATTTTGGCCATATAGTACAGGATAACTATGCTACAACTAATACTCCAAAAGACTTTGTTGCTTTTTAATGAGAATCTTTGCCCTAGTGGTACTGCCATGTAGGCCCCCAGTATATGAGGAAGCTCTTAGCCCTCATATGACTCCTGACCTGGGGTGGGGAACTGAAGTGTAGGGACACTCTTCTCCAGAGGAGTAGTGTAGAAGGGAGAGGGGGTAGAGGGTGGGACTGGGAGGGGTAGAAAGGGGCACTGTGATGGAGATGTAACTTGAAGTAATAAATAAACATTAAAAAAAAAAAGTACTGGTGTTTCTTTGACCATTGTTGTGGTGACAGACATCTTGGTTGTTTTCAATTTGAGCTACTGAGAGTGAAGTTCCTGAGAAAACCCTTGTATACATTGTGTGTGTAAGTTCCTGGCTTGTCTTAGTAAATGTCTAACAATAAAATTACTTGATAAATCATTGTTAAGGTTAAGAATTGATCGAACTGTGACATGAATTGGTGGATAAAAATACTTGCTGCCAAGTACTTTTACTTGAATTTGGTCCCTGGAATCTAGACTTATGAATCTTGTATTTTTATTTATTTATTTTTGTGAAGAGTGTAAGGTTTATTTTTAGAAGTATATATTTGTCAATTGTCCTGGAATAAAATTTCTAAAGATTCTCTTCTGAATTCGGCTAGCTCCTCTCCTCAGGACCAACTGATGATATTTGCCTGCTATCTGTCTGAGTCCATTTTCAGCCTCCCCATTCTCTTTCACTGTCCTGAAGTCTCACAATGTCAGTTGCTTCTTAAATCTTATTCTTCAATATCATAAGGGTTATTGACTCTATTTTTATTTGAAAACTGAATTGTTCTGCATTTAAAAATGACATCTTCTTTGGTTTCTTTCATCTAAGCTTTAAATATTTTCTCATGTGTCATATCTATATCTATCTATCTAGATAGATACTATTTTAGAAATTTGCCTAAATAATTTTCCTCGATTTTAATATATTCCATGTCGTCTTTAAAATTTCAACCTAAAAATTTCCTTTTTCTTTTATAGAAAAGCCATCAACTTTATTTTATTTCCTGTCATTTTTGGTTTTTAAATTAAGCTCTCTTGTAGTCTATATGGCCTTGAACTTGTGCTCTCTTGCGTTTTCCTTCAAAGTGCTGAGATTTAGAAGTGAGTACAACACCTAATGAGCAAATAAATGATTTTAGAAAGTAAATATAGCATTATACATACTTACTTTGTTTCTAATTTTGTTTCAATTCTTTGGGTTTTTCTGCATAAACTCTGTCAGATATTGTGGAGAAAACATTAATTTCTCATCCTCACCAATGCGCATGTTTGTAGTTTTTTGTTGTTGCTGTGTTTTTGTTTGTTTGTTTTTCCTTCTTGGTTTTACATTTTTTACCAAGTCGATGAAGTTTCCTTTCATTGTTCCTGGGAGATTTTCCTTACTTCTTCTCTTTTCTTTCTTTTTAAAAATCTAACATTTATTTATTTCTTCAAGTTACATCTCAAAGTCCCCTCCCTCTTCACCCTCCCAGTCCTCCCACCACCACCTTCTTTCCCCTCACCCTCCTATCTGCTTTTTGTTGGTGGTAGTGTTTTTTAATTTAAGTTGTATCTTTTTCTCCCCAATAGCTCCCCCTTTTAGTCCAATAACAAGATCTTTGTCCTATAACAATAAATACAATACAAAACAATAAGAACAGTTAGGCTACAACTATGAAAATTATAGGTTATAACATATGTTCCCAATGTCCAGTCCATATGTATTTGGCAACTGATATTAATTTTCTGTTGTCCATTGATCTCAATGAGTTTAAAATTCTATACCTAACCTATACCTAATTCAGTTTGCATCCTAACTTGCATTACCAACTTACTTCTTTTTCTGAATCATGAATCCTTATTTTTTTTTCATTTTTTTCCCTCCTCTATCTGTTGTTATAATAATCTGAGGGGTTTTTGTTCTTGTTTTGTTTTTAGCTTTTTGATGTCAAGAGCAACACTGATTTGTTGTTGTTGTTGTTTACATTCAGTGTAAATTCTACCTAGTTGTGACTTGCAGTTCTTCATGTTTATCATTTGGTTGGGCTTGCTGGTGCTTTGTTGAGAATTTCTTACCACAGGGTTGATGTGCATGTTCACTTTCATCTTTGCCACTCATGACATCACAATAATCTCTTTAGAAAATCTCCACAGCTCGTTATTATTTGGCATGCTTCGTGTGCTGTTTTCTTTTCAACAGACATAGGAGCATTTAGAAAACAGTATTTTCCTCATGTGAGCTCTGCAAATGTGCTAACCAAGAAGACAGTGTCACCCATGTTACAGGGCTTTTCACACAGTTGATGACATGACTAATTATCTTTTAATGGGTGTAGAGTCAGTATGATGTTTTATTTTAACTTTAAGGGAGAAAATGGTTTATTTATGTGACATTTCCAGATTGGAATCCACCAGTGCAGGACAGTCACAAGGGCTCACATCACATCTACAGCTAAAGGCAGAAAGAAGCCAACGTGTATGCCCGCTTCTGCTCAGCTGGCCTGCTTCAGCCTTACGCTAGCCAAGTCTTGACATGTTACTCACTTACAATATTTCATTATATACACTCAATACTATACTCTAAGCATCATTTTCTTTTTCTTTCTCATTTTGACATTTTCTCATTTCTTTCTTGAAAACACTTTACTTCTTCCAAAAGCCTTTCACTATTTGTATGTCAGTTACTGTATTCTTTGGATGTTGTACAAGTATATACATGTCAATCACAGCCAGAAAACAAAACAAAACAGAAAAAAAACAAAGAAAGAAAAGCAAGAAAAAGTTTCCTGGGCGTGGCCACACCTCTTGTTTGTGGATGCAGTCCTTAGAAAGCCAGGGAGTGTGACTTTTTGTGTCTTTTGTTTGAAGGCCACATTCAATCTCTACTTTCTTTCATCTCTTTTTTAACACACTAACTTTGCAAGTGAAAGGGGTGATTACCTGATAGTAGAAGAGGGGAGAGAAGAGTGGGTCAATGTTTCACAGTGAAAACATATTGTTAAGCTTATATTTCAAAACTATTGACTTAGAGATTTTGTTGTTGTTGTTGTGTGTGGGATGTTGAGGAGAATTGCAAGGGGGCAATTAAGAGTTGATATAACCTTACTTCATTGTATGCATGTATCAATTTCTCAAAAATAAAACAAAGCAAAAAAATTGTATTTAAACAGTTGTAACATTTTTCTTCTTAATAGCCTTGAGCTAGTAACAGCTCATGTTTCTCAAAAGATTACTGGATTAAAATAAACTGTATTTTACCAAAATAAAACACTCTTAAGCAACTTACAATTAAAAAAAATAGACAAACCCTCAAACAAATGGGCAATCCAGCAGACTTTCTTCTCATTCTCTGCTGGGTAAGACCCACTGCAGATTCCAGATAGGTTAGGATCACAAGACAAATGGCCAGGTGTCAAGCATACTGCACTGATCAGATCTGGTGCATAGTACTTTAGAGGTAGAAATGTTAAGTTCATTTGACTTCCTGCATTCCAGATTTGATTATTTCATTCAAAAGTGACTTCACTGTAGTAGAATGAACACCTGAAGATTGCATATTTCAGCAACCAATCCTCCTTTATAATTCCTTTATAATCCTCCTTTTATTTATTTCTTGTATGGAGATGTTAAATTTCCCACCATATTGCTGCCTCTCCTTTTGTTTAATCAGGAAATGATTCACTTTTCCTTTGTGCTTTGAGGATTGTTTTACAGAGACACTAATCTAGCTTGGCATGCTTTTATTTCACCACCTTAAATATTTAATGCATTTTTTGCTTCCATGGCTTCACAATAAATATCTGCTATGTTACTTTGTTTCTTGTAACCTTGTTAGCATTTCATTTTTCTCTGGTTTTCTGATTTAAAAATGATATAACAACATGATAGGTCTTTATCAAGTGTGATATTATCTGATATGAGGCTTCTGGATATAAAATTGATGTCTGTCATTGAAAACTCCCAGCAAGTAGAACCTGAAATAATCCTTTTCTTCCTTTTTAACTCTTTTTTTTAAATAAATTTATTTATTTGTTGCTTCAGGTTACATCTCCATCATATTGTCCTCTTTCCCCCCTTTCCAGCCCCGCCCTCCCATCGTCTACCCCCTAACCCTTCCATCCTTGTCCTCTGGAGTGTAGTGTCCCTACATAACAGTCCCTCACCCCAGTTCAGGAGTCATATGAGGGCCAAGAGCCTCTTCATACACTGGGGGCCTACAAGGCAGTACCACCAGTGAAAAGTGTCTCATTGCTAGGGAGGGAAAACTAAAAAACAGACCAACAAACAAACAAACAAAAAACAATAAAAATAAAATAAAAAGTCTATGTCCATGTTCCCTTTGGTGTGTTGGTTGTAGTACAGATATCCTGTACTACATAGCTAAAATCCTACTATAAGTGAATAGGTGCCATGTGCATCCTTCTGAGTCTGGGTTAGCTCACTCTGGATGAGCAAAAACCCAGAATAGCTAAATCAATCCTGTACAATAGAAAAACATCTGGAGGTATCACCATCCCAGATTTCAAGCTGTACTACAGAGCAATAGTAGTAAAAACAGCATGGTATTGGTATAGAAACAGACCAGTAGATCAATGGAATCAAAATGAAGACCCAGAAATGGACCCACACACCTATGGCCACCTAATTTTTGACAAAGAAGCCAAAACCACACAATGGAAGAAGGACAGCATCTTCAACAAATGGTGCTGGTCCAACTGGATGTCCACTTGCAAAAGAATGAAATTAGACCCATTCTTATCACCTTGTACAAAACTTAAATCCAAGTGGATCAAAGACCTTAACATAAGGCCGGTCACACTAAATCTACTGGAAGAAAAAGAAGGAAAAACCCTCGAACTCATTGGCACAGGTGACAACTTCCTGAACAGAACACCAACAGCTCAGGACCTGAGACCAACAATCAATAAATGGGACCTCATGAAACTGAAAAGCTTCTGTAAGGCAAAAGACACTGTCATTCGAACAAAATGGCAGCCTACAGACTGGGAGAAAATCTTCACCAACAACACATCTGATAGAGGGCTAATATCCTTTTTAACTCTTTTTGTGGAATTTTTATTAGACATAAATTATGCTTTTTGTAATTGTCTCATATTTCTTTTACATTGTTGTACAGCAGTTTCCTCCAAGTTTGAAACACTCCATCCATCCCCGTTGAAGACAGGACACAACCAACTAACAATAGCCTCAGGAAGTCCCCCAAACTGATTAGATTCATTAGGCTCTTCCTTCCCAATTGTAACCAATAAAGACTGCTAAGAGTAACTGTCAGAAAAGAAAGATTAAAAAGAAGTCTGTCAGACAGGCCAAGCTGCCTGAAAAGAAGCAGAGACCAGAGAGCAGCAGAGCTGCCTGAGAGAGGGTTAGATCAACTCAACCACCTGGAGAGGACACTCTTAACTGATTGAGCTGCCTGCAAGAGGACAATGCTCCACAATTTCAGCTTTGGAGAGCTGTTACTTGTACTGAATGGTCTTTGGAGATGCAGCTGTCTTTGAATCAATTCTGCTTCTGTAAGTAATCACACATATTCCTATAAGCATCCCCAATAAAACGTACTGGTTCACCAAGTTAGATTTTGGTGGTTGAAGAACCAGCTCACCTCCATTTTGTTCCTAGGAGCAATTTAGAGTCTGTAGCCAAGCTAACTTTCTGTTTATTATAAAACACGAGTTTTTTTTTCTCAGAGTTGGGCTGTGCTGCAACCATAGATTGTATCACAATACCCATAACACTTGTTCTTACAAATGTTCTGTACCCCTTGTTCCACGACCTACTTTTCCTAACTGCCTGGTCTCACTCCAAAGCCACACTTATGTGAAAAATCTCTTACCCTGTGGTTTTGCCCTATAAAAAGGGCTTGAGTAGTTGGCTCAGCTCTTGTCTCATAGATCCTGCCTTAGTGAGAGATAGCTACCAATTAGGCCCTGATGTGTAAATGAATAAAGCTTATTTTAATTTGACTATAATTTGGCTTGTTGGTCTTTCTCCTTATGTCTATGTGATTAACAGTGTTATCTTTACTTTGTTCTGTCATGGACTGCCTATCTGGGAAAAGTAGAGTTGTGTGTTGCATGTCCCAGGAAAGGTCTGTCACACAACAACCTCCACTGTCCTTGTTCTTTCATTTTGCTTTTAGTTTGCAAAGTGTACACTAAAATGTTTTCAAGTCATTGGTTCTTAACCCTTTCTAGCCTGTTGACTAATGGTATTGTTTATTTTGAAAATTATCTTTAGATTCTGCTTTTGACTTTACATCTCTATTCACTTTTAAAAGATTTGTTTTCATTATCTGAAAATGTTTAAATATAATCACATATTATTTTTATTTTTGGTTATGCACATGTGTATCTGTGTGTAGATATGTACAGTGCTTACAGAGGCCAGAGGGGGAATCCAACCCTCAGAGGCTGGAGGTATAGGGGTCTGTAAGATACCTACCTGTCTGCTGGGAACTGAACTCTTGCCCTCCATAGGAAAAGGTGGTTCTCTTCATCGCTCAGCCCTCTTTTCTTTTTTTTTTTTTTTTTTTTTTTTTTTTTTTTTTTTTTTTTTTTTTTTATAAATACTTTATTTTTTTTTTCTTCAAGTTACATCTCAGTAACAAACCCCTCCCTATTCCCCCTTCCCAACCCGCCCTTCCACCCTCTTCCCTCCAGAGGTTTCCCCTTTCAGTCCAACAGCTGGTTCCTTCTCTTATAACAGTAAGTATTATACAAAACAATAGATATAATTATGCCACATTTATGAGATTAAATTGGCCCAGTATACCTTCCCAATGTTCAGTTTATACCTATTTGGCCCCTGACTTTAACATTCTACTATCTACCCAACTCCATGAGTTTAAAGGTCTATATGTGACTCAACATTCATACTATCTTTCAACACACTTTTAAGAGTATCTTCTTAGATCTATAACACCCTCTTGATTCCTAAACAGTTCAAAATTTAACTATAAGATTCTATCTGTCTATTCTTCAACCACCTCAGAGACCTGAGAGGGATAAATATATTTGCTTATATAGGAAGTGCAGAGCCTGCAGCTTCCAAAACTAAGAAAGAACATACCAGTAACTGCCTGGACAGTTCCCATTTTCTCTCCATACATTCCAGCATCAATCTTCAGCCTTTGGGTCCTGTTTCTCTGACAGACATTTGTTGTAGAGCAGGGATTATGAAGGACTTACCTACCCTGTCGACAGCCTAACTCTGCCAAGACAGGGTAGGTAAGTCCTTCAT
>CAJQZJ010033615.1:3433468-3510357 GCA_907164525.1 Lophiomys imhausi | reverse complement strand
CCCCCCCCCCCCCCACCGCCCCCCCCCCGTTTCCGCTGAAGTCAAAGGCATGGGCCAATACCACAATTCTCTTGAATTTTACCTTAGCTCCACGTCTTCTCTACACCTGGAGGTCTGCAAATCCAGGCCGAATGGCTGTATCCTCTGTTCCATTCACAGTGTTTCAGCCCTGCCCCCTGCCCTTTTTTTTCTTTTCTTTTTTTAGTTGATAAATTTATTTGTTTGTTGCTTCAGGTTACATCCTTATCATATTGTCCTCTTTCCCCACTTCCTAGCCCCACCCTCCCATGCCCTACCCCCTGACCCTTCCGTCTTGTTCCTCTGGGGTGGGGTGTCCCTGCCTAACAGTCTCTCACCACAGATCAGGTGTCATATGAGGGCCAAGAGCCTCTTCATTCACCGGGGACCTACGAGGCAGTACTGCCAGTGAATGGTGTCTCATTGCTACAGGGGGAATACTAAAAAAAAAGACCAACAAACACATAAACCCACAAAAACAAAGAATATCAACAAAAAAAGAGAGGAAAAAGAGAAGGGAAAAGGAAAGAGAAAAAAAGAAAAAAAGAAGGAAAAATAAAAAGATAAAAAAAAATTATGTCCTTGTTCCTTTTGATGTGTTGGTTGTAGTACAGATATCCTGTACGATATAGTTAAAATCCTACTATAAGTGAATAGATGCCATGTGCATCCTTCTGAGACTGGGTTAGCTCACTCAGGATGAGCTCCTCTAGATCCATCCATTTGGTTGCAAATTGCATGATTTCATTGTTTCTTATAGCTGAGTAATATTCCATTGTATAGATGTACCACAATTTTTTTAATCCATTCTTCAGTTGAGGGACATCTGGGTTGTTTCCAATTTCTAGCTATTACAAATAAAGCTGCTATGAACATAGATGAGGAGACTTCCCTATGTCTCCGTGAGAGGTCCTTTGGGTGTATACCCAGAAGTGGTATGGCTGGGTCCTGAGGCAAGGTTATTCCTAGATTTCTAAGATATCGCCAGACAGACCTCCATAGTGGTTGCACAAGCCTGCACTCCCACCAGCAATGGAGTAGGGTACCCCTTTCTCCACACCCTCGCCAGCATGCGCTATCATTTGAGCACTTTATTTTAGCCATTCTAACAGGTGTTAGGTGGAATCTCAGGGTCGTCTTGAGTTGCATTTCTCTGATGATTAAGGATGTTGAACATTTCTTCAGGTGTCTCTCAGCCCTTAGGGATTCCTCCTTTGTGAATTCTCTATTTAGCTCCATCTCCCATTTTTTGATTGGATTATTTGGTTTCTTGGCGTTTAGTTTCTTGAGTTCTTTGTAGATTTTAGATAATAGCCCTCTATCAGATGTGGGGTTGGTGAAGATTTTCTCCCAGTCTGTTGGTTGCCGTTTTGTTCTAATGACAGTATCCTTTGCTTTACAGAAACTTTTCAGTTTCATGAGGTCCCATTTATTGATTGTTGATCTCAGGTCCTGAGCTGTTGGTGTTCTGTTCAGGAAGTTGTCACCTGTGCCAATGAGTTCGAGGGTTTCTCCTACTTTTTCTTCTAGTATCTTTAGTGTGGCCGGCCTTATGTTAAGGTCTTTGATCCACTTGGAATTAAGTTTTGTGCTTTTCAGTCTTTCTTAACATTTTATCATCTCTTTTAATTACTCATAAACATTTAAAGTGATGTATTTGAACCAGCAACAAAAGACCTTTGATGTTAGGCTTTAAGCTTACCCAACTAGAATTATCACCAATCTAGGCAGACAGAATATATTAGAAATAAAGACACTTATACCTTTCCATTTGACTAGTATGAGCTCCTTGAAAGAATGAATGTCAAAGAACTCCAATTTACCAAGTAATACCATGCTGGAAGAAGAAAAAGACTGACAAGGAATTCATCTACTAGGAAGATATTTCAGAGTTCTGATCACTTACTGGACCATCAGGCAGAACAACACAGAACTGAGACAATGGCAGATCAGTGTTGAGCAAGAACACACCTTGGCCAGGACTACTCATATAGAAGAAATTTCTTTACAGCTCTCTATTTAAGCATAAACCTTACCTGAGTACCTCTCTGGGGATTTGGGGTTCCTGAATCTCTTTACTTTTCCTTCTACCCAGTTTGTGCATGCTGAATACATCTCCTTTCTCTACACCTCATGCTTACTTTCCACTTTCATTGGAGCTGTTGTGGTTGCCAGTGTCCATGTCTCTACTTAAAAACTTCTGGGAGGGGCAAGATGGCGACAATCAAGTCAGTAGCATTTTGATCGTCAGGAAGACAGATTGGACAACAGAAGAAATATACTCTTGCTGAATGGCAGTTTATGAGGCACAAACCTATCTGGGCCTACCCACCAAAGCCAGGGACAATAAAGAACTCGATCCTGGAAAGATAGACACTGGAGATTCAGAGTCACAAGACACAGACACAGAGTGCGTCTAGCCAAGAGATTGCACTCCCTCCATATCAGATCTTTTCAGGACTCCAGCTGGTGGTTTCAACCTCCAAACATAGGACCTCTTGAGTCCACAGTGTCTGCGCAGGGGCTAGGCTTGGACACCTAGGAGCATACCAGCCGAGCCCCTACACGGTAAGACTGAGGGACTCTCCCTGGGATATTCAGTATGGCAGCAGCATCTGGCTGACTGTAACAGTGGGATCCTGCTGGAAGGTGCTGAACTTTCTTGAGCCCAAGCACACTGTGGGTAGGATACAGAACACAATTTGGAACTCACTGCCACCCCCCCCCCACTGACTACAGGGGGTCTGGTGGAAGCCCTGGCCAACTCAGGCAGGCTGCTTTGGAGCACTGCCTTACAGGCAGGGACTCAGTGAATGATCTCCCTATTGGATCTCCCTGCTCCACTCCCTCTGCCTGGTGGCTAGACTGGGCTCCCCGCCATGCAACAGGGCACAGAAGCAGTGATGGCACTGGTTCACAAGAGTTTCAAACTGAGAGGTACAGACTGGTGTAACCGATCTTTTAAATTATTATTTAACATTTATTTATTACTAAATTCACTTATAACAAACACCAACAATTTCTTAACTATTAATCCTATAAATTCCTACAACCCCTTTAACCTATCCACTAAACCTATTGATAATTATAACAACTACTTTCATAACCTTTTAGAATGATACAGTCTCTGGGGCAGGTCCTCAGTCGTCAGGAACACAGTCTTTGTCGTAGATTCTTTAACGCACTTAGCAGTCCTTTTTCTGGATCTCTCAGATGCAGGTTCGTCAGGGTAAGTTGGTTATTGCAGTCTCACCTTAAATAAGGCTTCATGCTTTCTTCTCTGTGGGAGACCCCAGCCGTCTGCAGGCCAACTTACTTCTTTTGAATCAGGAACTCAGCTGCTCTGCCTCAGTCCTTAAAGCCAGGCACAGTTTCCCCTAGGCCACTGATCGGACAGATCAAACCCCTCCAGGCAAAAGCTGAGCCACAGGGTCCAGTCCTTGGCCTTTTGGTGTCTTGCTCAGGCTTTCTTTGCTCACCGGCTTCTTTCTGCTTCAGGGAGAGAGCTGGCCATCAGTGGCCAGCCCTTTCTTCAGCAGGATACTTGGAGCTCTCTAGCATCAGGGGCCTCTTCTCCTTTCTGGGCTCCATGCACTGTCCTTAAATAGGAGGAACTCTGTTTCAGCTTAATTTGGGCTCCGCCCACTTAGCAGCTGAAAACAATGTCAGGCCAGATACTTTGTTTCTTCAAGTCCATTAAGTCTTTCCTGTTTTCCTGACTTCAACCTTGTTTTTCAGTCTATTAAGTCTTTCCTGTTTTTCAGTCTATTGAGTCTTTCCTGTTTTTCAGTCTATTAAGTCTTTCCTGTTTTTGCTGACTTCATGCTGATAATGCTCTTCAGGCCCTGAATTAAGAGACTAATTAATTATCTAACCCCTACAGACTGGCTCTAAGACTCATCTGAGAGTTGACTGGGAGGACCATAGCCACAGCCTTGACACCATAGCTACAGTGGTCTGGTGGAAGCCCATGCCCACCCAGGCAGGCTGCTCTGGAGTACTGCAATTCAGGCAGGGAAAAGGTGCTGAGATTTGATGAATGAATTCCATATTGGAACTCTCTGCCTGTGCTCACTTCAGCAGGGCATTCAGTCTACAGCCTCAGTCAAGTACATTTAGATCTTTGCCCAGTGCAGTGAAACGGTCCTGGGCTGAGGCGTGCTACCCAAAGGGGCAGGCAGCACCCAAACACAGAACTGCTGACAGAGAGGGACCTCCCCCAGTTTAAGTACAGGAGATGCTTTGTGAACTCACTGCCCACACCCACTTTTGGAGGGCTCTCAGTCTACTGCCTCAGTTTACAGGATCTAGATCGCAGTCTGGATCAGTAAAGCAGTTCTGAACTATTGCATGCAGCCTGAGCAGGTGGACTGCTCTGACACAAAGAACTTCTGACTGAGAGTCACAGGGTGATCCTGATCCCCAGCCCCAGAGAAGAACGTGGAAGGACCACAACCACAGTCTTGGTACTCTTGCTACAAGGAAACTGCCAGAAGGCACATACTAGCTACACTGGAGCACAGTGATTCTGGCGGGGAAAAGGCACTGAGCAGCCCCTAATTTAAACACTGTGGACAGGGTGTGAATTCCACATGAGATCTCCCTGACAGCACCTGCCTTGCCCCTCAGCTGAATACTCAGGCTACAATACAGAGAGCTCTGACTTGGGAGTGGTGAAACAATCCCGGCCCATTGCTCATTGCCTGGGTGGCATGGGTTGTACCAGATCACAGTGCTTCTCGCTATAAGTTGCACATTGAACCTGAGAAACTCCTGAAAACATCTTGGAAGGACTATGATCACCATCCCAACATGTAAGTTGCAGGGGAGCTCCAGCTCCAGCCAATAGTCTGTGGCCTGCCAATCTGCACCATCATCGCTAGGAAGACCAGTTGGATCTCAGGGACCTGCAGGCAGGAATAACTCATCCCGCCACAATCTCTTACTTGAGTTCCCAATTGGGACACAAAAGGAAGGGGTGAGCTCTGGGAGACACTCTGAGAACCAACCTCCACACAAGTCCCATCCAGCCTGTGGAGAGCTACAGATCACAAAGCTATATGACCTCTACACCAAAGCACCCTTCTTAGCACCAAGCACAGAGGCAACAGGAACAAACAGCTAAGAACAACCAGATGACTAAAGCTCAGCAAAAGAACAGATCCAACAGAAGTCAGAGAAATATGACTCCAACAAAATGCAGCTGTGCTAGTACAGCAAGCCTTGATCATTCCTTCACAGCTGAAACACATAAAAATGATGACAAATCCATACTCTGGAAAGTGATAGAGTCCTTACAAAAAGAACTTAAATCTCTGAAGAAATTCAAAAATTACTCAATTTACCAATTAAACCAATGGAGAATACCATTAGAGACCTCCAAGCCAACGCAGCTCAAAATGAAAGGGAAAGAGACAAGGCAATGAATGATTTAAAAAATTTGAAAGATTTGCAGACAAAGATGAGCATTGGAGCAGGAAATGTCTAAAATGAATAAAATTGTTAGAGACATGAAATTGGAAGTGGAAGGAATAAAGAAAACACAAACAGAGGCAATCCAGGAGGTAGAAAATCAAGGGAAGAGAACATGAACTACAGACATGAGTATCAAAAATAGGATATAAGAGATGGAAGACAGAATCTCAGGTGTGGAAGATTCAATTGAATAAATCAGTAAAACAACCACAGAAAATGAGAAATCAAAAAAGTTCTCACCCACAACATCCTAGACATCAAGAACTCAATGAAAAGACAGAACCTAAGAATTATTGCGATAGAAGAAAGACAACTCCTGACATCAAGGTCCAGGAAACATCTTCAACAAAATCATAGAAGAAAACTTCCCAAACCTAAAGAAAGAGATGTCGATAAAATTCCAAGAGGCATACAGAACACCAAACAGAATGGACCAGAAAAGAAATTCCTCTTGCCACATGATAATTGAAACTCCAAATGTACAGAACAAAGAAAGAATATTAAAAGTAGTAAGAGAAAAAGGTCAAGTAATATATAATGGCAGATTCATCAGAATTACACCTGACTTCTCCTCATAAACTTTAAAAGCAAGAAAGGCCTGGACAGATGTCCTACAAGCCCTAAGAGAACATGAATGCCCAGCCAGACTACTATATCCAGCAAAACTCTCTATCAACATGGAGGAGAAAACAAGATATTCCTTGACAAAATAAAATTTAAGCAGTATCTACCCACAAATCCAGCCCTACAGAAGATCCTAGAAGGAAAATTCAAACCCAAAGAAGATAACTACACCCAAGAAAATAGAGGAAGTAAAAAACTCCACTGCAGCTGAACCAAAAGAAACACACAACCACCACATCAAAATAACAGAAAGTAACAACCTTTGGTTATTAATATCCATCAATATCAATGGAATAAACTCCCCAGTAAAAAGGCACAGGCTTACAGAATAGATCCATAAACAAGATCCAACATTTTGCTGCATATAAGAAATGCATCTTCCTAACAAAGATAGATGCTACCTCAGAGTAAAGAGCTTGGAGAAGGTTTTCCAAGCAAATGGGCCCAGGAAGCAAGCTGGAATAGCCATCCTAATATCAAATAAAATAGTCTTTCAACTGAAGTTAATCAAAAAAGATAGGGAAGAGCACTACATACTTGCTAAAGGAAAAATCCATCAAGACAGCATCTCACTACTGAATATCTATGCCCCAAATACAAGGGAACCCACATTTGTAAAAGAAACTCTACTAAAGCTTAAAACTCACATTGATCGCCACACATTGGTGGTGGGAGACTTCAACACCCCACTCACAACAATGGTCATTGAGACAGAAACTAAACAGAGAAATAATGAGCCTAACAGAGGTGATGAACCAAATGGATCTAATAGATATCTACAGAACGTTTCACCCAAACACAAAAGGATACACATTCTTTTCAGCACCTCATGAAACATCCACCAAAATTGAACATATAGTTGGACACAAAACAAGCCTCAACACATAACCCCTGGCATCTTATCAGACCATCATGGAATAGAGCTGGACTTCAACAAAAACAGAAATAATAGAAAGCCTACACACTCATGGAAACTGAACAACTCTCTACTGGATGGCTACTGGGTAAGGGAAGAAATAAAGAAGGAAATCAAAGACTTCTTAAAATCCAACAACAATGAAGTCACAACGTACCAAAACCTATGAGACACAATGAAAGCTGTGCTATGAGGAAAGTTCATAGCACTAAGTGCCTTCAAAAAGACAATTGTGACAGCTCATATTAGTGAATTAACCATAGAACTGGAAGAATTAGAAAAAAAAAGAAGCAAACACTCTCAAGAGGAGCAGAAGGCAGGAAACCATCAAACTTAGGGCTGAAATCAATAACTTAGAAACTACAAAAACAACAACAACAACAAAAGAAAACACAAAGAATCAATGAAACCAAGAGTTGGTTCTTTGAGAAAATCAACAAAATAGACAAACCCTTAGCCAAATTAACCAAAAGGCAGAGGGAAAAAACCCAAATCGACAAAATCAGAAATGAACAGGGAGAAATAACAACAGATATTGAGGAAATCCAGAGAATCTTTAGGTCCTACTTTAAAAATCTTTACTCCACCAAATTTGAAACCTAAGTGAAATGGAGAATTTCCTTTATAGATTTCACCTTCTGAAGTTAAGTCAAAATCAGCTTAACAGATTAAACAGCCCTATAACCCCTAAAAATAGAAACAGTCATTAAAAATCTCCCAACCAAAAAAGCCCAGGGCCAGATGGTTTCAGCACAGTATTCTACCAAACTTTCAAAGAAAAGCTAATACCAATACTCTCCAAACTCTTCCACAAAATAGAAACAGAAGGAACACTGCCAAACTCATTCTATGAGGCCACAGTCACCCTGATTCTTAAACCACACAAAGACCCCAAAAAAGAAAGAAAACATCACACCAATTTCCCTCATGAACATAGATGGAAAAATACTTAATAAAATACTGGAAAACCAAATATAAGAACACATCAAAAATATCATGCACTATGATCAAGTAGACTTCATCACAGGAATGCAGGGATGATCCAACATACGAAAATCAGTCAATGTAATTCACCATATAAAAAAGCTGAAAGAAAAAAGCCACATGATCATTTTCCTAGATGCTGAAAAAAACATTTGACAATATCCAACACCCCTTCATGCTAAAAGTCCTGCATAGAATGGGAATTCAAGGACCATACCAAGAAATAATAAAGGTGATATCCAGCAAGCCAGGAACCAGCATCAAATTAAATGAAGAGAAACAATGCATTTCCTCTAAACCTAGGGACAAGGCAAGGATGCTCACTTTTGCCATATATATCAACATAGTAGTTGAAGTTCTTGCTAGAGCAACAAGACAACTAAAGGAGATCAAGGGGATACAAATTGGAAACAAAGAAGTCAAAGTATCCCTATTTGCAGACAATATGATAGTGCACATAAACGACCACAAAAATTCCACCAAAGAACTCTTATGGCTGATAAACACCTTCATCAAGATGGCTGGATAGAAAATTAATTAAAAAAAAACAGAAGCCCTTCTTTATACAAAAAATAAATGGGCTGAAAACGAAATTAGGGGAACAACACCCTTCACAATAACCACAAACAATATAAAATACCTGGGGGTAACTCTAACCAAGCAAGTGAAAGACCTGTATGACAAGAACTTTAAGTCCTTGAAGAAAGAAATTGAAGAGCACATCAGAAGATGGAAAGATCTCCCATGTTCATGGATAGGTAGGTTCAACATAATAAAAATGGCGATCCTGCCAAAATCAATGCAGAGATACAATGTAATTATATCAAAATACCACCACGATTCTTCACAGACTTGGGAAAAGCAATTCTAAACCTCATATGGAATAACAAAAAACCCAGAATACCTAAATCAATCCTGTATAATAATAAAAAAAAATTGGAGGTATCGCCATCCCAGATTTCAAGCTGTACTACAGAGCAATAGTAATAAAAACAGAATGGTACTGGTATAGAAACAGACCAGTAGGTCAATGGAATCAAATTGAAGACCCAGAAATGAATCCACACACTTATGGTCACTTAATTTTTGACAAAGAAGCCAAAACCATACAATGGTAAAAAGACAGCATCTTCAACAAATGGTGCTGGTCCAACTGGATGTCGACATGTAAAAGAAAGAAATTAGATTCATACTTATCACCTTGAAGAAAACTTAAGTCCAAGTGGATCAAAGACCTTAACATAAGGCCTGACACACTAAATCTATTAGAATAGAAGGTGGACAAAACTCTTGAACTCATTGGAACAGGTGACAACTTTCTGAAGAGAACAGCAAGAGCTCAGGACCTAAGACTAACAATCAATAAATGGGACCTCATGAAACTGAAAAGCTTCTGTAAGGCAAAAGACACTGTCATTTGAACAAAACGGCAGCCTACAGATTGGGAAAAAAATCTTCACCAACCTCACATCTGATAGAGGGCTAATATCCATAATTTACAAAGAACTCAAGAAATTAAAAGCTAAGAAACCAAATAATCCAATCAAAAAATGGGGAACAGAGCTAAACAGAGAATTCACAAAGGAGGAATTCCTAATAGTTGAAGAGACACTTGAAGAAATGCTCAGTATCCTTAATCATCAGAGAAATGCAACTCAAGATGACCCTGAGATTCCATCTCACACCTGTCAGAATGGCTAAAAGCAAAAGCTCATATGACAGCACATGCTGTTGAGGGTGTAGAGAAAGAGGAATCCTCCTCCATTGCTGGTGGTAGTGCAGGGTTTTGCAACCACTATGGAGGTCAGTCTGGCAATATCTTAGAAAACTTGGAATAGCTCTTCCTCGGGACCCAGCCATACCACTTCTGGGTATAAATCCAAATGATTCCTCTCCGAATCACAAGGAAGTTTCCTCATCTATGTTCATTGCAGCCTTATTTGTAATAGCTAGTAATTGGAAACAACCCAGATCTCCCTTAACCGAAGAATGGATTAAAAAACTGTCCTACATCTACACAATGGAATACTACTCAGCTAACAGAAACAACGAAATCATGCAATTCACGCCAAATGGATGGAACTAGAGAAGCTCATCCCGAGTGAGCTAACCCAGACTCAGAAGGATGCACATGGCATCTATGCACTTATACTCGGATTTTATAGTACAGGATGTCTATACTACAACCAATGCACCAAAGGGAACATGAATATAGATTTTTTTCGTTTTTTTTTTTTCACTTTGCCCTAGTGGTGCTGCCTTGTAGGCCCCCAGTGTATGAGGAGGCTCTTGGCCCTCATATGACTGCTGAACTGGGGTGGGGGACTGTTATGTAGGGAGACTCCACTCCGTCGGAGTGGGATGGAAGGGATAGGGGGTAGAGGGTGGGAGGCCAGGACTGGGAGGGGTGGAAAGAGGATACTATGATGGAGATGTAACCTGAAGTAAAAAAAAAAAAAAAACAAAAACAAAAACAAAAAACTGGAGTTACAGATGACTGTGAACCACCGTGGGGTACCTGTTCTGACTGTGGGTTTTCTGGAAGAGCAACTAGTTCTCTTAACTCCTGTACCATATTTACAGCCTCGTGTATAAAACAAAACAAAAACAAAAGGAAATAACAAAACACAAACAAACATACACACACAAAACACTGCAATCATATACATGTGTGTATATCAGCATGGGTATATTCATTTGAATGCAACTGTCCACAGAGGTCATTTTCTAGAGTGTTTCAGATCCTCTGCAGTTGGAGTTAGAAACAGTTTTCATAAGTAGTCTACCTTGGATCTTGGGAGTTGAACTCAAGTCTGGTTGCAGAGTCATTTCTTTAGACCCCAAACAGTGAACCCAAGGTCAGTTCCCATAAACCACACGAGGCAGCTCATAACCTCATGTTAGTTCAGTTCCAAGGGGACCAGTGTCTCCTTCTGGTCTTTGTGATCCCTGCATGCATGTGGTGCACATACAGCAACTCAGGCACACACATACACATGTACATAAGAAGTAAAAGAGACCAAAGAGTAACATGTTTCTGTTCTCCAGGCGACACTGATCCTGTTTAAATTTCTTTTGCATATAATTGTCTCAGTAACAGAAGATGACAGGTTTTAAATGATTGCCACCATGCAAAAAAAGAGATATAAGTTAAACTTACACAATAGAATTGAAATCCAACGATAAGGTGCCGATTTTAGCAAGCATTCATCCTGACAAATGACTGATTTCACTGAACATGTCTGGGTCTCACCACTGGTACACCTTGTCCTTAACTGTTAGTAAGGCTAGTGACAGTTTGAGAAGCCAAAGTCCACATAAGGTCCTATCCTATGCTCTTGTAGTGGGCAAAGCATGTAACTGCTGTTCTATTCTGGATTTGACATATGATGCCTTTTCAATAACAAACTTCATTTTATTTTGATTTTGTTTATTACATTTTATATCCTAGTTTAGTTTAGTTTTTAAGGTAGGCTTTCTTGTAGCCCAAAAAAGTTTCAAACTCACCATGTGAGAGATGATATTTTGGACATCCTTGAATACATCTCCCAAATCTGGATTTTTAGGCATCTGCTCTATGCCAGAATTGTGTGGTGCTGGGGAGAGAACACAGGCAAGAATGCTTATCGTAGCCCAGAATGAGCTACCACCTGCCAGCCCATAAAACTTTCTTAAAATTTCAGCTATTTTTTCTATTTATGATTGCCATCATCACTGCTATTAAGCTTTATACCCACTTGATTTGCAATGTGTTTTATTTTTGTATATAATTAATATCTCATTCATATTATTCCAAAATTGTGAGTATTAATTAAATAACCAAAATGCAACCAGGGAAAGAGTCATTAGTAATGAAAATGACAAATAGAATATTGGACCCTACAGTAATTAACACAGCTTGTGCATGACAATAGAACTCTTTATTGACAATGTTGTGAGACTGGAACTATTGGTTGACTCAGCTAATCCCAATGAAATGGTATATAGCATTACAACTAAAGCATTTGAATGAATACAATTGTTCTGCCATTAAGTATTTTTTTTATTTTTCTGTTTTTTGAGGATATGAGCTATTGAAATGAGAAATAGTCTATAAAGTCTTAAAAAGTTATTTCATTTATTCAGATGCATCTGGAAATACAATGGTTGACAATTGTGAGACACATTTCCACCAGTTTAAAGGCCCAACCATACTTTGCATTTTGTGAAGTATGATTGAAAAAAAGATCTTAAACATAAATCTTACTGTTAATTTCTTTAAGAATCTCTGAACTAGGATTCAGAAAACTTCATTTGAATGAAGGAATAACTAAAAGTAAGCAATTTTTATATTTAGGGTATACCTACTCATTATAGATGCTATGAATGGTGTCTAAATGCTTGTATCTCTCCATGATACTGAAGTCATTACATGTATTTTATATAAAATATAAATATATTATTTACAATTCATTTTAATATATTAAATCTTTTAGAATTTCATTTATGCAAACAATACATTTTTATTATATTCGTCCCAGACTCATCCCCTAACTCTTCCATCATCTTTGGATACTCCCTTACCCAACTTCATGGCCTCCTCTTTAATTTTTCTGTCTATTCATAAACCACTGAGTATGATTTGTGCTCGTGATTCACTCCTGTGTGGGACTCCATTCACTGGGGCACAGTCAACCAAGCAGGAACTGCACCATTAAAGAAACCTGGCCTATATCAGGTGACACCAGCTGTCAACAAGTCATTGTTAGGAATGAGGCTTGGTGAACTCCGTGCTGGAATGTTGAGTGGCTGTGTCATGTACAGGTCTTGTTCATGCAACTGTAGCTGCTGTGACTTCATATGTGTTATAATCCAGCCATGTCTAGAACACTGTCTGTCTTCCTCACCTCTGGTTAATTTAATTCACTTCTTGTTCCATGATCATTCCTGATCCTTTCAGAAAGGATTTGTATTGTTATTTTAATTAATGTACATATTTACAGTTCAACCAACATTGTATAGCCTTTCCAGTATATCCTTGCCTTGCAATGGAAACTGTGCCAATACCGTGCCTTGCAATGGAAACTGTGAGAATACACAGTGGCAGAATGAGTGGGGATTTCTATTCAGAGGCATGTAGCAGAATGTGAAGGATTTGCAAAAGAGCTAAGTCTAATTGCTGGGACTCAGTGGCAGGGAGAACCAGATTTTGTCCAGGTCAAGAAGAAATGAAGTGGATCTATGGTTGAAAGGTTGAAGATGCCATTCAGAACATGGAGAGGTCTCAGTGTTAACTGTAATACAGTATTAACTGCAGGTAAATCCTGAGCACTCAAAATGAGAACAATCAAAATAAAAACAGTGACAGGAGAAAAAAAATACAAAATGGATTTTAAAAAGCTAACGAACAAATGAAGAGTGGAAATGATCACTCATCTTTCAATAACTTCATGTCTGTTAAAATTTTAATGACATTATTTAGTTGGTTAGTTAATTAGTTGGTTAATAGTAATTAAGTCAGGTTGTTACTTTGTAACTTAAATGTCCTAGATTTCACTATCTTGAGGAGAGTACCTCCATCTCATGAATATCTGCATGTCACTATCTCTCAATTGCTGGGATAAATGACATGCACTACCATGCCAAAAGTTATTGATAACATTTAGATGTTACATTAAAAGATACGGTCATTTGAACAAAATGGCAACCTATAGATTGGGAAAAGATCTTTACCAACTTCACATCTGACAGAGGTGTAATATCCCATAAATTACAAAGAACTCAAGAAATTAAATGACAAGAAACCAAATAATCCAATCAAAAAATGGGGAACAGAGCTAAACAGAGAATTCACAAAGGAGGAATCCCTAATGGCTGAGAGACACCTGAAGAAATGCTCAGCATCCTTAATCATCAGAATGGCTAAGATAAAAAACTCAAATGACAGTACATGCTGGCAAGGTTGTGGAGAAAGGGGAACACTCCTCCATTGCTGGTAGGAGTACAAACTTGTACATTCACTATGGAAATCAGTCTGGCAATATCTTAGAAAACTTGGAATAGCCCTACCTCAAGACCCAGCCATACTACTTCTGGGTATCCACCCAAATGATTCCTCACCAATCCACAAGGACATTTCCTCATCTATGTTCATAGCAGCTTTATTTGTAATAGCTAGAAACTGGAGCAACCCAGATGTCCTTCAACTGAGGAATGGATAAAAAAAACTGTGGTACATCTACACAATGGAATACTATTCAGCCATCAGAAACAAGGAAATCATGCAATTTGCAGCCTAATGGATGAAACTCATCATGAGTGAGCTAACGCAGACTCAGAAGGATGCACATGGCACACTTATAATTGAATTTTAGACATATATTACAGGATAACCATACTATGACCAATGCACCAAAGGGAACAGGAACATAGACTTTGTTGCATGTTAATGAGACACTTTGCTCTAGTGTTGCTGCCTTGTAGGCCCCCAGTGTATAAGGAGGCTCTTGGCCCTCATATGACTGCTGAACTGGGGCATGGGACTGATATGTAGGGACACTCCACTCAGGAGGAGTGGGATGGAATTGATAGGGGTTAGAATGTGGGAGGGTAGGACTGGGAGGGGTGGAAAGAGGGCACTGTGATGGAGATGTAACCTGAAGTAATAAATAAACATAAAAAAGGTAGGATTAAAAAAAAGAATTTATTAAATCCACTAAGAGGACACAAAGTCAAAATATAATTGCATTTCAATATTGAAATATTCCAGTAGCAGGCATTTTTGTTTGCATTAGCTTTATTTTCTCTTTTCTTTTATTGTTTTATGCATATATGTTTAATGTATATGAATAAAACAATGAAAGAAAGGAGCTTAGATGCCCAGAAAGAAGATACATAAATTGTGATACATATCCATAATGGAAGTTCCGACTAATGTTTGACTGTGGGTCTCTGCATCTGCTCACATCAGATGAGGGAGGAAGTCTGTCTGATTAGGATTGAGTTAGGCACTGATCCTATGAGTACAGCAGAATATTATTAGGAATCATTTTATTTGTTTGTTTGTTTGTTTGTTTCAGTCCTGTTAAGTTTTACCTTAGGTCTATGAACTGCACAGCCACTATGGAAATAAATATGGCAGTCTTCAAGTAATAGATAATCAATCTACCTCAAAATCCAGCTTTAACACTCTTGGGCGCATGGGGGTCTCCTCTTCCTCGGAGGTATTTGCCACAGGCCCACAAGGGTAAGGGTTGCAGAGGTGGGCAGCAGGATTTAGATGGCTGTGAGTATGAAAGAAGGACTTCCAGGAGCCAGCTTCAGTTAGGCAGAACATTTTTATTGTTCCAGGGGTACAATATATAAAGGTTTTGGGGGTTACAAGTGGGAAGGTCTGATTGTTCATATCACAGTACCTAATTATCAGACAGTGGGAAGGGCTAAGCAGGACTTATGTGCTGAACCAAGCAGTGCTTGCAGGAACTTCTGTGCAGGGTTTTCCTTCAGATAGGTCAGACACCTGTGCATAGGGACACTCTCCAGACAAGGTTAGGCAGAGAAGAGGAAGCTCCACTGAGAAAGGGAGTCATCCATTTTGCGCCTAGCTCAGAAAGGTATCTGGAGATGGTGGACTGTGGCCTTAATACCAGGGCGTTCCAAAAGGCATATAACTAAAAGACACCTCACCCTACCACAAAGACACTTGCTCAACTATGTTCATAGCAGCTTTCTTCATAATAGCCAGAAACTGGAGAATGGATAAAGGAAATATTGTACATTTACTCTATCATCCTGAGTGAGGCCATGCAGACCCAGAAAGACTTCCTTGCTTTTAAAGTTCAATTTTCAAAAAATGTTATTTATCATTTTGTATCTTTGTGTGTGTGTGTGTATGTGTGTGTGTGTGTGTGTGTGTGTGTGTGTGTGTGTGTGTGTGTAAGAGAAAGAGAGAGAATGCAGACACCTATGCTGTCATGCCACAATGCATATGTGGATGTCAGAGAACAATGACTCAGAAGTTGGATCCCTCCTGTAACAGTAAATTTTTATTTATCACACATATATTTATTAATACTTAACAATTACCTAACAATTGTCAATAAGATTCCTAAATCTTAATCCCAAACCCTAACTCTGAAACCTAACACCTAAAACTTCTTAGTACCTATAATGCAAATATTTAGCATTGACCTAAGGTTTCTCAAAAGGATATTTTTCTCTGAGCATGGATCCTGATGGATAGCTGGTCTTCATACAATTTTTCAGTTTTAAAGTCTCTGAATTTCTTTCATTGCCTTTGTAGTCTTAAGACCAATTAACATATGAAAGTTTCCCAGGTGGCTCACCTATTCCATTTTTTTCAAAAATTTTTTTTAGACTTTTTTCTTTTTTTGTTCCTTTATTTTTTTTTCTTGAACTTACATCTCAATCGCAGTCCCCTCCCTATTACCCCCTCCAGTCCCACCCTCCCACCCTCAACCCCCCATCCTCTTCCCTTTTTTTTTTAAGTTTAAGGTATATCTTATTTCCCCCTACAGTTTCCCCTTTCAGTCCAACAAATGCCTCTTTCTCTTATAATAATAATACAATGCAAAACAACAGAGGTAATTAGGCCACAGTTATGAGGGTTATATGGCTTAGCGTATATTCCCAATGTCCAGGCCATATGTATTTGGCACCTGACTTTAACATTCTACTATCTAACCATCTCCATGTGTTTAAAGTTCTATATCTAACACAACATTCTTACTAACTTGCAACACAATTTTAAAAGCATCTTCTTAAATCTAGAACACTCTCTTGACTCCTAAACAACTCAAAATGTAATTATGAGACTCTAGCTATCTGTTCTTCAACCACCTCAGAGACCTGAGAGGGATAAATATATCTGATTTTATAAAAAGTACAGGGCCTGCAGCTTCCAAAACTAAGAAATGACATACCAGTGGCTGCCTGGACAGTTCCCATTTTCTCTCCATACATTACAGCATCAGTCTTTAGTCGTTTGGCTCAGTTTCTATGACAGACACTGATTGTAGAGCAGGGGTTATGAAGGACTTACCTACCCTGTCTTGGCAGAGCTAGGCTGTCTACTTACCTGCTTCTAGGTTTTGTCCTTTTGGACAGCATTCTGTCTACATTTGGAGCAAGGGGCTTTTCCTACCAAGAGATAGGCTTGCGACTAATTCAATCATCTCCCACTGGAGATTCTTCGATGCTCATCTTCTACTTGGGGTAGAATAGGAGGTGCTGTCAGGAGTTGATATGTCTCGATATCAAAAAAGCTAAAGTTACGAAAACATCTTTGAATGCCATTTTCTGCAGATCTCTTGAGGTTTTTGAAGAGGCCCTATCTATCTCTTATATTAGGGTAAGCAGATGTTGCTTGTCTCTTAGCAGCTTTATTTCTGATTAGCTTAGAAAATAACTATAATAGGCTGTCATAGTACCTAACAAAATGACTGGCTTGCATAACTATTAGTTTGTATTTCCTAATTATCCTAAACAGTTTATGACAATTAGTAGTAAAAGGCCGAAACATCACATTTTATTTTTTTTTCTTTACCTCCTAACCCTTCCATCCCATTTCTCTGGGGTGGGGTGTCCTTATATAACAGTCCCTCATCTCAGTTGAGAGGTTGTATGAGGGCCAAGAGCCTCCTCATTCATTGGGGATCTATGAGGCAGTACCATCAGTGAAAAGTGTCTCATTGCCCAGGAGAGAGAACTAAAAAACAAACAAATAAATAAGCAGACAAATAGATAAAAAAGACTAAAAAATAGAAAAAAAATAGAAAAAATAAAAAAATTAAAAAAAGTCTATGTCCAAGTTCTCTTTGGTGTGTTAGTTGTAGTATTGATAACTTCTACTATATAGCTAAACTCCTACTATAAGTGAATAGATTCCATATGCATCCTTCTGAGTCTGGGTTAGCTCACTCGGGATGAACTTTTCTAGTTACATCCATTTGGCTGCAAATTGCATAATTTCATTGTTCCTGATAGCTGATTAATATTCCATTGTGTAGATATACCACAGTTTTTTAACCCATTTTCGGTTGAGGGACATCTGGGTTGTTTTTTTTTTTTTTAGGATACCCCCAAAACTGTATTTTCACCTCTTATCCCTGAAGTTGGAATAAAAATTTTCTTTTTGTTTGTTTATATGTTGTGATTGTTTGTCATCATCTAGGATGAGTGGATATGATGAATGGAATGAAGAATGTATTTACTTGGGACAACGAAAGGGGATGGACTCAGGGATCTCTTTTTTTCTTTTCATAACACTAAAATTAAGAATATTTCATAAATTTAGGATTATTTAAGAATAATCTTGATTTATGTTTATTGATAAGATGTTTACTGATAAGATTTAAGGTTATATTTTATTTTATATATTTATAAAAATTTAAGGTCAATTTAATGATATTTTTCACATATTATTTTGTATTATGATGTTTATTTTGTTTATGTATTGTACATAAACAATTCATATGATTGTTTTTACTATATACACATAAGTAATAGATATCTTACTAGTTGTATTTTGATTGTCAAAAGATGTAAATATTACCATATATAGTAGATGCATATAAATTTATGTTTACCTTTTTTATGCATTGTATATATGCAATTCATGTGATTTTCCTTGATATAGACACATGGATATTTTTAGGAAAAACTGATTGTTTGGTGAGAAGGGAGGAAGTGTGGTAGGTATAGTGTTAGCATATAATAGCATAGGGAACTTGGAATAAGGCTGAACTTTAAGATAAAAGATATACTTACATGTCCTTAGGAACTGGCCAAGGACCAGGACCTCTTTGATCTTAGGGCTAGAGGCAGGAGATGCCCCCTGAGGTGCCCGCCCTCAGGAGGTCTGCTGTCATTTCACAGCTCTCTGTGAAAAGCACCTGAATGACATGCCCTGAGGCACCTGGCCACATCCAAAGACCACCTATGAATTCACGCACTTCTGCAAAAAGTTTTCTTGAAAAAAACTGAGCCCAGTGACATAACTGGAAAAGTACATGAAAGCTTCTGCCAACAGTTGAAGATATATAAGGCAGGATTCATGTGGACATTGGGCGTGCTCTCTCTCCTGTTCCTGACTTACTCAACAACATTTTCCTCAACCGGTGGAAAAACACGAATCACAATCTCATTGGAAAGTTTCACCCTCTGATATTGACACATTTCAAGGTCTGGAGAGGAGATGGATTCTCCCTGAGATTTGGGAGTGTTTAGACTTGGAGTTCTGGGGCTTTGGGCCTTTACAGACCATAAGCATCTGAATAGGTGAGCCACCTGGGAAACTTTCATATGTTAATTGGTCTTAAGACCACAAAAGCAACTGAAGAAAATTCAGAGACTTTAAGACTGAAAAATTGTATGAAGACCAGATATCCATCAGGACCCACACTCAGAGAAAAATATCCTTTTGAGAAACCTTAGATTAATGTTAAATATTTGTATTATAGATACTGAGAAATTTTAGGTGTTGGGTTTCAGAGTTAGGGTTTGGGTTTAGGATTTAGGAATTTTATGGACTATTGTTAGGTAATTTTTAAGTATTAATAAATATATGTGTGATAAATACAAAATTACTGTTACACCCTCCTTCCATGGTGGCATCTGGAAATTGAACTTAGATCATCAGACTTGCACAGCAGGAACTTCCATCCTCTAAGGTGTCTTCTGGCCCTTAAATTTTTTAACACATCGATCAAAATGCAGAGCAAAATCTTGATCACATTTCATATATACACTACAATGTCAAACTTAGTTTAATATTTTATTTTATTTTAAATTGTGTGTATGTGTGTGACTGCCCGTGTGTGTATGTGTGTGTGTGTGTGTGTTACTGCCTGTGTGTATGTCCATGTGAGTGCTCAGAGGAGGACATCAGATCCCCTTGGAGCAGTCATTATAGGCCATTGTGAGCCATCTCATGTTGGTTCTTGAAACCAAACTTGGCTTCCTCACCAAAGCTCCTCTATTTATTTTTCCAGTCCCTGACATGTGATGATTTCAATCCTAAAAGTAAGAAGATATGTAGTTCTTGCAAAGTAAAGAACATATCCACAAGTCTTCAACAAATACCATTCTCTCATCATTTAGGCTTCATCAAATAACTTCAGATGTGGGGTAGAAAGTACTTTCATGTAGATCAAAGAAGGAACTCCTAGTCATATTTACAGGAATGAACATCTGGAGAACTCAGTAATGATACAAATGATGTGTTTGGAGGTTCATTTGGGGCCTCATTTGCCAAGAGTATTCAACTCTGAGAAGACCTGACATGTAAATTCCTTTCTGAGACATTTAATATGCTTTCTTTTTCTTTTTAAATTCTGGGTCCTTCAAAGTTGTGAGAACATTACAGTCAGATGTCAGATAATTTTTCATCATCTTCTGTGATGTCAAATGCCTTTGAGCAATTTGTAACACTCTAAAAGTGTATTGACAGTTCAGCAGAAATGAAAGGGCAATCCTGTCACCTTGAGGAGTGGTGATCAAAAGCAAAGTGCCAACCAATTAGAGCAGGATCAATGACTCTATTTCCTGTCTTCACAGTCATAAACTGTTGAGCAAAAAAAAAAAAAAAAAAGAATTAAGTTATTATTTTTCAAAGCCACCCTATCTTGATTGTGTCATAGCAAGATGTTCATACACAAAAGTGATTTGAATCATGAGACTTTAAACACACAATTGCTAAATCACACCAATGCAACTGTATGAAAGTCTTATTAATCACATTTGAAAGTTGGGGCAGCCTAACTCATAGTTGAATTCAAATTAAAGCAAAGAGAATGGCATTGGTTCACTCAGAATGTTTGTTTGCTCTTATAAAATGTGTATATAAACAAAATTAGCATGCACTATGAGCTTAAAACATGATGTTCTCCAGCTGAAGTGATGGCTCAGTGGTTAAGAACACTTAACCTTCTTCCAGATGAGCCAAATTTAGTCCCCAGCACTTTTGCCAGATAGGCCACAACCATTTGTAATGGCAACTCTGGGAGATCTGAGGCCTTCTCTTGGCCCACATAGGCACTGCATTCATGCCTGCACACACACACACACACACACACACACACACACACACACACACACATCACAGAAATGAAAATTAAAATATTACAAAAACAGCTGGATTATTTTTCTTACTTATGGCCAATTATTCAAAAATGCATTTTCTTGAATAATATGCTTATTTTCTCATATGTTAAGAAGCCTCATGTTTTTCATTTAGCTTGGTAATTTGAATATATAAAACTCAGGAGCCCATTTTTTTCTACCTGCTCTGCAGTGTATCTTTAATTTAGGTCTTTGATTTATGAATGGTGGTTAACTTTGGAAGACAGAGGTTTGACACTTTTTCAAGTCTCAAAATATTAGGAGCCTTGCCACATCTGGAACTTTTACAGTTCTGTAACCATTGATTATAAACTGTCAAAACCTCATACAGAGAATATAGATAAATCCAGAGAGGCTCCAAAGGATAGAAGTCTTCAAGGAGTGGCCTGTGTGTATATCTGCTTCTTGAGTCTCAGCTCAGGTCAAGTTGCTGTTCTCCTCATCCTCTTGTAATAACTACTCAGTTCTTCTGAAAGAATTGATGTGTCAAAACTTCATTAGTCATCTACACACAAGTCTAATCTTCATGTGAGGCAGGCCTTCCTTTCTGGTTGCTTCTCTATCATGGAGGGTGGATTAGTAAGAGCATCTGGGTATCAAGGTCTTCAAAGAAATAGATGGGGAAAGTTATACTGGATGAGGCCATGGGGGAAGAGGCAGGGTTTAAGTAGGAGCCTGATATTTTTCCTAGCTTCAGATATGTTCCCAGTGAAGTAAAAAGCAAGCGCTAAGGCAGAGACATGAGTGGGAAATTCATACTGAACTTCAAAAAGACAGAGGAAGAATACAAACCAATAGAAGGGAAAAAATGTGAGTGTGAGTGCACAAAGACACACAATGTGGCACCTTGGAGGCAACAAGGAAGATCTCAGTTTATAGTCATTGATTAAAGAAGACTTAATCACGAAAGCTTCTTTCCTTCAGCAGTCGGGGATTATAGTGAATGTAAAAATAACAATTTTTTAAAAATTTTGTGTGTGTGTGTGTGTGTGTGTGTGTGTGTGTGTGTACATGCATACATGTGTGTGGTGACTGTGAGTAGGGGCACTGCTGCCTGTATGTGGAGAGCAGAATGCAACATTAAGTGTTAACCCTCACCTTCCTCTTTGTTTGAGGGAGGGTCTCTTGTTGGCACTGTGGACTACAAGCTAGCTGACCTGTGAACGTTTCCTTTCTTGCCTCCCAAGTTTGTGTAAGAAAAGAAAAAGCCCGTATGTTCCATTTTCAGTTTCTGGTGTGTTTAGCATTCATCAAACAACCATAGACAAGCAGGAGACCTGAGGCCCCTGTCTTCCCTAGTCAGCAGCCAAGCATCTGCTTGTTCAGGTACCCTCAGTTCATCCCAAGGGATAAAAAGTTATGTGAAGTCTGTTATATGACTGAGCCCACATATCAGCAAACACTGTCCTGTGCCTCCGTATATATATTAGAATCTGATGCAATAGGGCATGAAACGGACAATACTAGACACAAGGAAGATTGTATGTCCCTGGATGAGTCAGGTGACAACGGCTGCAGGAGTCAGAGATAAATTATTAGAGATATCAAAACCACCTTTTTGATCCAAGATGGCAGCAGCCCACACGGACTCATTTTGAACGCGGGGAAAACAGCCATAAAGCCACAGAGTTATAAGACACTGCGCAATAATCTGAGTGACTCGATGCCCCTGAGTCTCACCCAGCTACACAGGGACCATTAAAATCCCTGGGCAGGACTCTCCTCCCCTCTCTCCGACATGCACGGAAGCTGCTGAATCTGGGAATCGGGAACCCCCACCAGGAGAGACTCAGGGTAAGAACCACTCTAATACCAAGCAGGCAGATTCAAACCCCACACAGGGTTACTCACCAGTCTACTGGGCCCCCAGATCCCACGCAGGTGTTCCAGCTAGTTAGTGAAAGGTTTCGGACCCGTGGGAGTGCCATACACTCTTAGCAGCCTGCCACAGCAGCAGAGCGCACAATGTGGCTGACAGTTCCACAACGTGTCAGCTCAGCGGCCAGCGGGCCCACAGCTGCATTTTGGAAAGCACAGGCATATTTGTGCTTCCCCAGGTGGGTGTTGGACATACATACAGGCCCCTTATTGGATTTACAGTCATTGAAAACAAACACTGCAGCTGGACTGAGCAACAGGATACTCTTCCAGCTGCAGGTTAGGCGGTTGCCTGACTGCTGTGTTCCAGAACATGGAAGACAGTGGCCTCATTTGCCACTATCCAAAACCAGCTCCATACGAACATGGGCAGAGCTATGAGAGTGGCAGAAAAGGCAGCAGGGTTGGAAGGCAGACTTGTCCTCCACAGGGTCCAAGCCCTGGGCAAATTCTGGGGTTATTATTATTAGATCCTTTTGCTAGCGCTGGCCCTTCCGGCAGGAAACCAGAGCTTAAGCATATATAGCTCTACCCCTGGAACAGTGAGGTTTTGACCTGGGAGACACTGCTGAGTGACTCACCTTAAGGGCATGGAGTCAAGTCCTTTCAAGACTACAATGGGTGGTCTCAACTCCCAAACTTGGGACCTCCAGAGTCCACAGAATCTGTGCCTGGACACACAGGACCATACCACCAGAACCACTGCAGGCTGAATACTCAGTGTGCAACATAGAGAGATCTGACTTGGGAGCAGTGAAACAATCCCAGGCCATTCCTCATTGCCTGGGAATAGGTTGCACCAGCTCACAGTGCTTCTGGCTATTAGATGCACATTGACCCTAAGAAACCCCTGTGAGCAGCTGGGGAGGACCACAAACACAGTCCAACAGGTAAGCTGCAGGGGAGCTACAATCCCACCCAACAGCCTGAGGGCTGCCAACCTGCACTGTCATCTATATGAAGACCAGTTGGATCCCAGGAATCTACAGGAACACATCACCATCATAATCCCTCACCTGAGTCCCCAATTGGAACAAAACAGGAAGGGGTGAGCTCTCGGAGACACAATGAAAACCTCCACACAAGGCCCCATCCAGCCAGTGGAAAGCGAGAGATCACTAAACAATACTACTGCTACACCAAAGCGCCCCCTTTGGCTCCAAGCCCAGAAGACAACAGAAACAAACAGCTAAGAACAACCAAATGGCAAAGGAACAGCAAAAAAAGCAGAATCAATAAAAGCCAGGGAATTATGACCTCAACAAAATGCAGCAATACTAGTACAGCAAGCCCTGGCCACTTCAACACAGCTGAAACACATGAAAACTACGACAACTCTACAGTCTGGAACGTGATAGAGTCCTTTCAAGAAGAATTTAAATCTATGAAGGAATTCAAAGGGTCCACAATTTTATAAGTGAAAGCAACGGATAATACCATTAGAGAGCTCCAAGCAAAAGTGGCTCAAATTGAACAGGAAAGAGACGAGACAATAAAAGATTTAAAAGAGATGAAAGATTTCCAGGCAAAGATAATCAAATTGGAGAAGGAAATGTACAAAACGAGTAAAATCAGTAAAGACATGAAACTGGAAATGGAAGCAATAAAGAAAACACAGTCAGAGTTAAGTGAGGAAATGGAGAATCAAGGGAAGAGAACAGGAACTGCAGACATGAGTATCAAAAATAGGATACAAGAGATGAAAGACAGAATCTTAGGCATAGAAGATTCGATGGAAGAAATCAGTACAACATCCAAAGAAAATGAAAAAGCTAAAAAAGTCCTCGCCCATAACATCAAAGAAATCAAGGGCTCAATGAAAAGATAGAACCTGAGAATTATAGGCATAGAGGAAAGAGAAGACTCCTGACTCCAAGGTCCAGGAAACATCTTCAACTAAATCATAGAAGAAAACTTCCCAAACCTAAAGAAAGAGATGACAATAAAATTCCAAAAGGCTTACAGAACACCAATCAGATTAGATCAGAAAAGAAACTCCTCTCACCACATAATAACTGAAACTCCAAATGTACAGAACAAAGAAAGAATATCAAAAGCCATAAGAGAAAAAGGTCAAGTAACATATAATGACAGACCTATCAGAATTACACCTGCCTTCTCCTCAGAAACTCTAAAAGCTTGAAGGGTCTGAACAGATGTCCTACAAGCCATGAGAGAACATAGGTGCCCAGCCAGACTACTATACCCAAAAAATTCTCTATTAACATAGATGGAGAAAACAAGATATTCCATGACAAAATCAAATTTAAACAATATCTACCGACAAATCCAGCCCTACAGAAGATCCTAGAAGGAAAATTCCAACCCAGAGAAGATAACTACACCTAAGCAAAAAGAGGAAACAAAAAACTCCATGGCAACTAAACCAAATGAAACCCAGGACCACCACCTATTCCACAATAATGGGAAATAACAACCTCTGGTCACTAATATCCATAAACATCAGTGGACTCAACTCCCCAATAAAAAGACACAGGCTTGCAGATTGGATCCGTGAAAAAGACCCATCATTTTGCTGCTTACAAGAAACACATCTTATTAACAAAGATAGACACTATCTTAGAGTAAAGGGCTGGGAAAAAGGTTTTCCAAGAAAATGGACCCAGGAAGGAAGCTGGAATAGCCATATTATTATCATGCAAAATAGACTTCCAACTGAAGTTAATAAAAAATACAGAGAAAGGCATTACATACTTGTTAAAGGAAATATTCATCAGAGGACATCTCAATATTGAACATCTATGCCCCAAATTTGAAGGCAACTACATTTGTAAAAGAAACTCTCCTAAAACTTAATTTGCACATCGATCCCCACACATTAGTAGTGGGAGACTTCAACACACCACTCACAACAATGGACAGATCATCAAGACAGAAACCAAACAGAGAAATAATGAGTCTAACAGAACGCTTGAACCAAATGGACCTAACAGATATCTACAGAACATTTCACGCAAACACAAAAGAATACACCTTCTTCTCAGCACAGCATGGAACCTTTTCAAAAATCGACCATATAGTTGGACACAAAGATAGCCTCAACAGATACAAGAAAATTGAAATAAACCCTTGTATCTTATCAGACCACCATGGAATAAAGTTGGACTTCAATGGCAACAGAATCAACAGAAAGCCTACACACATATAGAAATTGAACAACTCTTTACTAGATGACCACTGGGTCAGAGAAGAAATAAAGAAGGAAATCAAAGACTTCTTAAAAACCAACAAAAATGAAGGCACTACATACCCAAACCTATGGGACACAATGATAGCTGGGCTACGAGGAAAGTTCATAGCACTTAGTGCCTTCAAAAAGAAAATTTTGACAGTGCATATTAGCGAATTAACAGCCAAACTGGATGAATTGGAAAAAAAAAATAAAGAAGCAAAAACTCCCAAGAGGAGCAGAAGGCAGGAAATCATTAAACTTAAGGCTGAAATCAACAACTTAGAAACAAAAAGAATGATACAAAGAATCAATGAAACCAAGAGTTGGTTCTTTGAGAAAATCAACAAAATAGACAAACCCTTAGCCAAATTAGCTAAAAGACAGAGGGGGAAAAAAACCCAAATCAACAAAATCAGAAATGAAAAGGGAGAAATAACAGACAGTAAGGAAATTCAGAGAATATTTAGGTCCTACGTTAAAAATCTATACTATGCCAAACATGAAAATTTAAGCAAAATGGACAATTTTCTTGATAGATTCCACCTACCAAAGCTAAATCAAGATCAGGTTAACAGATTAAACAGCCCTATAACCCCTAGAGAAATAGAAATAGCCATTAAAAATCTCCCAACCAAAAAAAGCCCAGGGCCAGATGGTTTCAGCACAGAATTCTATCAGACCTTCAAAGAAGAGCTAATAACAATACTCTTCAAACTCTTCCACAAAATAGAATCAGAAGGAACACTGACAAACTCATTCTATGAGGCCACAGTCACCCTGATTCCTAACCACACAAAAAACCAACAAAGAAAGAGAACTTCAGACCAATCTCTCTCATGGACATACATGCAAAAACACTTAATAAAATACTAGCAAACCTTATCCAAGAACACATCAAAAGTACCATATGCCATGATCAAGTAGGCTTCATCCCAGGAATGCAGGGAAGTTCAACATACAAAAATCCATCAACATAATTCACCACATAAAGAAGATGAAAGAAAAAAAACCACATGATTATCTGGTTAGATGCAGAAAAGCATTTGACAAAATCCAACATCCCTTCATGCTAAAAGTTCTGGAGAGAACAGGCATACAAAGACCATATCTGGAAATAATAAAAGCAATATACAGCAAGCCAGTAGCAAACATAAAAGGTAATGGAGAGAAACTTGAAGCATTTCCTCTAAACTCAGGGACAAGAAAAGGATGCCCACTTTCATCATATCTCTTCAATTTAATACTTGAAGTTCTTGCTAGAGCAATAAGACAACTAAAGGAGATCAAGGGGATAAACATGGGAAATGAAGTCAAATTATCCCTATTTGCAGATGATATGATAGCATACATAAGCTACCCCAAAAATTCCATCAGACAACTCTTACAGCTGATAAACACCTTCAGCAAAATGGCTGGATACAAAATTAATTCAAAAAAATCAGAAGACCTTCTTTATACAACAAATAAATGGGCTGAAAAAGAAATCAGGGAAACAACTCCCTTCACAATAGCCACAAACAATATAAAATACCTGGGAGTAACTCTAACCAAGCAAGTAAAGGACCTGTACAACAAGAACTTCAAGCCCTTGAAGAAAGAAAATGAAGAGGCCATCAGAATATGGAAAGATCTCCCATGCTCATGGATAGTTAGGATCAACATAATAAAAATGGACGTCCTACCAAAAGCAATATACAGATTCAATGCAATTCCTATCAAAGTACCAACACAATTCTTTATAGACCTGGAAAAAGCTATTCTCAATTTCATATGGAACAACAAAAAACCTAGAATATCTAAATCAATCCTCTACAATAAAAAACATCTGGTGGTAAAACCATCCCAGATTTCAAGCTGTACTACAGAGCAACAGTTGTAAAAACAGCATGGTATTTGTATAGAAGCAGACGAGTGGATCAGTGGAATCGAATTGAAGACCCAGACATGAACCCACACACTTATGGTCACCTAATCTTTGACAAAAAAGCCAAAACCACACAATGGAAAAACGACAGCATCTGCAACAAATGGTGCTGGTCCAACTGGATGTCCATTTGTAAAAGAACGAAATTAGACCCATACTTAACACCTTGTACAAAACTTAAGTCCAAGTGGATCAAAGATCTTAACTTAAGCCCAGTCACACTAAATCTACTAGAAGAGAAAGTGGGAAAAACCCTCGAAATCATTGGCACAGGTGACAACTTCCTGAAAAGAACACCAACAGCTCAGGACCTAAGACCAATAATCAATAAATGGGACCTCATGAAACTGAAAAGCTTCTGTAAGGCAAAAGACACTGTCATTCGAACAAAACGCCAGCCTACAGATTGGGAAAAAATCTTCACCAACCCCACATCTGACAAAGGGCTAATATCAAAAATTTACAAAGAACTCAAGAAATTAAATGCCCAGAAACCAAATAATCCAATTAAAAAATGGGGAAAAGAGCTAAACAGAGAATTCAAAAAGGAGGAATCCCTAATGGCTGAGAGACACTTTAAGAAATGCTCAGCATCCTTAATCATCAGAGAAATGCAACTCAAGACAACTGAAAGATTTCATCTCACACCTGTCAGAATGGCTAAGATCAAAAGCTCAAATGACAGCACATGCTGGCGAGGGTGTGGAGAAAGGGGAACCCTCCTCCATTGCTGGTGGGAGTGCAGGCTTGTGCAATCACTATGGAGGTCAGTCTGGCGATATCTTATAAAACGTGGAACAGCTCTTCCTTGTGACCCAGCCATACCACTTCTGGGTATACATCCAAATGACTCCTCATCGAATCACAAGGAAGTTGCCTCATCTATGTTCATAGCAGCCTTATTTGTAATAGTTAGAAACTGCAAACAACACATATGTCCCTCAACTGAAAAATGGATTAAAAAATTGTGGTACATTTAAACAATGGAATACTACTTAGCTATCAGAAACAAGAAAATTACGCAATTTGCAGCCAAATGGATGGAACTAGAAAAGCTCATTCTGAGTGAGCTAATCCAGACTCAGAAGGATGCACATGGCATCTATTCACTTATAGTTGGATTTTAGCTATATAGTACAGGATATCTATACTACAACCAACACACCAAAGGGAACAGGAACATAGACTTTTTTTTCCTGTCAGTGAGACCCTTTGCCCTAGTGGTGCTACCTTGTAGGCCCCCAGTGTGTGAGGAGGCTCTTGGCCCTTATATGACTGCTGAACTGGGGCAGGAGACTGTTATGTAAGAACATTCCACTCCAGAGGAGTGGAATGGAAGGGTTAGGGGGTAAAGGGTGGGAGGGCGGGACTGGGAAGGGTCGAAAGAGGACACTATGATGGAGATGTAACCTGAAGCAATAAATAAATAAATTAAGAAAAAGAGTAATATGACCAGAAAAAAAAAAAAAAAAAACACCGTCTTTGGTACACCAGTCACTTTTGCTTTTTCATCTAAGCTGACACATGAATCTATAAAATCATAAGCAAGAGCCATTTCTCTTATAGTATTCTCTTGAATTTGTTCTTATGGAGTGAGAGTCTAGTTTGTCACAGTTAGAAATTATGTTTTCATGAAAAAAATATATATACCCCTAATATTATTTTCAGAATTATTGTCTCACCAAAGGAAAATGAAATGACTATTCATCTTAAAACTAACAGATCCAAATGCCAGTCAGAATAATCAGATGTCAGAAACTCAAAAGATAAAAGGTGGTATTTACATATGGATATCTTAAAATTAGTGTTTATGTTTTATTTTATTTATTATTGGTGTATGGGGCATGTACCTTGTCATGATAGTGGAGATAAGAGGACAATTTTGGGGAACAGGTTATCCCTTATATTTCCTTGGGCATGGGGCTAGAACTCTGGTCATCAGACTTGTGTGGCAAGTGTCTTTACTGGCTAAGTTAGGTTGTCAGCCTTCTTAGAAAAGTTAATGAATCAAAACCTAAATTAAGGAACTGTCCTTGCAGTCCTCCTTCTGTCCACAGTCATTTAGACTCATATATAATATATATGACATACATATATATAGACATGTATATATATGTTGACATATATATAATTATTTAAATCATTCTTGTTAAGTTTGTCTTTTTAATTAAAAGGTTTATCTTATTGTGTGTGTGTGTGTGTGTGTGTGTGTGTATGCATGCAGGATTCCATAATGACCAGAGAGAACATTGAATCCCTTAGAACTGGGTTACAGGCAGTTGTAGGTTCCTGATGCAGGTGTTGGGAACTGAATTCAGGTCCTCTAAAACACCAGAAAGTATTCTTCTTCTTCTTCTTTTTTTATTGTTTATTTATTATGTCAAGTTACATCTACCATCACAGTCCCCTTCCTCCATCCCTGCCAGGCCCAACCTCTCATCCTCCCACCCTCTCCCTCTCCTTCCATCTATCCTACTCCTCTGGTGTGAGGTGCCCCACATATCAGCCCCTTCAGTTCAGCAGCCATATGAGGGCTAAGAACTTCCTCTTACATTGGGGGCCTACATGGGAGCTCCACAAGGGCAAAGTATCCCACTAACAAGTAACAAAGTCTATGTTCCTGTTCCTTTCAGTCCATTTGTTATAGTATAGTTATCCTGTACTATATGGCTAAAATCTGATGATACATGAATAGATACCATGTGCATCTTTCTGAGTCTGGGTTAGTTTACTCAGGATGAACTTTTCTAGTTCCATCCATTTGGGAGGAAATTGCATGATTTCCTTGTTTCTGATGGCTGAGCAGTATTCCATTGTGTAAATGTACCACAACTCTTTTATCCATTGATTGGTTGAGGGACATCTGGGTTCTTTCCAGCTTCTAGGTATTACAAATAAAACTGCTATGAACATAGGTGAGGAGATGTACTTGTGGATTGGTAAGAAACTGTTTGGATAGTATTCTTTTTTTTTAATAATTTATTTTTTATTTCTTCAAGTTACATCTCAATCACAATCCCCTCCCTACTCCCCCTCCAGTCCCACCCTTCCACCCTCCTCCCCCTCAACCCCCCCAACCTCTTCCCTTCTTTTTTTTTTTTTTGGTTTAAGGTATTTATTTTTCCCCCCAACAGCTCTCCCTTTCAGTCCAAATAATGGTTCTTTTTCTTATAACTATAAATACAATACAAAACAACAGAAACAAATAGGCCACGATTATAAGAGTTATATGGCTTAGCATACATTCCCAATGTCCAGTCCATATGTATTTGGCACCTGACTTTAACATTCTACTATCTAACCATCTCCATGAGTTTAAAGTTCTATATCTAACTCAGCTTTCATACTAACTTGCCTAGCATATCTATCCTAGGAAAAATTTTACCCACCAGTGAGTCATGGAATCTGCTGCAGGTTAGTGGAACCCCATACCCTAGATGGTGTGCCTTATCAAGCTCCAGTACGAGTGAGTGTAAGCTCTTGGGCCTCACATGACGCAAGATATGAGGGAGTATGATATATGAGGACCCACCTCATCTGAGGAGAAAGAGAATACCAAGTAGAGGAACAAGGAGGGAGGGAGGGAGGAAGGGAGGGAGGGAGGGAGGAAGGGAGGGAGGGAGGGAGGGAAGGAGAGAGGGAGGGAAGGAGAGAGGGAGGGAAGGAGAGATGAAGGGAGGAGCCAAGAGGGGAGGAGGGAGGAAACTATATTCTAGAAATAAATAATACTTTTTTAAGAAAAGAGTTAATAAGCTTAAAAATATAATAAAAATACAATATAAAATTTTCAAACTATAATTTACCTTACTGGCATGAAAAGAAAATGGCCTTAATTTCAGATTAGAATGTTAGACTGCAGGTGGCTACAGAGATTACACAAACTTGATAGCAGCTTAAAAGTTTTTTTTGTTTTTTGTTTTTTTTTTTTTTTTGTAGAGGTATAGGCTATTTCCATGGTTTGGCATTAAAAAGCAGGTAACAGGTTTAAAACACTGTAAATAAATTAAAGGTGACAGCTGTTCAACCTGGTTTTACAAACCTCCAAGAGTTGAAAAAACTTAGAGCTAAGGTAAAATAATCCATGGTGTTAGCCCATGCCTTTACCTCCAGCAGAGACAGGAGGATCACTATAGAGTTAGTTGTCTTATAAATTCTAGAGTTACAAGAAACAGGGTGGTGATGGTGCACACCCTTAGTCACATCATTGGGGAAGAATACACCCTTAATCCCAACACACTAGAGACAGAAACAGGCAGATCTCAGAGCTCAAGGCCACCTGATACAAAACAAGCTCTAAACAGAGAAAAACTTTGATCCAGGGGTGGAGGAGCACATCTTTAATCCCATCAGTTGGAAACCACATGTCTTTGATCCCAAAATTTAGAATGCAGAGACAGGCACATAGGATTTGGAAAGATTTAAGTTTAAAAGCTACTTACAAAAGGCAGGCTGCAATTCAAACAAATTGTCCTTTGAGATCTCAAAATATATACACTAAAGGTTTGTTTAGCTCCAAAATATCAAAATAATTTCTTCTTTAATCCGGATTGAAAGGTAATACTTTATATATTATCAAAAAACCAAATTTGCTCCAGGAAAAATATTACCTGACCCCCCCAAAAAAAGGTAATTGTCCCAGAGTTAGGATTAGGGCAGGGCTCTGTTCTTATCTTTCCAGGAGATTTAAAGCATCCATTCAAGGAATCCAGGGACAACTGGACAACAGAAACCTCAGCAGAAAACAGATCAGAAACCAAAGAAGACGAGTGGCCCAGATGATCCAGCCTTGCAGACTTCTTCAATAGCAGTTTCCTCAAAAGTCTATAACCACAACAACTCAAAATCGCTAAGATTGTTCAGCTCCACAGACTACTCCAGCCAGATCTTCAGTAAAGTTCTGAAGATCAGCTTCTGTCTATGAACTTCGTAGGACATCTAAATAGCTGAGCACAAAGGGACTGAACATCAATTGATTCTATTAACATTTTTAACCATTTTTCCATTCTTATTTGGGCCCCAAACAGGTTTACTACGTCCCAAATCAGCAGGAAGTCATTTTAAGAGAACAACGTCCCATCTCCAGAAGGTGGGGAGGGTGTTCTCCCCCTTTGGTTATTTGATAGATAATAGAAAATTTTGTTATTTAGGGGAAAAGACTACAAGCTGTTAAATGGTCTTGTTAAATGGGTTTTGGAGGTTAGACCCAGGGACTTCTCTCTTTTGCTTTTCTGTATCCTCCTTTCTCTCCTATATAGGAGTGAACAGACTTGAGAAAAATGGATAGTATTCTTAACACTAAGCCCTCTTTACAGGCCTTCACATAGCTTTTAAAAGTTGACATGAATTAAGAATAAATATTAGGGCTAGAGAGACAGCACAGTGTTTAATAGCACTGGTTGCTTGTGCAGAAGACCTGAATTTCATTTCCAATGTAGCAAATTGTACAAAACTGTATCAGCTCACAATTGTCTATAACTTTGGTTGTGAGAATTAAATGTCCCCTTTTGGCCTTTGCTGGCACTTACGTTAATACAGATACACATATACACATAAATAAACAATGATATTAATCTTTAAAAAATTGAAAAATCTATTTCTTATATTTAGATAAGCAAATATTGCTTGTCTCTTAGCAACTTGATTTCTGAGTAGCTGACTAGAGAGTCAGCTCAGCACTTCCAAACACTGGCTCCTCTTGCAGAGGATCTTGGTTCAGTTCCTATATGGAAGCTCACAACTGTCTGTAACTTTAGTTTCAAGTGATGTGACATACTCCTCTGGCCTCTGTAGGTACTGCATTTATGTAGTACACAGACACATACATAACACACACACACACACACACACACACACACACACACACACACATATAACAAATAAAAGAAAAACTAAAATTTAAGAATTGAATTACCAGCTTTGGAGTCTCCAATAATTAGATTGTGTAACTCCTTCAATTCATTCCATCCTGCTCATTTTTAAAAATCCAACTTTTAAGTTTTCTATTTGATAAAGCTATTATACATAAAGCTCATAGATTTGGACAAATATATAAAAATAAAATAAATGTAAAGAACACACATTCCAAATACACAACAACAAACAACCTCTTTGAACATGTTAATATCTAGAAAACCTTACCTATCATCATTTTGCATCTACACTGTCTTTTTTGTCATGGTAATTTACTTTCCTTAGCATTTTACCTTTTCACCATGGTAACCTTTCAGAGATGTATTTATGAAGCTGAGTGCCTATCATTTTTTCTATGGTAATCTTTTGGAATTTAAAATGGATTATTTTAAACAACTTAAAGGTAGTGATCTTTCTGATGTCTTTCAATGACACTATAATTTATTATCTGTCAACTTCCAGATCTGAGAAAGGTAAAGTAAACATGAACCTAGCATGGGCCAAATAAGTGGGCGACTTAAATATGGATTTGACATTCTTCATGTAAGTGGCAGTGCTGCTGTATTTATTTGATATTTTCTACTATAGAAAGGAAAATAGCTTACATCAATTAGTTTTCTGATTTTGTAGAGGGGTTTATAAGACAAAGATTACTGTTTTGTTAACATCTTGCTTCTGTTAACAGTTATAGGATGGAACTCTGGGGAGCTTTTTATTGAGGGCAGCAAGTTCATACAGTACAGGTTCTACATTGTATACATATATATGTATGTATGTATATATGTATATATATGTTTTAGTCTTGATGATTTTATTTATCTATTCAATAAATATATATGTATGTAAAACTAAAATGTTTGTATATATGTATATGTGTGTATATATATATATGTTTTATCTTGATGATTTTATCTATCTATTCAATAAAGCAAATAAATGACTTGTTTTCTCTAGAGACTCTAAAATCAGCCAGAGTTTTCTAGAAGATGAGAATATACTAAAAGGGGATTTATTAGGTTTGCTTACATCATGTGGTTTGGGTAGTTCAGTAATGGCTTTTTCACACTAGACAGGCTGAGAATCTAGTACTGACAATCCAAAAGAGTGGCTGTCTCAGCAGTCCCAATCTGACACTGAATGATGAGGGTTCCTAGAGAGCTATGGGTCTCCAGTCTATGCTGGCATTTCAAGGAAGCTGGTGGCAAAAATATAGATGAATTTGTTGTGGAGTGAAGACAGGTAAATGGAAAACAGTTTCCTTCATCCATGTCCTTTAATCTGTACTGCTACCAGAAAGTCCCCATTCACATTTAATCTCAGTCTTTCTGCTTCAATAATGTCATCAAGAAAGTCCCTTACTGGAGTCCATGTGGATATCCTTCTAATTGATTCCAGACCCATTTAAGTTGACAAACAATACTAGGGATCACACCAGGAAAGGGATTTGGGCAGAATTCTAGGCTTTCTCCACATTCCTTTCGAAGATACTGTCCACATTCACAGTGAGTCTTCAATCATGATTAGACCTTTCTGAAAACAAGCTCCTAGACACACCCAGAGAGGTGTTTACATGATCATTCAAACCCTTCAACATGCCCACGAAGTATAACAATCACAGTCCATTTTATTCAACTTTGCAAAGCAAAACTGCATTACTACTTAAATCAAACCTTTTGAGTTTGTTTCAGTTATTAGTTACCAAAAGAAATATGATGAGGGACGCTAAATTTTACATTCTTTCCAAATACATATGCATGACCAATAAAACCAAGGAATCTTCACTCTTAAATTTAAAAGTCCTTTCATTAGAACTTGTCATGAGGATAGATATAGTTCTACAAATTGACCATTTTCTCATCTACTGTCCTCAAGAATATAAGATGTTTATGTTGACTGCAATTAGTACAGTATGTACATATATAATCATGTAGAACTCAGTTGCATATTGTAATGTATAATGGTCTAAATATAATGAGATGAATAATGAGTGGTAGAAATAATTTCATCTGCTTATTTTACTCTATTAATGCATTAACTGGAATCTGTCTAGCATGTGTAGTTTTACATACATTCACATAAAACAGAAATGTCTGAAACACTTATATCCCAAATGAATACTGTCATTGAGTGATGATACACTATTAAAAACACCAAAGAAAATGTGTAGCTTATATGTAACACTTAGACAACTTTGTTTAATGTGTGTCCTCCCTCCCTTCCTTCCTCCCTCTCTCCCTCCTTTCTTTCTTTCTTATTTATTTTTGACAAATTCTTCCTAGAGAGAAGAATCATAAATACACTCTTTTCAAGGCTGGCATTCTTTCAATTTTCTAATGGTTTATTTTACTATCATTTGGCCGGAGCATCAATGGACTTCATTTATTCTAACCTTAATATTAATAGTGAATCTCATGATCTGCCCAGACACCTAGCTTCCATTCAAGGCCTTGGTGGTTCATAACTTCCACATAATTTCCAAAATAAGCTTTTTTTTTCCCCTTTTCTCCTTTGCATATTTCTTACATGGGAGGCAAATTCTTCCTGAATCTAACACACTCCCATTTTCAGAGGCAAACAGTAAATGGTAACAAAACCCACAAACATGTAAGAAAAGAAAAAAAAAGGAAGGAAAATATATTTTAGTAAGAGTATATATGTATTTTGTGGAAAAAATTATCATATACCTGGTTGAAGCATTTCCCTTCTGATAATCAAAATTACATTATAAAGATTACATTTTACAGGACTTGGGCTCACCTTCATAAAAATGCTGCTTTTACCTTATAAGTATTCTCTATGTAGTTGCCTTAGTTTAAGGAAGGCAACTCCTTTTAGCAATATTAAGATATTGACTCTGGAATCAGCCAGGGAATGAAAAATGAAGTCATGCATATTTAATCTACTCAGTGAGGATTTTGGTCTGCCTCTGAGAAAAAGAGGGAAATTAATAACTTCACACCCTCTTTCATAAGGATATTTACGAGGAAAAAATTGCATCACAACATATGGAAAAACATTTAGAAAGTATAATAGGTTATAAAATATGAAGAATTTTATGATTGTGTTTACAATTGGTAATTACATTATTTAAACTTGAGAGAAATATTCATTTGAGGTTTTTGGGGTTTAACACTTCTTTAATACTCCAAGAGCCAATTCTTTTATTCTTCAAATAAAACAAAAGCAATCTACTCTTACAACAATGATAGAATGTATATTTTCCTGTGTTTTTTTTTAACTTTCAAGTATTCTATTTTATCTTGAACAGTGTTTAGCCATGACCACCTTCTTTCCATAACAGTCTGTGTCAAGGGACTTTTCTGTTATTCCTTTGAGAAAAATGTAAATAATTCAAAAAGCATAGGTTTTTTTCATATTTGGGAAGAAAGAATCAGAGAAGAGAAGGTCATGTAGATTAGACTGAATGTCTTTCCCATGCTTGTCAGTATGTACATTCCTATTATACACAACCACAGACACATCAAGAAGTTTATCTGATTTATACCTAAGGCCTTTGAAATGATTATGTTTATAATAAATAGTAAACATCACAAAGGAAAAGAAGCAAGAAGATACATGATTATACCTTAGGCCTTGTTTTTTATATATCTCTATACATAGAACATCTACAAAACCTTCACTGCTTTCTCAGACCATGATACTTGTGCAAACTGATGAGCAAGTACTGTTTTGATGCATAAATGAATCAAAAGAGCACATGAAATAACCAAGTTAATCTTATTTCTTAAACAACAGCAGAGAAGAGAAGGAGAGAGAAAGAAGGGAAAAGGAGTGAGGGCTGGAACAAATGCAATGGAGGCTTGTGGGTAAATTAGGCCCAGAGATGGAGTATGCTTAGCATGAAATGAATTAACCACCCGTTTAAGCTGGAAAACTGAACAGTTTGAGTATGTCCTTCTCAGGTGGAAGACTGGAATATTTCTGGATCAATACTCTCGTTGGCCCTTGAACAGAGAGCAATATGGTAGAATGCTTAAGTCATAGAGATTTATTACCCAGCTGAAACTGTAGAAAGTGAGGAAATCCAGAGTTAGATATTTGAGGCAGAAACAATGCATGCATTAGTATCCTTAGCACTTAGCCTCTGTGTGTGTTCCTCAACACCATTTTTCCTCTATGGCTACCAAATGGATTAAAAACAAGTTATTATTTTGTGCTTGTAATTCATTTTGATGTGACTATTTAAAAAATTCCAGGAAAGCTGGCCTTGGAGGTGCACACTTGTAATCTCAGTACTTTGGAGACAGACAGAAACAGGGGAATTGCTGTAAGTTCAAGGCCACCCTGGTGTACACAGTGAGTTCCAATCCAAGCACTGTTAAATTGCTATAACCTGTCTGAAAAAAAAATAGAGCAACAAAAGCAAAACAAAACAAAAGAGTGTTTAGGACTGGTGAGCTGGTTGAATCTCTACCACATCTATTGTCCGTTTGTATCTGCACTTCTGCGTATATGCATGTTTGTTCATTGTTGCATGAATGCTCAGTGAATTAATTGCCAGTATCACAAAAGCCCTTTGTAGCAGCTTCTGGCTGACTAGAACTGTCTAATAAACTACTTTAGCTTTATAATATGTTAAGAAGTTTGCCCAAGTTACAGTCTGTGAAAATATTTCTGTAAGCTTTTGTAACTTCTGTGTTTATCTGGAGAGGTTCTACTCCATCACACATGACAAGCAATTACACTTGTCAATGACATGATCTCATTTTTTTCTACCTGAGTCAGTTTTATTTTGGCATAAATGCTAAGTTGTTTCACAGTCCTTTCCTTCACATTAATGTCTTGGTATTTTTAATGTTATAGTTCTCTTCCTCTTTTTATCCGCTATGCAAAATGTCTCCCATACTGCTCTGGATAAGGGTCTCATGAAATTCCCCTGTGACACTTAACATAAGAAATGGTGGGCTGGGTTTGGTCTGACAGTACATTTAGGCTTACCTTTAAAGCTATGAGATTTAAACTACATTTTGGACTACTTATTTTATTGCAGCTGGTTGTGTGTGTGTATAAAATAGAATATATATTTATTTATAGAGTATATATTTATACCTAGACAGAATAACTAGGTATAAGTGACTATAAAAATTCCAGATATCTGATATTTTTGTTTTGTTTTTCCCTCAAGCATGCTACATTTGTGAGAGACTGGATTAAGAATTTTTATTTGCTTAAAAACAATTGGCCAGATTAACTCTCTTTACATATGTTTGCTGGTGCCTACAGAGATCAGAGAGGTGTCAAATGCCCTGGTAATAGTTGTGAGCCACCAGACATGGCTGATAGGAACATAACCCAGGTTTTCTGTAAGACTATCTGGTGCTCTTAATTATAGGGCCCACCAAGTCAGATGTCCTGCTGTTAAGGGTTCTTAACCCTTATTATATGATTTGTTCACTCTTTGTTATTCTCCACTTCTGATGTTTTCATATCTAAACATGATATCCGTGAGAACATTGGCTTTGACTTAGTTAATTTATGGCTGTACTTCTATCCTTAACAAATTGCACACTACGTAGTAAAGAGTCAATAAATATTGTTGCATACATTCATGCATAAATCTTCATTTACATAGGCCAGCGAAAGTGCTCTGTGAGAGATGGTCTCATTATCCAGGGACATTAATCACATCCTTTCTCAAAGTCCAGCTTCTGCTTTAGCAGCTTCAGCATCACTTGAGAGGTTTTAAAAAGTCATCATCTCAGGTCCCACCCTACACCTCAGGAAATATAATCTGCTTTCAAGTCCCAAGTGCTTCCAATCATACATGACTCTGTGAGATTCCTAGTCTATTTAAGTAATCCCTCAGGTTGTCATAACTTCATCCACTCCTTAATTAATCAAATCCAACTTTTCCACTGCATCACATTCAATGAAAACCCAAAAACTGCTCATTCTCAAATTCCCCTAAGTTTACAAACAACCGTGTGTTAACTATGGTTAACACATGAGGCTTATAGACCCAATGGTGTATGTTTAATAAAGTTATTTTTTCTTTTACTTGAAATCTGATATTTTAGTAAAACACAGTTAAAACTATTGGATTTAAATTAACTAATGCTTATATATACTAAGTAAGTTATTTACTCTTAATTAAGCTTTTTATAAAATAGCAATGCAATTATAAGCCAAAAAGAAACAAAAGAAAAAGGAATAATGGAAGAATACAAAATAATATACTTGTTAATTTAATATTGGATGGAAAGTGGTTTAAGCCCTTGTTATGTCATCATAATCATAATTTAAATATAAAATAGAATTTAAACATAAATGGAATTTATATTTTTACATTTGTTTGTATGAGTGTTATATATGCATATATATTTCCACATGTATTCTGGGGTCAGACTCCTGATATGTGTGCATGCTGAAGAGATGGGGGATTAATGTTAGGTGTCTTCCTCGGGTACTCATCACCTTTTCTGAATGTGAGAGAGACAGAATCTCCTGCTGAATTTGGAGCTCTTCAGTCGGTTAGCTAACTCTAGGATCTTCCTGCCTTTCCTTCTCCAGCTTTGGAAATACAGGCCTGTGCCATTCTTGACAGTTCTTAAGTCAGTGTTAGGGATCAAATATGGGCCCTTTTGGTTAAGCAAGAAAATATGACTGAAAAGAGGACAATTTACAACTAGGAAAATATATCTATATCTATCAATCTATCAATCTATCAATCTATCTACATACATACATAGAGTATACATAAACACACATATAGATATAGATATAGATATATACATATATAGAGAGAGATATATACATACACACACATATATATACTTTAGTAAAACATAGTTAAAACTATTGGATTTAAATTAATTAACTAATGCTTATATATACTAAGTAAGTTATTTACTCTTAATTAAGCTTTTTATAAAATAAAAATTCAATTATATAAGCCAAAGAGAGAGAGAGAGAGAGAGAGAGATGTATGTCAGACCCAGTCTTCTAAACACAGACTCATTGAAATGAAGCCGGTTAATGGTTTCGTTTTTTTATTTTTCTCTTTCTATTTTCCTCTTAGTTCTTTAGAAAGCCATAGATTTTTCCTTGAATTCCTAGTGACCAGCCCCAGAACTTCAAGTGTTTAGATACCATTTCTCTGAAGCCAGTGGTTACCATGTGACTGTCCTGTGCCCCACTAGTTGAGTTAGAAGAATGTTCATCAAATCTCTAAGTCATGCTATTAGGACAAGAGGCTGGCCCTTGCAACCCTTCACAGGTTTGAAAATGAAATTGGCAAGAAGAAGTGAAGCCACACTCTGAATTCCTGCATTGTGTTGCCAGTGTTACATTGAGAAATACTCAACAGCCCCAGGCTCCTTAGATTTGGATGCAATTTCAAAAGAACATTAAAGTTCCATCTCGTTTTGCCATTGCTGTTTTGGTCTTTGTAGCTTTAATCATGATATTCCCATCATGCTAATGGAGATCGCTTGAGCCAGCAACAAAAGACAAACAGTGGTAAATGTCAACTTAAACTCCTACGTAAAGGCATGGAATAAACCATGGAGTTTAAGCAGGAGAATATATCCTAGTGCTTAAGTTTGTATAAAAAACTTTAACAATTGTTAGCTCAGCAACTCATTGAATTTAGAATATAGATGTACACTTTTGTGTGCTGTATTTCCCATTTGGTTGCTACTGTTGAATTTAGGATATCAATAGATTAACTTCAAGATTACCACAATAAGGAAGCAGCAGTTTAGGAAACTCAGAAATAATGGATATCCATAACTTGCTACATGTTGGGAGAAAGATAGTGACATTGGCTATCATTTGCTAGAAGATATTTTATTTTATAAAATCAGCCCAGAATCTATTACAAAAACTAGAAAGATACTCCATTAATTTTACACCCCATTTTTTTAGTTAAAAATTGTTTGAGAGATAGGGAAATTGCTCAGTTGGTAAAGTGTTAGGCATATGAATACAAGGACCTGAGTTTGATATGAAAGGCCTACATAAAAATCTGGGTAAAATAGTGCGTTTTTGGGATCTCAGTTCTAGGGAGGCAGAGATGAGAAGACAGATCCCCAGGGCTTTCTAGCTATCTAGGTCGACTTAACTGACAACCTAAGGTCCTAGTAAGAGACTGTTTCGAAATGGAGAGGAATGGCACTTGAGGATGGCATCTGGCTTCCACATGTGTTTGCTTGCACAGGCAAGTGCAAACTAACCCATACTCAATAACTTGGCACAGCGGTCTGGCCATTCACATCTATAGCCTAGTGAAACCCTGGATAGATACAGGATTTACAAGTTAGACTCTTGGAGTCAGTTTAGCTAGTGGAGGTTTTGTGCCAACCCAAGAGTTTCTATATGATGCAGATAAGGGTAAAAGGAGGGATGAAAGTTTAAACTGACCACTATTTGCTCATTGAACCAGAGCACCTCACTGGTGCCTGCATGGGAATTTCAGTGAGCTTTTAGTCAGGGCAATAAAACCCATAGCATAGCTCTGGATACTTGAACTCATATTTGAGATCCTGACTCTGGTGACAAGAGGATTTCCACACCATTGGGAAGAGGCACCACTCCAGTATCACTAGCAGCAAGCATACTGAGACCCTAGTAGGGAAGCAGGGTGAGCATTATAGCTTGAACAGATAAGCACTTTTGGAACTTGGTGTTTTGTGTATCATGGCTGACTCTCACAAAATGAGGCCTCTACAAGATGCTGAACAATTCTACTTTCTTTCGGGGAAAGTTGATAACATGACATTATTTTGATTGCTCCTTGATTTGGAAAGCATTAGGATTAGATAAAATCTGAGTAAGTTTTTATGTTTTTAATTAGCATACCTTAATCGTATGTGTTCCATTATGACATTTTCAAACACATATATAATGTGTTCAGAACATATTCATCCCCATTATCTTTTCTTACTTTTTTTAACCTTCCCCCACTCCTGCTGAACCCTGTCTTATTTCCTACTGGACCCTCTTTTACTTTTTGTGTACTTTTGATATTGGTGGCTCAATGAGCTTCAATAAGGCTGCTATGGAAACAAGGATGGAGTTTTCTCTTTTTTTTTTTTAACTACTTTATTTTTTTTTCTTCAAGTTACATCTCAGTAACAAACCCCTCCCTATTCCCCCTTCCTAACCCGCCCTTCCACCCTCTTCCCTCCAGAGGTTTCCCCTTTCAGTCCAACAGCTGGTTCCTTCTCTTATAACAGTAAGTATTATACAAAACAGTAGATATAAATATGCCACATTTATGAGAGTAAGTTGGCCCAGTATACCTTCCCAATGTCCAGTTTATACCTATTTGGCCCCTGACTTTAACATTCTACTATCTACCCAACTCCATGAGTTTAAAGGTCTATATGTGACTCAACATTCATACTATCTTGCAACACATTTTTAAGAGTATCTTCTTAGATCTATAACACCCTCTTGATTCCTAAACAGTTCAAAATTTAACTATAAGATTCTATCTGTCTATTCTTCAACCACCTCAGAGACCTGAGAGGGATAAATATATTTGCTTATATAGGAAGTGCAGAGCCTGCAGCTTCCAAAACTAAGAAAGAACATACCAATAACTGCCTGGACAGTTCCCATTTTCTCTCCATACATTCCAGCATCAATCTTCAGGCTTTGGGTCCTGTTTCTCTGACAGACATTTGTTGTAGAGCAGGGATTATGAAGGACTTACCTACCCTGTCTTGGCAGAGTTAGGCTGTCGACTTCCCTGCTACCAAGTTTTGTCCTTTTTGGACAGCAGTCTGTCTGCAGTTGGTGCAAGGGGTTTTTTCATGCCAAGAGAAAGGCTTGCCACTAATTCAACCATCTTACAGTGGAGGTTCTTCGATGCTTATCTTCTACTTGGAGTTTTCTTTTTCTTCTCTCATATATTATATCCCTACTGCACTTTCCCTTCCTCCCTTCACCACAGTTTTTCCCCCTTACCTCCTCTCTCACTCAGAACCATGTCCCCCTCTGGTCCCTCTCAAAAAAGAGCAGGGCTCTCAGGCACATTAACCAAACTTGGCATAACAAGCTACAATAAGACAAGACCCATTACATCACATCAGGACAGGATGAGAGAATTCAATAGGAGGAAAAGTGCCCTACCAGCAGGCAAAGTAGTTAGGAATAGCTCCAGCTTCCACTTTTTGGATTCCAACAAGAACATTAAGCTACTCATTCACAATATATATTCAGAGGACCTAGGTCAGACCCCTATAGGCTTCCTGATCTCTGAGAGTCTCAAGGAGTCCCTTTGTCAGTTGATTTTATGGCCTGTGTTCTTGTAGTGTCCCTGACCCTCTGATTCCTCCAGTCCTTCCTCCTACTCATCTGAAGAACTCCCTGAGATCTCTCTATTGCCTATCTCTGGTACTCTGCATCTGCTACCAGCAATTGCTGAAAACTCTCTGGTCTCTTTATGATGATTCTGCTAGGTTCCAGTTCCAGAAGACTCTGAAGGCAGGACAAACTGTAGGTTTGTGTCCAGGTTGGTGTCCCAGTCCATCCACATGAGACCTTCCCTGGTTACAGACCATGGCCAGCTCATGCTCCAAGTGTCTCATTACTAGCAGTTATTGCTAGGGTTACTTTTGAAGATTATGTGTAGCTTATAGAGCACTAAGTGTCTATCTCACTCCCAAAATGACCCCCCAATTCCAGTCATTTCTCCCAGTATTTTCTTTCTCCCTTCCCCCATGCACCTGGACATTCCTGTTCTTAACACCACCCACTCTCAGTGCGCTTACAAAATTTATTCCATTTTCTCTTCCCAGAGAGGTCCTTGCATCTCCACTTAAGCCCTCCTTGTTACTTAGCTTCTTTGGGTCTGTGGACTCTATCATGATTATCTTTTACTTCACAGCTAATATCCACTTGTGAGTACACACCATATGTGTCTTTCCGGGTCTGCGTTAGCTCACTCAGGATGATTTTTTCCAGTTCCATCAATTTGCCAATAAATCTCATTAAATCATTGCTTTTAACAGCTGAGTAATATTCCATTGTACAAACATACCACATTTTTTTATTCACTCTTCAGTTGAGGGACATGTAGGTTGTTTCCAGTGCCTAGCTATTATTAATAAGGCTGCTATGAACATAGTTGAGCAAGTGTCCTTGTGGCAGGATGGAGCTTCCATTTGGTGTATGCCCCTGAGTTGTATAGCTGGGTCATGAGGTTGATGGATTCTCAATTTCCTGATATACTGCTATATTTATTTCCAAAGTGGTTGTGCAAATGTGCACTCCCATGAGCAGTAGAGGAGTGCTCTCTTTACTTCACACCCTCACCAACATGAGGTGTCACTTGTGATTTTGATCTTAGCCATTGTGACAAGGGGAAAGATGGGATCATAAAGTTGTGTTGATTTACATTTCCCTGATGACTAAAGATGTTGAGCATTTCTTTCAGTGCTTCTTGACCATTTGAAATTCCTCTATTGAGAATTCTGTGTGAATCTATACTCCATTTTTAATTAGATTATTTGGTCTGTTTATGTCTTGCTTCTTGAGTTCTTTATGTGTTTTAGATATTAGCACTCTGTCGGATGTGGAGTTGGTGAAATATTTTCTCATTCTGTAGGTGGCTGTTTTGTTCTGTTGTTGTTTTTCTTTTCTTTTTCTTTTTCTTTTTTTTGCCTTACTGAAGTTTTTCAGCCTCTTAAAATCCTATTTAGTTATTGTTGATCTTAGTGCTAAGTTAGTGGATGAGATCTTTGTAAGAGCATGGTCATCTTAGCAATGGCTATTCCACTGAAGGACATATTTCTGCTGTCCTGATTAACCATTAACTACACACAAATCCTCAAGGATAGTTGAAGCTTCTAAGTCCCTCTGTCTTCTGAGCCCTTAAACATAGAAAGTTTACTGCTTTATGTAAAAAAAAAAAAAAAAAAAAAGGTAGACACCTTTTTTTTGTGCAGGTTGTCACAGATTCTGCCACATTACAGGATTAGATTGAATACAAGGCCCAAGACTAGCCAAGAAAAGAAGCAGATGTCCCCAGCAGCTAGCACTGCTTAGCAAATAGCATCTGGTCTCATTAGACTCAGTCAATGATGTTCATCCCTGAGCTCTGACATATTGTCTATCAATTTCAATATATACAATAGAGAAGTGGGTTTTTGTTGTTGTTTTGTTTTGTTTTTTGAAACCTAATTTGTTCTTTTGGTAAATTAATTAAATGGAAAAGAGTTTTCAGAAGGTGTCAGAAGATGGAAATCCTTCACCCCCATTTCTGTCTTTCACACATCCTTTAGCAGTCCAAGGTACATCAAGGTCATTCTGCTATTTCAACCTTCTATGCAAGGTCTTACAGAGTGACCTCGATTTATTTATTTCACAGTCTCACTGTGTTGTCCTGGCTGGCTAGGAACTCCACAGAGATCAGTCTGCATCTGCCTTCCAAGTGCTGGAATTAAAGGCACTTACCTGTATTCTCTTCTAACCCTGGCTACGTTTCCATGTGAAATATGCTTTTGCAAATTCCTTATTTAAATGTGCATGTGATCTCTAAGACAGAAGATGTTTATGGAGAGGTTTCACATTGTTCTACAGCAAATAATCATTTTTTATATTTAATACAATCATATTATATATACACTGATGTAATTGCAAAAATACAGAAACAGTATTTTTAAAAGCACACCTGTTATACAAGTAAGGTCAATTATACCACAGAAATTTTAAAATTATTAATTGGAATTGAAAAATGGGAGGGATGACCCAGAAGATACACAATGAGAGGAGCAGACTTTGAGAGATGTTGAATTTGACATTATCCCAAGATGCTTTGACCTTACTGGGAATCAAAGGATTCATGAAATTTCCTCCACCTGAAAATTTAAAGAGAAAGTGTGATATTTTCTTCAGGAAAAAAATGTCTGCTAAGTTTGCATCACTAACCCTGAGTGACATTTAGAGATTTTAGGTGTCTCTTCTACATTTTTAGTGTTGCGATAAAAAACTATGACCAAATTCAATTTAAAGAAGAGTTTATTTGAGTTTACGGTTCCAGAGGGTTAGGTGGTTATAGTGGTAGGAATTGAAAAGGGACAGGAGTAGAAAGCTGAGATGCGACATCTCAGTGGCACACAGGAAGCAGAGAGTTCAAACTAGAAATGGGGCAAGTCTATAAATTCCCAAACTCACTCAGCCATTTTACCAGCCCCTGTTCAATATTTTTTTTCCATTTGTGTTATTCTCTGGGCATAATTTTTGTAATTTTGGCAGCATTTTGTTTGAATGAAAAAATAATCATATGATCTGTTCGATGGTCTAAAGAATCCTTCACACTTTAAAATTCCAGCTCCTTAAAATACATGCATGTCATTCTATTCCATTGTAATGGGTGAGAAGAGGTAAAAGCTTTGCTTCAGGTAGCTAAAGGGATTATACATGAAATTAAAACTCTAAAGTAATTTATAGAGGCAGATTAAATAAATACTGTTTCTAATCCCCGTTATTATGTATTAAATCTCAAGATAGACTATCACATCCCAACAACTGTATAATACACTAAAGAGACATTTTATTGAAAAATAATATTACAATAATAACTGATAAATTATTCAACTAATTCCTAGTTTATGCATTCCAAATTTGAAATTCTTCCATGACTCATATCATATCAGAATCCAGAGACTGCCAGAATCCTATATTATCCTCTACATATCACATGCTTATATGCCTTTACTTTATTTGTATTTTTATATTAAGGAAATTATACTTTGGAAGTATTTTCCTCTAGGAAAAAAATTATTTCCCTTTTATCTATGCCAAAATGTACTCAAGAATTTTTCCTAAGAGCACATTGCTTCCACTTTTTCTCTGTTGTGTAAAATACTATAATGGCTGTTTTCCAGAATAGAGTTGTGTCTTCTAGTGCTACTATTTTCCATGAATCTAAAAAATATAATTGGTTACTGCCAGAATATACACTTATGTTTGAGGGCTAAATCATAGAAAAGAACTGATCCAGTTAAAATAACCCTTCAACACTGACTACTGAATGTATTTCTCCATAAATTTGTCAATTACAGTATCTGTATTATGTTTTAAGTTTTATTACTGTTTGTGTGCATATATATGTGTGTTTTGTGCACAAGCAAGTGCATGTGTGTATGTGTGTACATACATGTGTGTATTCACATGTGTATGTGTGTACATGGATGTGCATATATGTATGTGTGTCCTCACATGTATATTCCTGTGTGTGCATACATGTATGCATGTGTGTGCCCATCTATCTGTGTGTGTGCTCATGAGTGAATATGTGTGCACATGCATGTGTGTGCTCATGAGCACATGTGTATTTGAGTATGTGTGTGTATTTGTGTGTATATGTATTCTCTACATTATGCATGTAGAGGAGAGGTCAGGAGATAACTTGAAGGAGTCAGTTCCTCCTTTCATTTGGGGCCTGGGAATTGAACTCAGGTTCAGGCTTGGTGATAAGCACCTCCACTGGCTGAACCAGTGGTCCATTTATCAAATGTGGTGCATTTAAATTGGCTTATCTAAACAGTGTTTCATACATGCTTTAATGCGGCTCTCAGAGATGGAGATACTGAATGAACATGTCACTGGGATTATGCTTATTATGGATCATCTGTATTCCTCTCATGTTTCTTATTAATAAACTATCTCTTAATTTGCAGGCTGATCATTTGTTTCTTAGACAGAAAAACTTCAATGATTGTCTTATAACATCTTGATGTTAATATGTTAAAAATAAATTCAACCAATTATATTTATTTCCTTTTGAGAATGTCCTGAGTGAGTTACCCCAGACTCAGAAAGACACACGTGGCATCTATTCACTTATATTCGGATTTTAGCCATACAGTACAGCATAACTATACTACAACCAATGCACCAAAGGGAACAGGAACAAAGACTTTGTTTCCTGTCAATGAGACACTTTTCACTAGTGGTGCTGCCTTGTAGGCCCCCAGTGTATGAGGAGGCTCTTGGCCCTCATATGACTGCTGAACTGGGGTGGGGGATTGATGTGTGGGGACACTCCACTCTGGAGGAGTAGGATGGGAGTGGGGAAGGAGGGAGGAGGGGCAGGAGGGTGGAAATGGGAGGAGTGGAAGGGGGGCACTGTAAAGGAGATGTGGCTTGAAATAGTGAATAAACATTTAAAAAAGGAGGAAAAAAAAAAAAGAGAATGTCCCTATGCATCCCTAGCTAAGACTTGGTTAATTTTAGTGCAACACATTCATAAATATTTTCATTTAGAGTGGTGTGTATTCTCTGTTCTCAAAGTGTATACATCATTTAAATATCTTCTTTATCACAGTTGTATTTACTTTTTTATTTATTTCTTTAATATTTACCTAAAAATGTTGGTGTCACAGGTAAAATATCTCCATCTCTGTGTGTACTACTGTATTGATCTTTCTAATTCATCTGAAATTTATTTTCATCTTTGAGAATATAGTTCTGAACCATCTTCTGGGTGATGAGAAGCAAGCCCAGTACACCAGAGAGACAAGTGCATTTGATTACTGAGTTACCTTTCAAAGTCCCCAAGTTGATATTTATTATTTGAGTATGCTTTTAATTGTTTTAATATTTGCTTGTAGTAAATGTACCCACATGCATGTGCCTACAAACACTGAATCATGAATTTTCTGATCTAATTAGAATTGGAAAGAGAATAATGTATTATAATATTTTTTCAACAGGGATTTAGCTGAAAAACTTTTCTGTGTTCTTTATAGGTTAGGTGGAGGAGGGGTTCAGTTGTCACAGATGTCCTTGGAGGAAGGCTGCTGATTCCTGGTCATTTACCAGAGATATTGTTTCCCATTATGAAGCATAAAACTGTGGCTCTGTCTCTACAAAGAGTTCTCAAGTTATCACTGTTTTCTCATCACTTTTGGGATTAGCAGTTCACAAAATAACTTTAAAATTGCTCTCTTGCCATTTTCTTAGGGAAATGAGGGAAACCAACATGTGTTCAGATCCAACACCAATAAATAAACATGAAATAACTGAATCAGTTAGAGAAGCAATATATTTCATCTTTAGTAAAATTTTAAGAACTCTGATTTTAGATTACAAACCACTGGGGTTAATGGCTCCTAATCCTTTATTTTAGATATTGAGGGAAAAAAAAACTAGGATCTTGTGATAGTGGCCGCACAACTCTACATAATATATGTATGCATTGGGGCAAAAATGTCTTGATATGAAATCTCTCCTTATTTGTATGAATTTATGTTTAACCACTATAGGATATCACTTTTAAGTTAGCTTCATTTGAGGAAGGTAACTAAGATCTGAGGGATTGACAGTGAGAGAGGGGTGGGAGGGACAAGAGATAAGAGGGAAGAAGGGTTAAAAGATGGACAGGAGGGAAAAAATGAAAGAAAAAAGAAAGAAGGGAAGAAAGAAGAGGATAGAGTGAGGGAAGGAGGAGAGAGAGGGAGAGACTGGAAAAACAGAGAGATGACTTGGTGGGTAATTGAGTTTGGTGTCCAAGTGAAAACCCAAATTCTCACTCCCTTTCCTATTAAAAGGCCTGGCCTGGGTGGCCGCACTTGTTGCTTCCAGCGCTGTGGTGAACACAGACAAGAGAGTCACCTAGCTTGCCTGCCTCTTGCCTAGCTCCAGGTTCAATAAGAGGCTGTGTCAAACTAATAAAGTAGAGAGGGACAGATCAGGTAGTTGACATTCTTCTTTGGCCTCTGTGAGCATGTGCTTGTGTGTACCTGCACATATATGAACCATATTCATACACATACATACATGCACACAGAGAGCAAGAAAGAAGGAGGGAGTGGGGAAAAAGAAAGGAAAAGAGAGAGGGAAGGAGACAGACACATTCTAATCTGCATGATTTCACCAACTACAAAATTTCACACCTCTCTAGGTAAAATTGTAATTGTAGTGTTTCTTTAAAATTAGTAGTAGCTGCTTTATTTATAGAGTTAATAACTTTTAATAAAGGAAGAAACAAAGCCCAGTAGATACATTTTTTAAAATGTAACTAAAATTAGAACACAAATAGAGAAGAACATTATGTCTGATTTTAAAACATCAGAATATTAAGCTGTCGGGCTGTTAAAATTGTTAGTAAACATTGAATGAGAAACTTCTGTCATCTAACTTTTACTCACTGAATAAATTTTCATAAGTGAAGGAAGGTGCTGAGCAGTAAGATATTCTACTGAGTTTTCGATACAGGGACTTTAGGACATTAAAGAATTTTCAGCTGAAATTGCAGAAGTTAGAGCTGGCTGTGAAATGTCCAGGAAATATCTATAACTGTATAGAAATCCAATGCAGTGGCTCAAATGTCAATCAGCTGGAGTCTGAGATAAAGAGGGAATTTATAAAGCCCTTACTGAGCCTGACTGGCAGCAGTCAGCATATAAATGAAGAGAGCATTAGGAACCATTCTGTTTACAATTAACCTGACTGGAAGACCTGTCAGCAGTTCTGGCAGTGTGTCCTTTGTATACATTCTTTATTATTCAGAACTTGCTCAAATACTATGAAAAATGAAATGTATTCCTCTGCTGCTACTGATACATATGATAAACTTGGATGCTTAGCTACAATCATGCCTCTTCACGCACCTGGAAGCTATCATCAATGGCAGCCTGGTGACAGGAAGCAGGAGCTCTGCAGAAATATGTGTTGGCAGAACTGTTTGCCAGTTTAAAGTGTAGGTATTTTAATAGAAAATGAAAATAAGCAACTAACCACACATCCAGCTGACAGTATTTAACACAGCATCTATCTCATAGTAATAAGAAGGGTACTGTAACTTAGTATTGATTCTTCAACAGTTGTTTGGCTGGCTGTTCCTTTTCACAGCTGGGTATATACTATGTACTGTTCCTTTTCACAGTTGTGTATGTACTATGTATAGTTCACATGTTGACCCTCAGTGTTTTCTTTGGTGGTTCTCCATCTTGATGTTTAAAACAAGGTTTCATACTGACCTCTAATAACTCATGGGCTAAACCAGCAGGCTAGCAGTCACTAGGAATTTGCCTGTGTCCACCTTTACAGGGCTAGAATTACAGATTTTATGTGGGTGCTGGTGATTCCAACTCAGGTACCAAAAGGTTTGAACAATCCTTTACCTACAAAGCCATCTCTTCAGCCTGTTTAGATGTTCTAAGATGTGTCACAGCAGAAGGAAACAAGAGAGACTTTTAGTTATGTACCAATATCAAATATTGAAATTCATTTGCCAAGTACTGGAGAGAGGTTAAGAACATGAGACTTCTAGCAGTGGGAGATACAGAGACTGAAGAGGCCTCCAGCTAGTTAGGTAAAATGTCTAGAGGAAGGAGGGGATCACCAACCCATTTATAAAACCTTCAACCCAAAATACACTCTGTATACAAGATGTACATATACCAGAAATTGAGGGAATACCCAACCAATGATGAACCCAACTTAAGACCTACTTCAAGGGAGAGAGCCAACCCCTCTGACTATTAATGATACTCTGCTATATTTACAGAAAGGAACATGCGTAACTGTCCACTGAGAACCTCCATGATGCAAAGTATCCAAACAGAGGCTAAGACTTACGGCCAAACATTAGGCAGAATGTGACGTGTTATGTGGAAGAATGTAGGGGAAGACAGAAAGACCCAAAGGGTATAAGAACTCCTCAAGAAGACCAACAGAGACAACTAACCTAGGTCCATGGGGGCTCACAGAGACTGAACCAACCAATCAAACTGCATGCTTGAAATGGACCAAGGGCCCCTAAACATATGTAATAGGCAGCTTGTGGGTGCCCTTGCAAGTGAAGCAGGGGCTGTCTCAGACATGAACTCTGATGCCTGTTTTTTTAATCACTGCCTCCTAATGGGGCTGCAGTGCCTGGCCTCAGCGGAAGAAGATGCACTTAGTTCTGATGCCACTGGATGTGTTGGTGTGAGATGGTGAAGGGAGCTTCCCCTTTTCTGAGGAGAAGGGGAGGAGGGATGGGGGAAAGAGGTGGGTGGGTGGAACCCAGAGAAGGGGAGAGAGGGGGCTAAGATGGGGATGTAAAATGACTAGTAAATAAACATAAAATTTAAAAAAAATAAAAAGAAGAAAAAATAAAAAAAAACACTTACCATTTTTAAATTATTATTTCTATTACTGTTTTGAAGATCATGACCAAAATCAACTTGGGAGGAAAGGGTTTATTTCATGATATAATTCTTAGGTCACACTCCATTATGAAGGGCAGTCAGGGCAGAAACTCAAGGTAGGAACCTGGAGGTAGAAGCTGATGCAGAAGATGTAGAGGAGTGTTGCTTAAGGACTTGCTCCCCTTGGCTTGATCAGCCTGTGATCTTATACAACACAGGACCACCTGTCAAAGGATAGCACCACTCACAACAGAATGGGCCCCTTACCACTACTAACCAATAAAATGTACCTACAGATTTGTGTGCAGGTCAATCTGATCAAGAAATTTTCTCAATTGTGGATCCTTTTCCCCAAATGACTCCAGTTTGTGTCAAGGTGACAGAAACCAACTGCCACACCTCTCTTCTAGAGGACCAAATTTATGTTGCTGGCACCAACATTGGGCAGCTCACAACTGCCTGTGACTCCAGCTCCAATAGATCTGAGACCCTCCTCTGGCTTTTATGGGCACCTGCACACAAATGGGATGCAGACACACAGACACACACACACACACACACACACACACACACAATTCTTTAGTTAATGAAATACTTCATTAGTATCTTTGGATATCGGGAATTATTGAATGCTTCTCACTTAAATAAACCTCCAACGCTGAACCCTTACATGTTTTGATACCTGTGGTAAAAGTTAAGCCTCTTTAATGAATTAGTAGGCAGTTCAGATTAACATCTGGCAGCACATAAAGAGGAGCTTGATGTCCTTTTATTCTGCTGAAATGGACAAAGCCCAGTTGAAGCCAGTTAATATGCCCTGTTGAAGGGACATTGGTAAGAAACCATGCAAGCTGCAAAGATGGTAACAGTTACTTTGAGAAGCAACAGAACTGCTGGACATCTTGAGAGACTTTGTGGACCCTTGAGACTGCCAAGGATAGCAAGATGATGCAATATATAAACCAGAGAGCTCCATGCACCCACTCTATTCTTCCTGCCTTCACTGACTGAGAAGATATGCTGGAGAAGTGCACAGCAAGGTATGGCATACTCAAGCCATTAGGCCACAATGGTCATAAACTGAAAGGCAGAGTCCAAGAGAGAAAAACTTTTCACTGCAAGTTAGCCAAAGGAAGACCCTTGGCCATAATTAGCTTACTATGACTGACATCAAAGCAGGCAGAGTTCAGAAGCCACTCAGAAGCTGCTCAGAGAAACATTAGGCCATTTATGCCTACATGGGTCCAGGAGACTGTGGAGGCAAGTCTCATCTGATGAAGAAGGTCATGTTTAAGTTTGGCAGTTAAAATATATTGGTCATGAGAATTCACAAAAGAGGAATCTCTAATGGTCAAGAGACACTTGAGAAATGCTCAAAATCTTAATCATCAGAAAGAGGCAACTCAAACTCAAGATGATTCTGAGATTCCAACTCACACCTGTGAGAATGGCTAAGTTCAAAAACTCCAATGACAGCACATGCTGGAGAGGTTGTGGAGAAAGGGGAACCCTCCTCCATTGCTGGTGGGAGTGCAAACTTGTACAACCACTATGGAAATCAGTCTGGTGGTATCTTAGAAAACTTGGAATAGCTCTACCTCAAGACCCAGCAATACCACTTCTGGGCATATATCCAAAATATTCCTCATGAAACCACAAGGCCATCTCCTCAAGTATGTTCATTGCTACTTTATTTGTAATAGCTAGAAACTGGAAGCAACCCAGATGTCTTTCAACCCAAGAATGGATAAAAAAAAATGTGGTACATTTAAACATTGGAATACTACTCAGCTATCAGAAAAAGGAAATCATGTAATTTGCAACCAAATGAAATAGAAAAGCTCATATTGAGTGAGCTAATCCAGATCCAGAAAGATAAAACATGACATATATTCACTTATAACTGAATTTTAGCCATATAGTACAGGATAACTATCCTACAGTCAACAGACTCAAAGGAACAGGAACGTGTATTCTGTTACCTGTTAGTGGGACACTTCACCCTAGTGGAATTGTCATATAGACCCCAAAGTCAAGAGGATGCTCTTAACCCTCATGTGACTGATGCACTGAAGGGGGCTTATATGTGGGGGCAACCCACACCAGAGGAGTAGGATAGGTGGAGAGGGGGTGAAGGATGGGAGGGATGGAAGGGTAGAGGGAGGGGGCTGTGATGGAGATGTAACTGGAATTAATAAATAAACACAAAAAAAGATTAAAAAAAAACTGGTCTCATAAACCAGCCACAATTTAGCAGTTGAAATTAGACCTGGCAAAACTGGCCATACGAACTGGCAAAGTTAGGCCCAAATGGACACGAAGCTTTGAAAGGGACTACCTGCTGGGATTGGTGTAAAACCAAGTCATCTTTTACAGACCTATACTAAGAACAATAATATCCTTTTAACAAAATTAAAATAGTGTTAGTTTTGTGTTCATAGATGGGTATTAAGGTGTTCTAAGATAGATTATAGGTTTATGTAATAGGATTTAGGTATTTTATAGGTGTTTGTTAAGTACTAGTAAATGTAAGTATTATAAATAAAAATATTCTGTTACAGGTGGTGGCCATTACAGATACCCCACATATAGATTAAAATTATCACCTATTGCTTCAACAATCTACCAAATGGGATGACAGACTATCCTTTCTGTCATGCCACTTACCTTCCTTCCATTTTAACCTGAGTTTTCCAAATTTTCACTGAGCAATTCAAATGCATAAATGAGATTACTGTATAAGTTTAAAATATGAAATCAATTGAGCTTTATATGTCTTAATTTATCTAAGAAGATATGCATCTCCTATCAAGAAAAATGATTTTAAGAAGTCTTTGATTTCCTTCTTTATTTCTTCCCTGACCCAGTGGTCATTCAGTAGAGAGTTGTTCAGTTTCCATGAATGTGAGGCCTTCTATTATTTCTGTTGTTGTTGAAGTCCAGCTTTATTCCATGGTGGTCTGATAAGATGCAAGGGATTATTTCAATTTTCTTGTATCTGTTGAGGCTTGCTTTGTGTCCAACTATATGGTCAATTTTGGAGGAGGTTCCATGCGGTGCTGAAAAGAAGGTGTATCCTTTTGTGTTTGGGTGAAACGTTCTGTAGATGTCTGTTAGGTCCATTTGGTTCATGATCTCTGTTAGACTCATTATTTCTCTGTTTGGTTTCTGTCTCAATGACCTGTCCATTGTTGTGAGTGGGGTGTTAAAGTCTCCCACTACTAATGTGTGGGGATCGATGGGAATTTTAAGCTTTAGAAGAGTTTCTTTTACAAATGTGGATGCTCTACCTCAAGATCCAGCCATGCCACTTCTGAGTATACATCCAAATGATTCCTCACCAAACCACAAAGATGTTTCCTCACCTATGTTCATAGCAGCCTTATTTGTAATAGCTAGAAACTGGAAACAACCCATATGTCCCTCAGCTGAAGAATGGATTAAAAAACTGTGGTACATCTGCACAATGGAATACTACTCAGCTATAGGAAACAAGGAAATTATGCAATTCTCAGCCAAATGTATGGAACTAGAAAAGCTCACCCTGAGTGAGCTAACCCAGACTCAGAAGGATGTAAATAGCATCTATTCACTTATAATCGGATTTTAGCCATATAGTACAGGATAACTATACTACAACCAATGCATCAAAGGGAACAGGAACATAGAATTTGTTTCTTGTCAATGAGACACTTTGCCCTAGTGGTGCTACCTTGTAGGCTCCCAGTGTATGGGGAGGCTCTTAGCCCTCATATGACTGCTGAACTGGGGCAGGGGACTGATATGTAGGGACACTCCACTCCAGAGGAGTGGAATGGAAGGGGGTAGAGGGTGGGAGGTCAGGACTGAGAGGGGTGGAAAGAGGGTACTGTGATGGAGTGTAACCTGAAATAATAAATAAATATTAAAAAATAAATAATGAAATAGTAAAGGAAATGACATCACCATAAAGTGGCATATATAATATGGTAATTCACAAAAATGAAATTGAATTCAGTTTTGTTAGTTTATTGTTAGTTTTAAGTGCCATAATTGATAGCTTATTCATTAATATATATCAAGTTTTCCATTGTGCATTTTAAATAGCTTTCCACACTTGAATCAATTATAATTCCCTGTTATCCACAATCCTCGACACAATTCTACTTCTTTCTTTTTAGAACTACACACACACACACACACACACACACACACACACACACACACACACAGATATATATATATATATATATATATATTTGTACATGTATACAATAAAACATAATTATATCCACACTCATCTTTCCCTTCCAACTCATTGCACATTTTCCTTAATATGTCCACCTCCCAATTTCATTTCTCCTCCTCCTTTCACTTCTTGACTCTTGTTTATTCTGTATCCCACTAAGCCCTACTAATGCTGCTATTATGAAGGGTATGGAGCCCTCCACTGGATTCTGAAAAATTTATTGGTGGCTACATCCCCAAATCAGAATGATTCTCTGCCCCTCCAGCAGCTATTCTTTGATAATAAGTCCTCATAAGGGGTGGATCCTAGAATGCACACCCCTTAACTCTTCCATAATTGTTTATGCCTTGATAATTTGCTGGTCTGATGCAGATACCTGCAGCTGCTGTGAGATCATGAATGCAGTGTCTATGTCCTGTCCAGAAGACAGAAATTCACTGCACATTGCCCCAGCCTCCAGCATTTTCATATTTCTTCTTTTACTCCTCCTGATTGTTCTCTGAGCCTTTCTAGGATATGGTGGCTATTGGTATAGATTTCTCATTTAGGGAAAATCACTCATGGTCTCAGTTCTCAGCACACTGATTAGTTATCAGTCTCTGCGCTGGACTGCTCTCTCTGTGGTTATGTTTTGCTCAGTCTTCACACTTCATGAAAATAGAATCATGCCTGGTGAGATTTCACATCTAAATTCACCACATTGGCTTAATATATTCAGATGTTATTTTTTAATTTATTTTTTATTTCTTCAAGTTACATCTCCATCACAATCCCCTCCCTATGCCTCCTCCAGTCCCACCCTCCCATCCTCTTCCACCTCAACCCACCCCTCCCCTTCCTTTCTTTTTAAAGTTTAAGGTATATCTCCCCCCCCCCACAGCTCCCCCTTTCAGTCCAACAAATGGTTCTTTTTCTTATAACAATAAATACAATACAAAACAACAGAAATAATTAGGCCACAATTATGAGAGTTATAGGAGTTAGCATACATTCCCATTGTCCAGTCCATATGTATTTGGCAACTGACTTTAACATTCTACTATCTAACCATCTCCATGAGTTTAAAGTTCTAAATCCAACTCAGCTTTCATTCTAACTTGCATCACAATTAACATGTAAGAATATATTACAGTGAATTGTCTTTTATAACTATTATTCCACCCTATAGTAGGACAACATGACTTCAGTGCCAGATTGTGACTGTTGAGGCAACCATGCTCCTGGGCTGATCACCTTCAGGATTCTTGTCTCTTCAGTTTGAAATAGCCATTTTTAGACTTATTTTATCACATATATACATATATCTTACCATATATATAATACATATATTTTATATCATATTTAGTGTCTATTATATATAGACATATCATATACATATAGTTCTTTCTACCAGTTCTGTTTCTTTAGAGAACCCTGACTAAGACAGAGTTGTTTGTACATTTTTTTGATATCATGAATAAGATTATAATGCACCTATGTGAAAACATTTTTGTAAACAAATGTCCTTAATTTCTGTTATCTACGTAGGAATAGAATTGCTGAGACTCATCATAATCCTAAGTCTAGTTTTATGAAAAAGTTATAAGCTCAATGAATACTGCACCATTTCTTATTGTCATCATTAGTAGAGAAGAGTTCTAGAATGAGAATAAAACATAATTGCATCCAGGTAGAGTATTAACAATTATGTAAAGTCTGTCAATCAAGAAGTGAATAAAAATTACAGTGTAAGAGTTGGGGGTGTTGGGCTTAATCTATTTTGTTTGCAGACTTAAAGTGAAATTATTTTTAACTAACAAAATCTTTCTTGAAAATTAGGTGTCTATATCATGAATGAATTTTTTGAAACTCATATTTTCACAATTTTAATTATATGCCTTTTATTTTATTTTTTATGGAACTGAAACTCTAACCCTTTGTTTTCTTTTTTAAAAAATAATTTATCTTTTATTTCTTCAAGTTACATCTCAATCACATTCCCCTCCATACTCCCCCCTCCAGTCCCACCCTCCCACCTTCAACCCCCATTCTCTTCCCCTTTTTTTTAAGTTTAAGGTATATCTTATTTCCCCCAACAGTTCCCCTTTTCAGTCCAACAAATGATTCTTTCTCTTATAATAATAGATATAATACAAAACAACAGAGATAATTAGGCCACAGTTATGAGGGTTATATGGCTTAGCGTACATTCCCAATGTCCAGTACATATGTATTTGGTACCTGACTTTAACATTCTACTATCTAACCATCTCCATGAGTTTAAAGGTCTATATCTAATTCAGCTTTCATACTAACTTGCAACACAATTTTAAAAGCATCATCCTAGATCTATAACATTCTCTTGACTCCTAAACAACTCAAAATTTAATTATGAGACTCTAGCTATCTATTCTTCAACCACTTCAGAGACCTGAGAGGGATAAATATATCTGATTTTAAAGGAAGTACAGGGCCTGCAGCTTCAAAAACTAAGAAATGGCATACCAGTGGCTGCCTGGGCAGTTCCCATTTTCTTTCCATACATTACAGCATCGCTCTTCAGTTGTTTGGCCCCGCTTCTCTGACAGACATTTATTGTAGAGCAGGGGTTATGAAGGACTTACCTACCCTGTCTTGGCAGAGCTAGGCTGTCGACTTACCTGCTTCCAAGTTTTGTCCTTTTTGGACAGCATTCTGTCTAGAGTTGGAGCAAGGGGTTTTTCCTGCCAAGAGATAGGCTTGTGACTAACTAATTCAATCATCTCCCACTGGAGATCTTCCATGCTCATCTTCTATTTGGAGTAGAATAGGGGGTGCTGTCAGGAGTTGATATGTCTTGATATAAGAAAAATCTAAAGTTAAGAAAACATCTTTGAATGCCATATTCGGCAGATCTCTTGAGGTTTTTGAAGAAGCCCTATCTATCTCTTATATTAGGATAAGCAGATGTTGCTTGTCTCTTAGCAGCTTTATTTCTGATTAGCTTAGAAAATAACTATAATAGACTGTCATAGTACCTAACACAATGACCGGCTTGCATGACTATTAGTTTGCATTTCTTAATTATCCTAAACAGTTTATGACAATTAGTAGCAAAAGGCCGAAACTTCACATTTATTTTTTTTCTTTACACCCTAACCCTTCCATCCCATTTCTCTGGGGTGGGGTGTCCCTACATAACAGTCCCTCATCTCAGTCTCAGTTCAGAGGTTGTATGAGGGCCAAGAGCCTCCTCATTCATTGGGGGTCTACGAGGCAGTACCACCAATGAAAAGTGTCTCATTGCCCGGGAGAGAGAACTAAAAAACAAACAAACAAATAAGCAGACAAAAAGATAAAAAAGAATAAAAAATAGAAAAAAATAAAAAATAAAATGTCTATGTCCATGTTCCCTTTGGTGTGTTAGTTGTAGTATCGATATCCCCTACTATATAGCTAAAATCCTACTATAAGTGAATAGATGCCATATGTATCCTTGTGAGTCTGGGTTAGCTCACTCAGGATGAGATCTTCTAGTTCCATCCATTTGGCTGCAAATTGCATAATTTCATTGTTCCTGATAGCTGAATAATATTCCATTGTGTAGATGTACCACAGTTTTTTAACCCATTCTTCGGTTGAGGGACATCTGGGTTGTTTCCAGTTTCTAGCTATTACAAATAAGGCTGCTATGAACATAGATGAGGAAACTTCTTTATGATTCTGTGAGGAGACATTTGGATGTATACCCAGAAGTGGTATGGCTGGGTCCGGAGGCAAAGTTAATCCAAGTTTTCTAAGGTGTCACCAGGCTGACCTCCATAGTGGTTGCACAAGCCTGCACTCCCACCAGCAATGGAATAGGGTTCCCCTTTCTCCACACCCTTGCCAGCATGTGCTGTCATTTGAGCTTTTGATCTTAGCCATTCTGACAGGTGTGAGATGGAATCTCAGAGTCGTCTTGAGTTGCATTTCTCTGATGATTAAGGATGTTGAGCATTTCTTCAAGTGTCTCTCAGCCATTAGGGATTCCTCCTCTGTGAATTCTCTATTTAGCTCTGTCCCCCATTTTTTGATTGGATTATTTATATGTCTTTGAATATTAATTTGAATTGATAGTTTAGTAAGATAAATTATCTCATCAATATCTTTCAATTCATCGTTAACTGTGTTCACATTTATTGAAATGCAAACATCAGAATAACCAAAGCAGAAAATCTTCTCATTTGGAAAATTAAAAACTGAATTAAGCCAAAAATTTGCTTCAAAATAGTTAAAAAATTACTGTATTTATTTTTAATTATGTGTGTTTGTGTGCCTGTATGTAGGCTCTTACAAATGAAGGCAATGCCTGAAGAATCTAGAGGAGGGCATTTGTAACTGCTGAATTGTGAGTTACAGGAGATTACATGAGGCCCTACATAGGTGCTGGGAATTGAACTTCAGTATAAGACAAGTACTATGTGTTTTTAACTTCTAAGCTATGTCTTTAACCATGCTTATAAATCCAAATATATTTGAGCATCATTAACTGTGATTGTTAATCTTACTTGTCCATTCAGCAGCATAAAGAATCATCATGTGAGCAAATCTCTGGTCATGAGTGTTGAATTATCAAGATCATGTTATCGAAGAGGGTCGGGCCACTGTAAATATGGACAGCCTCTTCTCATGGGTGAGAGTATCTGACTGATATAAAGGAGAAATTTAGCTCTTTTCTTCCTGACTCTGAATGCAATATGGACATCTGCCTCCTGCTGCTGCTGCCACTCCTTCCTTGTCATGACACCCTGTCCCTTCAATCTGAGCCAAAATAAACCCTCCCCTCCTCAAGTTACCTTGGCCAGTTAACTTGTCATAGCAATTAGATGAATTACTAATATAATGTCATGAATTTAGGATTAATTTCAACCTGCAGAAACATTACATATCAGATTGAGGTTACAATATTTAAATAAATATATATGAGGAATGTATTAGCATAATAATTAAGGAAATTTAATAATTCTGTCACAGGAATTTTGAAGTCTCAGATAGTATTTGAATCATATAGTCAAAACATATATACATGTTTTAAACCCAAAGCAAAAATATTGCATATGGTAGGTGATATTCTTTCTTCAGTAGCTCCTAGTTTACTTTTCAATCTTTCCATTGCTTATAGCTTTCTAAAGAAAACATAAGATAGAGACAGTTTGCAAAGAGCTCACACCAGGTTATATAATGCTATATTCAAATGAGTTACTCTGTTCAGACAAGCAATTCATTTTCTTTACCAACACAAAATATTTTCCCATACACTGAATTATAAAATACAATGCCAAAGAAGGGAGGAAAATATTAATCATTTCTGAATTCCCTTAATGAGTGGCTGATGTGGCTTTCCCCAGGTCAGCACCTGTCCTAATAAGTTCCATTTAATTAGTTTGTGCTTATGAGGTTGAGAAAACAAGCCCATATTCTCACTGACATTGAAAAATCTGGTTAATTAACTAATTTCATAATTGCAAAACTAGCATCTTACTTGACTAAAATAGCTCAATTTAAAGTAAGGTAACTCACTTAAAAATGAAAAATTATCCATGAAAAAGCTCAGAGGAACACTTGATAGATGAGATTTTGTTTATCATTGTACTTGCTTCAGCTTTTGAAAAATGATTTCTAAAAAAATTCTCAGCTCAAATGGACCATATTTCCTGGCAACTTTATGACAAAAAGTGCATCACTGGTTTGAGCCCAAAAAGTCCCTGGCCATTCTGACAGCTATGTCTTTTTTTTTTTTTTTTTTTTGTAGTGGATTGTTCCTATAAGCCTTTCCTGGATGATTTTTGTGATGTTCACCCTCACTGGGCTTAGGATCACCTAAGATATGGACTTCTCAGTGTGCCTGTGAGGGTGCTTCTGGAGAGGTTCAATAAAGGAGGAAAGACCTACCTTGAAGTGTGGGCACTACCATTCCAAAGGCTGGGGTCTTGGATGGAGTAGAAAGGAGAACTTGAGGATCTCCAGCATTTGTCTGTCCCTGCTTCCTGACTGTAGACACAGTGTGGTCAGCTACTTCATGTTCTAGTTAACACAGCTAAAGTGCCTCTCACTCATCACTAGGCCTTCCCATGCCTCTAACCCAGAATTTAAATAAGCATTTCCTTGCTTAAGTAGGTATTTTGAAACAGCAATGAGAGAAGAAACCAACACATGAACTCATGTTTGTTTTTGTAGCCAACATAAGGATATCGCATATGTATATTTTAAAATATATTATAGATTGTGCTCTCAGGAGCGATCACTCTTCATATTTTTTGAGTCATTTCTACCTGTATCCACTACCTACCTGATAAGTATTCACTACAACGTACTAAGTTGTTACAAGGCTTTTCAGCTCTCTCCATGTGCTTCTCTAAACCACTTCCTTCAATGCAAACATCTCCATCATAGTCCACCTTAACTATCGTCCTTCTTCAGGTCCAGTCTATGGCATTTTAACTGTTAGCAAATCATTTACACTCTCCCCACCCTTGCAGTTTTCCCTTTAGTTTGCAGCCAGAGCAAACTTTTCAGAAATGCATATGTGCTGGCATACTTTTTCACACTTGTTACCCAAAAAGACTTAACTTCCATAGTAAACACTTGTGTCCAAAAACATCTTCCCATTCCTTGAATATATTAAAACTTAAACCTTAAAGATGTATGACAGAGTGATGGACCTAATTTACATAAAGTGCACTCTTGTTGAAAGAAAAACTGAGAGTTGTGAGCTTGAGATTTGTAACATTGATGCATTGTAATAGAAATTTTAAAACAGAAATAATAGTACAAGGACTGGGGATGTACCTCAGTGAAAGTATTAACCTCCAGAGTTCAAAGTCATTCTTGATTCCACAGAGAGTACAAGGCCAGCTGGGCTTAAATGAGCTAGAGAGATGCTCAGCAGTCAGAGGTACTTGCTGAGAATTCCCAGAACATCGCTGTGGGAGCCAGATGACAACTTGCAGTAGTCCTACTCTTCCACTTGCTGATCCCTGGATCTAACCTAGGTCTGCAGGCTTGGAGGAAAGTACCTTTCCCTGCTCTACGATCTTTAAGGACCTGAATATGTAGAGTTCTGTAGCATATGATAAAGATATTATTTTATTTCAATTGCAATTTCAGTCACAAAACTTTAAAGAGCTATAAATACGACCATGTATGCTTATAGCCTTATTAGTTTCCATAAATGTTTTGATATAATTTTATTGACTTCATCTTCCTGTTTCTGTACAGATTCTAACATATTCCCACTGTGATTATTTGTTGTCCTTGTCAATTTAAGAGATGTATTGTAAGGATTTTTTTTTCCATCAGGGGTGCATAGAGATTTTGTTCTTAATCTTATTGGATTGGATTGTAAATCTTGCTGAAGCACTATTATCATTTAGCTTAATACTAATACACTTGGTTTTTATTTTTAAATATTATGTATTCTGCTGTTCTGCTCTTGTTGATGTAAAAAATAGCCAACAGGAGGGATCAGGTGAGAGGAACAAAGAGAGAATACTTGCAGAGAAAATTGGAAGTGGAGGGCATTTTAGGGCAATGTAGAAACCTAGTGCAGTGGAAACTTCCTGGAATCTATTAGTGACAACAGTGGCATATCTTAGTAATGGGGAATACAAAACTGACCACCTCCTATAGTGAGGCAAGGCTCCTAGCAGGAGGACTGGTACATCAACCCAGCCACAAAACCTTCAACCTACAATCTGTCCTGCCTGCAAATGTGCTGGAGTAATTGCGGCACAGAATTTATCAAAGTGGACAACCAACATCTGGTCCAACTTGAGGCCCAAAACACAAGAGAAAGCCCATGCCTGACACTGCCTGGATGGCAAGGAACTAAAGGCTGGATATCCTGAAAACCAGGATAAAGCCAAGTATGAAACCATGAAAAAAAGTTAGTGAAATGATTCCTAATGTTATTCTTCATACTCATAGATTGGTGCCTGCCGTCAGGTGGGTGTCACCCAGCAACTCATGGGAGCAGATGCAGAAATCCACAGTCAAACACTAAGTGGAGCCAGAGAAACACCACAGAGAAGGGATAAGAAGGATTGTAGGAGCTAGAGGGGTAGAGGACACTGCCCATAGAATCAACTAAGCAGGACTCATAGGGGCTCAAAGAGATTGAAGTGACAAATAGTATGGGTCTGAGCTAAGTCCTCTGCATAAACCTTCTTTTTGTGTAGTTTGGTGTTTTTGTGGAACCCCTAACAGTGGAAGTGGGGGTGTCTGAATCTTTTGCCTGGCTTGGGATCTCTCCTACTGGGTTGCCTTGCCAAGCCTTGATATGAGGATTTGTGTCCAGTCTTATTCTATCTTGTTAGGCCATATTCAGTGGACCTCCCTGGGAGGCCTGTTCTTTATCTGTTGAAAGGACATGGTGGAGAAGTGTATCTGGGGGAGAAAGGAGATGGAGAGAGGGACCAGGAGGAGTGGAGGGAGGAGAAAAGAACTCAGGATGTAATGTATGAGAGGATAGAAGTAAGTAAAAAAAAGTAAGTAAATAAATAAATACATACTTACATAAATAAATGACTAATATATTCTTGTTCTCTATATTTACTGAAGTTCTGCTGGTCATTTTGTTTTTCTTTGTTCTGTTTGTATGTGTTATGGGGAAAGAAAAGGAATTCCATTTTTTGAAAATATTCTTATTTCCTATTTTTGGAATCCTCAACAGTTACTTTAAGTTTCCCAATGGAGACCTCTACAATTACTTACAATGAACTGTATGTTGATTTTCCTTATCTTCTTGTGCTCCTCATATCTATGTCTACTTTGTTTTATAGATTGTTTCACAATATAACATGCAATGCAAACTTACAAAGCATCATTCATGATGATATGAATTACACTTGAAATTTTATTGAATTTTTCATCTGCTATGGAATGTGAATCTATGGCAATTACTCTTCCAATATGAAGACTACAAGTTGGTGTTTTCAGAAGAGTATGTTTCAAATAAATGACCTAAAAACAACTGTGATATTATTTGTATGGGAAAATGTTCTTGTCCTGCTCAATTGGATGAAAACTAAGTACTTCATATTTAAGTCTGAAATTTAATATTTTTGCTTAATAAATTGTTCATTGCATTTTTAAAATATACTTCTTAATTTATACGTGTATGCGTGTGTGTGTGTGTCTGTATGTAAAGAGAATGTATGTAAACAGAAGAGGGGGCAGGATCCCTGGATTTAAAGTTGCAGGCAGATTTGATCTGCCCAGAATGGATGAAGTGGCTGTGCAAAATAACCTCAGGTCCTCTGTGAGAAGATGTGCTCTTAACCACTGAGCCACCTCTTCAGCCCTTGTTCATCTCACACCAGTGCTAGGATTGAAACATAATCTTTCTTTCCCATGATCTTCTATGTAAGCTTTGGGGTATACTCTTTGATAATGCTTTCATCTCTGTGCAAGTATTTTGATTTCAATCTCTCTGTGTTTCCTAATAGAGAATCATTGGATAGTGACAACACTGGATGAATATTTGGATCCTCAAATTATGTTTCAAAAATTTCATTGGTTGCATTGGACCGATTCTTTAGATTTCAGAAGATTCATATGATTAGAGCAGCAACAAATTCTCCTGTCTCATTGTGAATCCTATATGCTTATTTTCAAGGACCTATTTCAAAACACAACACCCCTGTACCAAAACGTCTAACCCTCTCAGTAGACCTCACAAAACCACAAATATATATCATTGTTCTTCAGGTTAAAAATACACTGACTTAGAGAATATTTTAGTTGTCTTTAAAGATATTGAATGGAAGCTAATTTTTTTTAAATATATTTTATCTTCCTTGGTTTGGGTTGATGATGATTACCTTTTACTTAATTTAAAGCAGGCAGTACTACTCAGTTTGTGGATTTTTTTGTTAATCACAAAATAGGAGGCTCACAACAAAAAGTACGTATAACAAATTCTTCAATTCAAACAGTTGATACAATAAGAACTTTGATGTAGTCATGATCTATTTCCATAAAATTTATGGACAGTTCCTAAAACTCTTCTTTATGTACACCTCTAAATCATTCATTTTTTAATTTAATCCTGTATATTGCTCCTTTATCATTTATTCAAGGGCACAAATATTTATCTTCTTTCTGTATATACCTAAATGTGTAAACATGATCATTTAAATAAAATCACTATTTGAATTATTACTGATCACTCTATAGTACACATTGTATATCACGACAAACATCCTATTATGTTTTGTGTCCAAACCACATGATTCCATGTGGTAGTGTTAACTGTATTACAACATAATTATCTTTTATGATTATAAGCAGTTATCTTTAGTCATCTTCTGTTGGTGGACCTTTTGGTATTTCTAGCTTTTGGAGTAGCAGGGTGTGTACATGAGTGTTCTCTTGTATGTTACAGCCAACGTTACAGTGTCCTATCATTCCTTTTTTATGCTGAGACATAGCATTTAGTCATGGAACTCACAGATAAAACTTGTCTAGCAGGCCAGTAAGCTCTAACATTCTATCCATTTCTGTCTCCCCAGTAATGGGATTTAAAGTAGAAATCAAACTTGGGTCCTTTTGCTTGCGCACTGACCACTTTATTGATTGAGTTAACTTCCAAGACCTGTTTCTAGATTTTGGTACTAATGAGTTCTGCTGAGACACAGCATTGCATGTCTGCAGAGAAAGCTTGCCTATTAATGAAGGTAAAAGACACCTGCAAGTGCTGCACATTGACATGGACTACAGAGGCATTTTCCAATTGTTTCCCCTCATTATAAAATGAGAAGGAATTTCCGCATTTAATCTAGATCAAAAGTCATTAACTTCTAGATGCAAAAGTTAACATTTTCCTTGAACTGTGCAATTAATTACCTTGCCCATGCTGCTGTGGGATTCCTTCCCTTATGATTCTTCTGAAACAAAATTGGGCATATGAGTTATTACATTCAGAATACACACTGTGACTTGCTTCATCAGATTGTATTTTATTGCAACTGATGTAGAGATATCTCTGCTAAATGTCAATTAATTTTCATATTATTCATTATCACTCTTCCACGAGTGAATATTGCATGAAGACAGAGTTCTATGTCTATGTCTATGGGGATCCTTGACTCAATAATTATTTATTGGATATTAAACATGTGAAGAAATAGCCATTTTAAGGCACAGTTAGAGATTAATTTAAGAGGGCTATAGAGTTGGATCATTGATTAAGAGCAATGGCTGCCTTGGCTGACAATCTGAGGTTGCAGCCCCACATGATGTTCACAACTGCATATAGCTCAAGAGAATCTGACACCATCAACACCTTCAACCCCTCAACTGGCTGCCATGGCCATTACAAGCCTGTGTTACAAACACACAAACACACACACACACAGGAAAAGTACTCATACACAGAAAAAAATAGATTAATATTTTAAAAAGAAAAACCTATTAAAAAGTACAGAGATACAGATGAAAAACAATAGCAATAACAGAGCTGATAAATTCAGTCAGAATTTTTTCTTGATCTGGTCAAAAATAAAAAAAATTACACTTAAAGATGCAACAAGTTGAGAACTTACTTTGAGAATACATTCTTGATATTTGAGTCATAGTTAAAATGGTGTGTGTGTGTGTGTGTGTGTGTGTGTGTGTGTTTGGGTATGTGTATGTATGCATGAATGCATGTATGCAGGTATATATGTTATCTCTCTTTGTATTCCTGCCTCTTCCATGTCATCCAATTTCCTATCCTTTTAGTTCCATTATTCCTCTTTAACCTAGCATTAGAGACATTTAAAAAAAGTCACATGAAAATTTAAGTTATTAATCTTCATAAAGTATGTGCATGCACATACATAAAGAGTTAAAATGTAGTTACTATGGAACAGGGTGACAATGACTTACATAGACATAACAGTCTAACAAATAAGAAACCCAGTATCAGGAATTAGTTTCCTCTTTTGGACTTGTTGGCCAATGGAGTATCATAAAGTATCAAAAATTACAGGCAACTGTTCTCTGTAACCTACCAGATGATAAGACCCTTTTGTTAAAGATAGAACATCATGAGTCATAGTACATGGAGACCTGAATCTGATACTCGCCTGAAAGCTTCATCCCTACTGCCTAGCTTTCATAATACCAGAAGGTACTATGCATGCTGCTAGAGGAGAAAGCAATAAATCAATCAAATCCAGCTGTCAAGTTTGAGAGCTACAGTAACTATTAGCTTGGAAAGACATACCTACAGGACAAATAATAGAACAAACAAAATGGGAATAACCAAATACTTTCTGATTGGATCTAAGTCCTTCTCCACAAGATGCATTTCATATCTGACACTATTATGAATCCAAGTACTTATGAGTAGAGAAGTCCTGGGTGCTGTGGATAAACATAGTCCTATTATTTTGTTAAATAGATAGAATATTAAACTTGCATATGCATATGAGAAGTAACAATTGAACTCAGTGGGTTATAAGAAAAGAGAGAAGCCATGAGGGATAAACTGGAAGAAGTTACAAGTAAGTGATAGTGCCTGAATGTGATCATAATATTTGTACACATGCATGAAGTTACCAAAGAATATTATTTACTTAGGAAGAAGAATCATAAAGATACTGAGATTTTGAAATACTAATGATTTCCTTGCTATAGTTGTTTCACTCAACTTCATTCACTCTGACTAAAACATATTCTCTGCAATGTACTGTTGTGAGGTCTTGCTTTGGACTCCTCTCTGTTCCCTAGTCCTGATATGCTTTTTCAAATGAAATCAAAGAACTCATGGAGCATAGTGTATTAGCTACCCAGAATGTGTTATAGAGTAACAACTGTCACTCTCAGGCATGACAGTGGAAATGATCAGAGTTGACACTACAGATGTAAACCTTCTTTTAGGGTTAGAGTGGACCATGGTCTGAGAGGCTTTTTAAACAAATGGTTGAGATTTGACAGTGCCCAAAGAGACCACTATGTTGACTCCCAGGTTCAGATAGATGATACACTGATTCCCAATGGGTTTTCAAGTAGACATCTCTTTTGAGAGATTTGGTTTAATGTCTCAGTGACTGAAAGCCCTAATAACATTAGTTTTTAAGAAATGGGTATGTGATGTGTTTGTTTTTATTCTTTATCAGATATCCCCTTTCTAGATAGTAGGATAGTACTTTTAAGATCTTTGGGACAGTTTAGAAAATCATGTTTCCCCTGTCCCTAGAGGCTTTTCAGATGTGGCTGCTATGTCACGTGTGCATCTGTAGGTGACAGAGAGGAAAGAGTCTATATTGATGTTCAGTGTTCTGATCTATGAACATTTGAATGAATAGTAGCCTAAAATTCTTGGAAAAAATGCAAACTGGATAACAACACAACATTGGTGCCAAGTGATAGCCTGTGATGACTACCAGACCAGTATCAGGCAAGCACCAGATTGGCTCTCAGGACAGGAAACAAGTCAGAAACTAGAAGAACTCTGCCTGGCCTTGTATTTGAGGGTTGAGGAACTCAGCCCTGGGGTGAGATCTGTCTCAAATGGGGTCACAAGAGTAGGAGAGCTATCCCTGGTCCTCACATGCTGCAGCATTTGGGAGAGCAGGCCCTGCACCTTGCCTGGGTAGCACCCTACAGCTGGTCCTGGACATGGGGATTGTGGGTGAACCAGCTCTGAGGGGCTAAGCATGGAAGAGCCAACCCTGCCTTCTGTCTCCTATATGGTGGTGTTGGCTAGAGAGAGATCCAGTCCTCTCCCTTTTGCCCTCACCACCATTGGCTGGCAGGTGATCTGGCCCAGATGGGGTCACAAGAGCAGGAGAGCTGTCCCTGTCCCTCACATGTTGCAGCACTTGGGAGAGCAGGCCCTGTACCTTTCCATACTGGAACTGGCCCTGCAAGAGGGATTTTCAGGTCCAGAACCACGGCTTTGAGTTGGCCCACCCCAACATCTACCCCATGGATGAACTGGTGGAATGCAAGAAGAGGTCAGTTCCACAACCAAAGCACCAGGATCTCCATGATACAGGACAGTTACAGCATATCTGACAGGAGTTCCAATCAGGTTCCAGTATTGACAAAATGGCAGAAGCCAGAGGCCTCATACCAGACCAAGGAGTTATTTTAATGAACATTTGGAAGCAAAGTGTGTGGAAAAAAGGGAATATTGTGGAACACACTGAGACAAACTGTGCTGCAGCTTCCACAATGAGATTTTATTTTTTATGCTGGGACAGATTGCAAGGGTGGAGGGTGGGTTTGAGGGGAGGTGGGAGGTGAGAGGGAACAGGGTGCATGATGTGAAATTCACATAATAACAATTTTTCAATTAAAAAATAGAAAATCATGTTTCTACCCAGGATCAGAGAAGAAACTCAAATCCCATTAATTTCATCAAAAATGATGGAACAGGATAGATTTGAAAAAATAAATAAAGAAAATAAAAACAAAAATAAATCTTAAAAACTAACATTGATTATAGAGAAAAAATGTTTCCTTTAATGAAGGTGCTCAGAAGTACACCATCTCTTCTTTCTTCATTCTGTCTTATCTGCTGCTATCCTTTGAGATAGTATTTTCCATCTGAAAGCAGACTGTGCCTTTTATTTTTCCCTTTTTTTTTACTCTGAGAATTTGCTTTATAATTTTTTCAACATTTATTTATTTCTTCAAGGTACATTTTTATCATAGTCCCTTCTCCCCTCCACCTCCCATTCCCATCCTCCTACCCTCTTCCCTCTCTGCTTTTTTTTCTTTCTTTTTTTTTAATTAAAGGGGTAGTGTAAGTCAGTGCAACCATGATACCACCTATGCAAAACACAACACTCACCTCAAAGAGGATGAGACAATTCATTCTGAAGCAAAATATAAGTCACCATGACCCAGGAACACTGATTAAGTTTACCACAAATTTCATTTTCCAGCATGCAACTACTTGAAGTTTATATAGAATGTACATCAAAATGTTATACATAAAGACATGTTTGAATTCATTGATGAACTCCTCAGATAGAAGGGTTAGAGAAAAGTGGGAACAATTCTGCTATAGGCCTTAGGTGTTACCTGGCATCATTCTTAGCTCTTTGGTTTATGGGAACTCAAAAGCCTCAGTGCCTCATTGTGTCATACTTCCTGCCATGATTACAATGTACTAAACGTCTGAACTGTAATCTAGCCTCAATTAAATGATTTTATTAAATAAGAGTTGCTGTGGTTATCATGTCTCTTCACAACAATTGAAATCCTGACTGAAACAAAGCCTTTTCAGATCAACCATGTAAAGATCCAGGTATTTGTCCAGGGTGGATGAGAATCTAAAATCTGAATAGTGATATAGAATGCTGTTACATAGATTTAACTGCTCAAATTTAATTAAAAATCCTTTAGAAAATTTCTTCCTAATGGTGTTTAAGATGGTGGAGTAAAGACCAAAAGATAAAATTTTGGACCAGATTAATATGTAAATTTCTTCTGAAAAAAAAAAAAAAAGAAAAGGAATGGGAACAAAGGGTGAGGAAGGAGTGGAGGGAGACACCACTGTCCAGATTAAGAGCTAGGTTCATACAGTTTCTTTGCCATTAGCTGTAGTTCTCAAAAATATAAACTATATCCACATATAGAAAGCTGATTAGCTCTCATAACTAAGTTGATTATGGACAATTGGAATTTGTAGGTGTATAGAAAACTTATCTTGGCCTATAAGTGTCCTAAGCAGCCATTCTTGCTCACCTCTGTGTATAACCTAACATCTTTGTGAGTATTGTGTAAAGCATCTGAGCTCTTTAGCTTTCACCAACTTAAAATCTAGTAATATTTTCCCATCTCATCTAAGTTCTGTAGCAGACATTCCCTCACTTTGCTGTAAACTACCAGGTTGAGGTTTCCATCAATGAATTTTAAAAGCACCTTAGTTATGTTCTTTATTGTTTTTTCTTTTTTACAAATTTATTTATTTATTGCTTCAGGCTACATCTCCATCATAGGTGCCCTCTTTCCACCCTTCCCATTCCCACCCTCCCACCCTCTACCCCTTAACCCTTCCATCCCACTCCTCTGTAGTGGAGTGTCCCTACATAACAGTCCTCGCCACAGTTCAGCATTCATATGAGGGCCAAGAGCCTCCTCATACACTGGGGGCATACAAGGCAGTACCACCAGGGAAAAGTGTCTCATTGACAGGGGGAGAAAACAAAAAACAAAAACAAAAACAAAAAAAGTCTATGTCCACATTCCCTTTGGTGTGTTGGTTGTAGTATAGATATCCTGTACTATACAGCTAAAATCCAACTGTAAGTGAATAGATGCCATGTGCATCCTTCTGAGTCTGGGTTAGCTCACTCAGGATGAGCTTCTCTAGTTCCATCCATTTGGCTGCAAATTGCATAATTTCCTTGTTTCTGATAGCTGAGTAGTATTCCATTGTGTAGATGTACCACAATTTTTTAATCCATTCTTCCATTGAGGGACATCTGGGTTGTTTTCAGTTTCTAGCTATTACAAATAAGGCTGCTATGAACATAGATGAGGAAATGTCTTTTTTGTTTGGGGGGAGGAATCATTTGGATGTATACCCAGAAGTGGTATGGCTGGGTCCCGAGGTAGAGCTATTCCAAGTTTTCTAAGATATCGCCAGACTGACCTCCATAGTGGTTGCACAAGCCTGCACTCCTACCAGCAATGGAAGAGGGTTCCCCTTTCTCCACACCCTCACCAGTATGTGCTGTCATTTGAGCTTTTGATCTTAGCAATTCTGACAGGAGTGAGATGGAATCTCAGAGTTGTCTTGAGTTGCATTTCTCTGATGATTAAGGATGCTGAACATTTCTTCAAGTGTCCTTTGGCCTTTAGGAATTCCTCCTTTGTGACTTCTCTGTTTAGTTCTTTTCCCCATTTTTTAATTGGATTATTTGGTTTCTAGGCATTTAATTTCTTGAGTTCTTTGTAAAGTTTGGATAATAGCCCTCTGTCAGATGTGGGGTTGGTGAAGACATTTTCCCAATCTGTAGACTGCTGTTTTGTTCGAATGATAGTGTATTTTGCCTTACAGAAGCTTTTCAGTTTCATGAGATCCCATTTACTGATTGTTGGTCTTAGGTCCTGAGCTGTTGGTGTTCTGTTCAGGAATTTGTCACCTGTGCCAATGATTTCCAGGGTTTTTCCCACTTTCTCTTCTAGTAGATTTAGTGTGAACAGTCTTATGTTAAGGTCTTTGATACTCTTGGACTTAAGTTTTGTACAAGGTTATAAGTATGGGTCTAATTTCATTCTTTTCCAAGTGGACATCCAGTTGGACCAGCAACATTTGTTGAAGATGCTGTCCTTTTTCCATTGTACAGTTTTGGCTTCTTTGTCAAAAATTAGGTGACCATAGGTGTGTGGGTCAATTTCTGGGTCTTCAATTCGATCCCATTGATGCACTGGTCTGTTTCTATATCAGTACCATGCTGTTATTACTACTATTGCTGTGTAGTACAGCTTGAAATCTGGGATTTATGTTGCTATTAAAATTTCATGAAAATGTTGCCATATGGAAACATATTTGGGATGATGTTGATCCTTGTTCCAGGGCCTAGTCACGTGTATTTAGCTCTAGAATTAGTTATTTCTTATTCCGTTGGATGTGAGAACTATGATTTGAATGTTGTCATTGCAACTGAAAAAGTGCAATCTAGACTCCATAGTGAACAGAAAGACAAAAAACTGAAAAGAATTCAGAATCTTAAGAGAAATTGACTTGATTTATCCTTTGCATATGTCAACTAGACATAGCAACAGGAATCTTACAGAAGGTTATGAGTAAAATATGTCATTGTGAAACCACTTCCTGTAGACATATCAACAGGAATATTATAGAAGGATATGATTAAAATATGTCATTGTGAAACACAAACATCACAACCATAAAAAGAGTACCATGGCCCCATATTCATGCTAATTACTGATGTGAAGTGTCTTTGAAAACAGTGGGGCCTATCTGGGCTTTTTCTGTATGTGGCTTGGGGAGATGGGTCCCAGAAACTTGATGGTGGCCAAGGATGCTTATGATAGTGGCATTCTGTGAATTTGAAGAATGAAGTTCATGGGCCATAGAGGGTGTGTTTTAGAAAAAAATATTTTACTATAGGGAACATAAACGAGAGAAAAAAAGCAGAGATCCTGTTCAGCAGAAAGGGTACCCCAGAAGGTAAACCATGGAACCTCCTTGCCTTGAAGTTGATAATGCATGCTCGATGGAGGAAAACAGATGGAGACAAGATGGTCATTCTCGTGTCCATTTTAAGTTCTGAGGTGCTTCAGAGCTTCAGTAAAATCGTCAATATTGATTCCATGAATGGTGTACCTCATTAGCGGAAGGTCAATAAGGAAAAATCAGACACCCTTCCTGGCATCTCCAATTTCTGTCTATGATGGAATCAGGGGCATTCTTGATCTAGACACTTCCAGCATCTCTAGCCTCCAGCATGGGTGAGGCTAACAACAAGCCCAAGTTCATTTCCAACTTTTAGCCAAAAAAAAAACCACCAAAAAAAACCAAAAAACAAAAAACAAAACAAAAACAAAACAAAAAACTTCATCACATTTCTTTAGGTTTTTTTCTGTGCTCTTTCTTTCTTCCTTTTTTTTTTTTCTTAGTAAATTTCTCCCTCTAGTTCTTACCAATGACAATAAAATAAAAACCCAACTGTGTGAACTAGATTTAGACTTACAGCAATGGGCTGTTAACATTATTCTTAGGAACGGTCTTCTGTGTTAGCCATCAATTTCTCCTTTCCCCAGCTACTTTAAGTTTTAGTAGATACTAGACTACATAGGGGTACAAAGGAAGCTAGCTGAGGATGGGACTCCCTTCTTTTGTTAGGTCATTACTCAGGCTGGGGTGAATCTCTATTTAGTAGTGCCACTGCTTTTCAATTACCCGTAATCCTGTAAGCTACACCTTACTCATTCATTAAATGTTCCTAATTAACCCCTCTATTCACCAAATGTACTTGGATACAGCTGTTACTTTGTTGTCAGTGTTCTGACTAGAGTGAAGAGACTGATCTTCACTTCTCAGGAAAAAAAAAAAAACACACAGAACACAATTTATTTGTGAAAATCTGTGACACTAAACTATAACAGAGGTAATTCATCACATCTAAAGGGAGTAAGAGATTGGGTAACTTAAAACCCTAGCATCTTTGGTTAAGGAATGGCAGTTGGGAATTTCTGAAATGAAGAACATGACTTAGGAGATTCCACACAATATACTGGGCACAATGGACCAAGCAGTCCTTTCTGGTCATGAGTTACTCTTTACATTTCTATCAAAGAAAATATGTAAGGTGATTCCAGGGCCTGGAAAGGTGATGCAGCAATTAAGATCTCTTGGTCCTCTTGCAGAGGACCCACGTTCATAGCATTCATTTGTCCATGCTTAGTAACTCATCACTGCCTGTAACTTCAGCTCCAGGGGATCTGACACCCTGGGAACATCTGAACATCTGAACTCATATGCACACGCGCGCGCACACACACACACACACACACACACACACACACACACACACACACAC
>CAJQZJ010033615.1:3397265-3423702 GCA_907164525.1 Lophiomys imhausi | reverse complement strand
AAATATGGCCTGAAGGAAACAGGCAGAAAGCACAATGGTATCTGGTTCAAAGGGCATGAGTGTGAACTGCAGAGATCATAACAGTCCTCAAGAACCTGGGTCAAAAGCATCTAAGGACAGAACAGACTCATGAAGCTGTTTTTCTGATCACTATTTACTATAAGCAGCATTTCCTGTCATATTGCTATTCCTACAGTTATAGCCTTATAATATATGCTATCACTTGAAATTGGCTTCAAGATATCTGCCATTATTTCTCTTAGATTCCATCCAAAGTAACTCAAAATCTGGTTAAAATATTTATGGACTCTGAAACTATTTCTGTGGGAAGATAAAATGAAACTTTCTTATTATCAAGCACCAAGACAACAATCCTGTCTTTGTTTTGGTAGGATGTTTTAAATACTCACCATTTCTACCACAGTTTTGACTAACTTTTCTGTATTGGCTCTTTTAGTTTAAATATTGATTTATATTTTAATTATGTGTGTGAATGCGTGTCTGTGTGCGGATGGAGGTACCTGGGGAGACAGTAAGAGGGTATCAGATAGATCCCCTGATCTAGAGTTACAGGCAGTCATGAGCCACTGACGTTGGTGTGGGAACCAAATTGCCTTTCTGTGCCCAAGCAGTATGTACCCTTCATGCCTACGCCATATCTCCAGCCCCTCTGTGCCGACTCTTAATCATTAAAGTTTATTTTTATCCATATGATTTTCATGTAACAAGTGGTTCAGATGTATCAAAAATTTAGATACCAATGGATTTGAAGCAACATATTTATATTGTCTTATATATGCCAGAATGATTTAGCATAAATCACACCCAATTAAAAGGACTGATTTATACTAACTTGTTGGATTGTAGATGAAGCATTAAATACAAAGATAACATTGAGTGTTTGTTCATGTAGTGCTTCACAAATTTTAAGGGGCAGACATGTTTTATCTGTAGAGTCTAGTTTTTTTTTTCTGATGCTGTAATAAAAGATTGTAACTAAAAGCAACTCAGGGGAGGAAATGATTTATTTCATATTCCAGGTCTCAGTTCATCACCAAGGTAAGAAAGGGCAGGAACTCAAGAAGGAATGGGATGCAGAAATCCTGAAGGAACACTGCTTAGTGACTGATTGCAAGCTCATGCTTATCTAACATTCTTATACACTTCAAGGTCACCTGCCCAAGGACTGGTGCCACCCATAGTGGGCAGAGTCCTCTTACAATAATTAACAAACAGGGCCAGTTTGATCTAGGGATCCCTCACCTGAGGCTTTAGACTTGTCTCGCAGGACACTATAGACTACATAAAACTTACTATTAAAATTAACTATCAAATGGTGCATCTACTAAAAAGGCAGATCCTGTTTCAGTGGAACTTGGTTGGGACTGAAGAATGAATTTTCAAAGCTAGGTGAGGCCTTCTTACCCAAAGGCTATATTTTACCTAACAATGAATTATTGGACTAATTATTTGCAAGTACAAAACTTTAGCTTCCCTTTTATCCGTAATTATCAAAAGGTGGATGTCAGGAACATACAGAACATTTTAAAGAAAGGCAAAAATAAGAGTATCAAAAATGTAATATTTTTCTGTATGGTTTTTGAATCTTCATTGATAGAACTGGCTGACACTCAGAGAAAGTGTTATGTCTATTAAATCCATATATCTACATAAAATCTGCAGCTTCCCTGGTTCCCAGCAGGTGTGCTCTCATTAGCACCTGTGATTTAAAAACCCTGACTTTCTCTCAGCAAGATGGGATTTTATTAATATGTGTTATATTATATGTTTCTCATTTTACAATGTTACAACCTGGAACTGAATCAATAGCTCCTGCTATAGGACCTGCTTACTTCATAAACATTGACCAACAGGGTTGTGGATCATACTAGTATATTTTGAATAATTACAGGAGCATATACGTTAAACAAAAATGACTTAAGAATAAATGAAAATAATAACCTAGCTTAAACAGCAATTGGATGATTAAGGTAGCATGAAATAGGAGTTATGAAAGTAACACTTGCTAGTTGTAATTAATTGTGGATGCTAGTTATATAGAAATAAATGTATAGATTTAGAACTGTATCTTTCAGTATATTTTTTGGGAACATCGATTTTTTTTGTACTTGTGATTTAAATGACAAATATTCCCATAGTCTTAAGTTTTTAAACACTTGGTACCAAGTTGTTGGAGCTGTTTATGAAGGTCACGGTGTTGGACCTTGGGGTTTCCCCAAGGTCCTGACACCCAGAGACCATCAGAGACCGAGGTTTGTTGCAAAATGCAAGAGGATTTTTATTAAGCACATGCTCCCGGGTTCAACAGCCTTTGGGAAGGAGTGAATGTGAATAACAGTTTCAGGCAGCTTTTAAGCACAAAAGCCTCAAACAGGTGGGTGCATGAAGGGAACAATGCATAGTTAACTTTTAGCCCACTAGGTGATAACCGCAGGTGATGATAGGGGAAGGGGAAACATCCCAGTCAGCTCTGTAAATTTAACCTTTAGCTTGCCCGGGTAGGACCATTAGGACTGAGTTCTGTGGAATGTCCCCAGGGGTCATGAGGTCAGGTTCTCATGAACAAGGAGAAGGCCTTCTTAGGGAGGGGTAGTGGTATTTATTATTTTATTTTTTTTACAGCCTTACAATGGAAACTATGTGGTGGAGCCAGGCTGAAGGAAGCATGACATTAGGGGAGGCCTATGAGTGGTAAGAGCCTGCCTGGCCCTTCTTGCTGATTTCCTTTTGCTTCATGTGTACAAATGAAATACAGTTTCACTGATTCCCGCTCCTGCTGCTTTGTTATGCCTTCCCTACCACTATGAAACTCTATCTGGAATTACAAGCCAAAATAAACCCCTTTCTTCCATAACTTGCTACTCATCAGGACATTTTTATCACAGCAACAGAAAACTAACTAATTCAGAAATGGATTGTGATGGTAGATGACCAACAAGCTTCCTGTATGAAAATAAAATAAAATAAAAATAATAAAAGCAAGCAAAAGAAGAATACACCCAGTGGCCCCACCTCTGGCAGAAGGACTGTTGAAGTTGGTAGCTGCTGAGGGATAGTTACTCTCTTCTGGGGAAGTAGTTGCTGGAAGATTGCTCATGTTTTACTGGATAGCTCCCCTCTGATACACATTAGACTGTGCCAATTTGAATCAGGGGTTATTAATAGCAAATAACCACCACAGCAACAAAGGGCATGAAGTTGAGAGGGAGATGGGGAAGGCAAAGGTCTTACAGAAGTTGGAGAGAGGTAATGATGGATATGTATAATGAAAACACCCTGTATAAACATGAAAGTTTCAAATAATAACTAAAGTATCTTTTAAAAGTGAAAGAAGTAAACTCAAATTTGTAATATTTTCTGATCTTGTGGTGCAATAATTTTACTCTTCCAACTTCAAAATATTAGCAAAGCATCAATTGTTCAAGGATAAGAAAAGATGTGGAAATGGGCTCTTTCAAAAGCCAGAAGATATGTCTAAAGTGCCATCCTGCTAACACAAGCATAACAAGAAGAATATTCGCATCTAGCCACACCATCCCGTCAGCAATGGACAGTGACGCAACCTCCTACTCGTGGATTTAGTGATAGAATTTGATAAATACAAAGAAAGTAAGTATCAAATTTGTCATCCAAGACCCAGGGAATGAACATCACATAGTTTTATCTATACTGGGAAAATGTTTTGAAACTAAATTTGGGGGATCCACATGAGGACCAAGCAGCCCATCAGATTCATACATGAAATGGTTCTAGGACCAGCACGTACAAGTTCTTTGAATGGTGGTTCAGTGTCTATGAGGTCTGTCTCTGATTTGGACCCTGTTGCCTCCCTAGCAGAGCTGCCTTGTCTTGCCTCAGTAGAAGAGGAGACATTTAATTCTGATGCAATTTGATGTGCCAGAGTGGGTTGGTTTTGTGTGTGTGTGTGTGTGTGTGTGTGTGGATTATGAGGGAAGTGGGTGGGAGGGTGGGACTGGGAGGAGAAGAGGGAGGGGAATGGTGATTAGAATATAAAATAAACAAACTAACAATTTAAAAAATTGTGGGGTGTGTGTGTGTGTGTGTGTGTGTGTGTGTGTGTAGAAAGAGAAAGAGAGAGAGAGAGAGCAAGAGAGAGATATGCTTTCCTAATTCCTTGATGGATGAAATACATACATTTTGCTTTTACCTCCATAATTTTTTGGTAGAACCCATGAGCTGCAGGAAGTTCATCTTGTTGTTTATAGTTTGGGTTGTTGGTCTTCATGCTGCTTGGAGATCTCTGATGGAACTAATTGTTCCTTTGTTGAAACAATGCTTAGACTTCTTAAGATAGGCTATGGTTATGCACACATCTTAATATACTTAGGGAGTGTTCCTTCTCTTGAATTCTAAGGAATTCTGAACAAAGTCTTTTATAATTAGGCTATACCCAGGTCAGTCTCATGGGCTTTCTCATGCTCTCTCAGAATGGCACACTATAGAGGTTGCTAGCTTCCACTGACAAATGCTTGTTCTCTGACATAATCCACAGGATGATGATTCCAACATCATCAGGAGTAGGCATGAAACAATCTATATGTTTTCAGCTATGAATTCTATCTTCAGTTAGAAATAAAACCAGCACGCAATGTGAGTGTGTACTCAAGGTATCTCCAGAGCTCTTGGTCCTGGGCTAAACCATGACTGAATTCTCAAATCTGGGAAGCTGTAAGATAAAACATGTTCATTTGCATATTCAGATATGTGCTATATTTGCATATGCAGATATGTGTTATATTGAGTTATACAGGGTGGCTAACTGCTGCTTTCTTCTCTTGCCTGCTTGTCCCTCATCTTATTTCTCAAGCCTCATCCATCATCTGACCTATGGTGCAACCTTGTCCCTTGTTTTGGGAGAATATTCATAATTTTCATCACTTCCTTAAGCAGTCAGAGTAATCTTTTCCTTTCCCGTTCTTCAGCCTTTCATAATATTCCTAGTGCACATGATGTAGGCCGTCCCTTTTTGTTCTCAAGTCCAATATACTTCTTTGTCTTTTCCAAAAAAAGAGAAAGGTCTGTTTTAAAATTATTTTCTAAGAACTCTTCCACCTGACCTTTTTTTTTTGACAAATAATATGAATTTTTACTTTGAGGGTCATTTATAAAAGACTTTATTCAGCTCAAGTTGCTTCATTATAGGTATTTGAGTAAAGAAGTTCTGGAAATGATCACCCTCTGAAAATTACCAGTTCTTTCTAAACTGAGGAAGGAAATTTCCCACATAAACATGCATTCCAATTAAAATTAATTTCTGTCTCAGGTCTCCTTTTCTTAAAATAATTCAATATCCAGAATTGACTCATTTCTACTCAAACTCAAAATTTTTTCCACAGTGGACTTAGCTAGAAGGATTTAGTAGCATAATTTTTTAAAATTATATGTTACTGTCAACCAACATGAAATATACAGTGTAATCCTTGTGAAATATCCAGGACTAAAGAGATGCTTACATTCATGACAGAAGGTTGACTTTCATTACCTGTTAGTAGACAGAACTTTCTCAAAAGCATTGTAGCAAATTGTGCTGCTGTTGAAAATCAACTGGCTGTGAAAACATGGATTCACTTCCAGATTGTATTCTGTCCTACTAGTCTATGCAGTTTTCATTCCAATATCATGCTATTTTAAAGATTATATCATTTTAGTACATTTGAACTTAGTGTATTACCTTCTTTTTTAAGTTTCTCTTTTAAGTTGTTTCACTATTCTGTTGTACGGCTTTCTATTCATTTTCATAGTTTACAGTTTCTTAAGTGATTTGAATTACTCATTATGAACATATTTTATTTATGATTTATGCCTTCATTCACAAGTAAATACTTAACTCTGTACATCCTTCATGCATATGAGCCTCTCAGAAGGGCATGCTACTTTTCTTGTTATTTCTTTTTGTATAATTCATTTTTTATTTCTTCATGTTACATCTCAATCACAATCCCCTCCCTACTCCCCCCTCCTGTCCCACCCTTCCACCTTCTTCCCCCTCAACCCCCCATCCTCTACCCTTTTTTTGTTTTTTTTTTTTATTTTAACGTATATTCCCCCCCCCCCACAACTCCCTCTTTCAGTCAAACAAATGGTTCTTTCTCTTATAACAATAAATACAACACAAAACAACAGAAATAAATAGGCCACAATTATGAGAGTTATATGACTTAGCATACATTACCAATGTCCAGTCCATATATGTTTATTTATTACTTCAAGTTACATCCCCATTACAGAGTCCTCTTTCCACCCCTCCCAGTTCCACTCTCCCACTCTCTCCTCCCTCTCCCACGCATCCCATTCCTCCGATGTGGAGTGTCCCTACATATCAGCCCCTCTCAGTTCAACAGTCATATGAGGGGTAAGAGCTTCCTCTTGCACTGGGGGCCTACATGGTAGCATCCCTAGGGAAAATTGTCCCATTAATAGGTAACAAAGTCTATGTTCCTGATCCTTTTGCTGTATTGGTTGTAGGATAGTTATCCTGTACTATATGACTAAAATCCAATTATAAGTGAGCAGATGCCATTTTCATCTTTCTGAGTCTGGGTTAGCTCACTCAGGATGAGCTTCTCTAGTTCCATCCATTTGGTTGTGAATTGCATGATTTCCTTGTTTCTGATAGCTAAGCAGTAGTCCATTGTGTAAATGTACCAAAATTTTTTTTTTTTTTTTATCCATTCGACAGTTGAGGGACATCTGGGTTGTTTCTAGTTTCTAGCTATTACAAATAAGGGTGCTATTAATGTGTGTATGTCTTTGTGTGTTTGTGTGTGTGTGTGTGTGTGTGTGTGTGTGTGTGTGTGTGTGTGCCCATGCACATGGATGAGCACATGCAGGTATATGTAAAGATCAGAAAATCAGGAGATATCATTGAATCCCCTTGAATGAAAATTTCACACAGTTGTGAGCCACCTACAGTGGTTGCTAGGAACCAAATTGGATACACTGAAAGACCAGGAAGGACTTTTAATTACAGAATATTCTCCCCAGATGAAAAATGAGAGTTTGCCACAAAGAGTCAGATATCCTCAATGTCAGCCATGGGCCAATAGGCTCTGCTGTTCTTGGAGACAGAAAATGGGAAATATTATAGTATGTGTGGTACTTCCTACCACATGGAATGTCTTCAAGAGTGAATTTGATCTAAATCAAATCTTCATGCAATTCATTGCACCAACAATTCTATTAAGAATGCCTTTTTCCTATAACTTGAACTTCAATGTAAGTAGGATCCATAAAGATGGATAAAAACCTAGCCCTAGAGCAAATCTAGTGATAACTGTCAACAAATTAAATTGTGCCCTTAAGCTTTTGTCAATATTTCCCAGTAATTATTTTCTACCAGATAATGAACCAATCAAGCAATATAAATAAAACAAATGTCTTTTCCTGTCTGCTGAGATCTGAGCTTTCAGACTGTTTAGAGTAACTGGTGATAAAGCTAAATAAAACTAAAATATGATGGGAAAAACAAGAAATGGCAGATACAAGACCAAAAAGCCAAGTGGTGTGTATACTTGCAATTCAAACACTTTGAAGGCTGAGACAGGATAACTATGACTTTCAGGGCAGCCTGGATTATATGAGACACTTTTAAACAAAACACCATAAAATGATGCAAGCAAATAAAATGATGCAAGCAAATAAAATATAAATCAAAAAAACAAAATAAACAGATTCAGGTTTCTGAGCACTTTCTAAATTTCACTGTCTTAGAATCATCTAGATTTTGGTAAATAAAATCTGAATGTGTTTTTGAAGAATCATGTGGCCCAAATCACTAGTTCTCCTTGAGAAACTGTGATTATTGGATCTTTAACATGAACTAAAAGAGGTCTCAAAATTAGTATATTATAAGCTAGAAAAACTCACCCAATAAAGATAATGAGGAACATTGCTAACTCTGGGAAAGGGTAGGTGAGGGAAACACATTTCTCCTTTTCTGAGGTTTTAAGTCGCAAGATCTCTATTCTTTGGTAGGTTAAACAATGGTTTCATCCAGCATTCAGTAAACCCGAGCTGTTAGCATTACCAAGGAAATAGATACATGCCCTCTTAGAATAGAATAACAGTTCCTCACTCCTCTAATAAAATCTGTCATCCATGTCAAAGTCACAAATGGACTGAGGTTTATTAATTGAAATATAATAGAAGAAAATAAATCACCAACACCTCCCAACTCGTTTAATATTCTGTACCACCAATACATCCCTCCAACCCTCTAAGCCAAGATTCAGTACAGTTGGTGCTTCTTGTATGTACATGGGTGTAGGGTGACCTGCTAGAGTACAGGCAACCAATCTCCAGTCAAAACCATAAAGGACAATGACCTTCCTTCCTTTACAGCCATCAGTTACCAAAGGCTCCTCAGTTACGGATAGGATCTCATGATTCCATCTATGAATAAATGTAGGAAGCCCTGATATTGTGTATATAACCACAACTGCAGCACGTTTATGAGTATGAGACTCATGGCATGTCCCAAAGACAGCATCTCTCACTCTGCCCTTCCTATGGCTCTTACACTCTTTCTACTTCCTTTTCTTTTCCCTTAGCTTTGAGAAGCATTTAGGCTGACGTTTCCTTTAGGGCTGAGCACTCAACACTCTTTTACTTTTAGCTTATTGATCATTTATGAGATATTGCCAAAAAAGTTTCTTTAGCCAATGTTGAGAGCCTAATCTATGGGCAAAAATCTAATATGAGGGAAGCAATTCGACAGCATGCCCATTTAGTAAACAAAACTGGGAGGTTCCCTACTAAAGACTGTGATTTCTCTAGTTATGGATTTTGCCAATGTTGAAATACCCAGCATGAATTTTCTCCAACAAAGTCAGGCTCAAATCCTGTCAGAAAATGGTTGATTACCCCCGTGACCATCATACCTTTGTGACAACAGTAGCCACATTTTGTCTGGTAGACCATTTTTATAGCATGCAGGGATCCTGCACAGGTAATTCCACTGATGTCTTTTCTCTCCAATTGGTTTGTATAGCAACTTCTAGAACTATGAAATCTAGCAAGAAAGAAGGAAGTTTGATGTATTCTAAGCAAATAGAATCTTAGCATTTAGTTTTTATATCCAACCAAAAATAGTCAGCAGATCCCTTAGCAAGTGGTGGTGGGGTGTCTGTCATGGACAATGATGCCTGTTGTGGAATACCTTACCCTAGCTGGGCTGCCATGCTGGGCACCAGTACAAAAGGAAACTCTTAACCCTCATGTGACTGATGAACTGAGGGGGCTTGATAGGGGTGGGATCTCCCTCAGTCAAGGAGGAGGGGGGGGGGAAGAAGGTGGGAGTGTGGGACCAGGAGGGGTAGAGGGAGGTGGCTGTGATTGAGATGTAACTTGAATAAACAAACAAACAAACACATAAATAAATAAATAAATGTTTTTTAAAGGCATTTCTAATGAATAGAATCTATATCAGCTTTACTAGGCTCTTGAACTTAACTTTCATACTTTCTTTAGAGAACATATCTTTTTATTTATTATGGAGCTAAATATCTGAAGTCAAATATATCCAAAATGAAAGGAAATAAGTTTGAAACACATGCTCTTTACAAACTAATTAACAAAAAAGCCCAACCTTAAGCATTTAAAAACATTCTTTCCCAGGTTGACATTCAAATTTTGACTACTACTTATTTTCAAAAACATCTATTCAAATGTAATGGGGTTAATGAAACTTTACTTTGGTGTAAATTGGAACTGCAAAATATTCTTATAGTTCAATATTTAACTCATGCTTCTATGTAATGGAGTAACTCATAAAACTCACTAACAATCATAAGAGAAGGTATGGTAGGAAAAAAATTAATGCAAAAAAGTTTACTAAAAGGATTTTTAAAATCTGGAAAATACACTGTTCATCAAGAGAATGTTTATGAGGAGTTTTAATTGTCTCATTGATGAACAGATATTTCTAACCCAGCAGTAATCCTTCTAGAGTACTTCAAAGTTCATTAACTTTTACTAAACACAAATTATGGTTTTATTGTCAATTTTCCCTTTTGAGGAAGGTGCCTCCGTCTCTGTTACATGTTGTGCAATGTTTTGTGACTGTAACACATAGAGATAAGATTAGGTGATATATTGACTTCTTGCTGTACTTACTGAAATTTTAAATTAGGTCTCAATGATAGATCTTACAGAAGACTGTTCCCTGAAATATTGGTCCTTTATTTTTAGAAAGAGTTTATAGAGTATTACACAGTTTAATAATGTGAAGTATGGATGTCACCAAAAATTAACCTTAATGTAAACTATGGGCTATACATGACTGCAGTGGATCAAGTTACATGCACACATTCCAGAAAGAATGTTACTCTGCAAAGCAAGGCTAATAATGAAGGAAGTCTGTGTAGAGGCAGGATGTATGAGAGAGGTCTGTGTGACATTTTGTAATGATTATTTTTCTCATGTTCTGACAAAATACCTGACAAAAGCAAATTAGGAAGAGAATGGTTTGTTTTGGTTCTCAGTTTGAAGGTGCATGCCATCATGGAGGTGGGAACTTAAGGAAGCTAGTCATATTACACCCATAGTCAGGAACTACAGAGATACATATTGGTTGTGGTGGTTTGAATGGTGAGCATGCTCCTGTAGGCCCATATATTTCAATACTTGGTCCCTTGCTTTTGTAACTATTTGGGAAGGATTAAGAGGTACACCTTGTTGGAGAAGTAGTGTGTTGCCAGATAAGGGCTTAGAGGTTTCAAAAAACTCATGCTATGCCCACACTCCCTCTGGCTCATGGTTGTACTTGAGCTCTCAGCTACTACTTTAGTGCTATGCCTGCCTACCTGATGCCATGCTCCTCTATTACTGTCTGAAGCTGTCATCCCAAAAATAAGCTCTTTAGTTTATATGTTGTCTTGGCCATGATGTCTTGTTGCAACAATAGAAAAGTACCTAAGACAGTGCTTTTCAGCTCTCTTTATTCTTTTGATTAAGTCTTGGCCCTTAGGCCTTGGACCATGGGACAGTGTCAACTATGGGCAGGGTAGGTTTTCCCATCTCAATCAATCCAATAATAAAACTCTTCTCAGATATACTCAGAGAGTTTCTCCAAGACGGCTTTAAACCCTATCAAGATGATTGTCAGTATTAAGTATCAAACTGAATTGAAAATGGAAAGTTTCTCTAAGACCTAAAGAGTCTATTAGTGAAATAGATATGTCATGATATCAAGAAGGAAACATACCAACTGCCCATTTTCTCATTTTTCCATAGTGGTAAAAGTCATCCATCTGCTACAAATGAAAAATACTCATTGGAATTAAACAAAATATTTCTGTAAGTATCTTATACTTTAATATAGAATTTTGTTAATCAAATATTACCAATAAATTATATAAAAGCTGAAATCACAGGGAACAGAGAAATGGATTTTCCTAAGCTTGAGTCTTTCAACTTTTAGTCTGAGTATAGAAGCTACTTCTCCAAGATATCTTAGCAATGCATGTTTTGTAGATTATTATACTACACATAAAACCCTTATATATGAACTCATTTTTGGCATGTCATTAGAACAATAGTGTCGGAATCAATGTGTTCTGGGTTATGAAACTGAGTAAAGTCCCCTTTGTTGACTTGTGGTTTTGTTACTTTATTGTATCTTGGTGTTTAAATTGGGTTTCAGCATTTGAAATAAGTTACAGTTGGTGCCAAAGGTTTACAAACATGTATAGTGGTATGAAAAAATGTATATTTATAGATGAACAATGACCCCAGGGAATGTCATGGACAACTACCCACTGAAGCTTTATTTATGGATTAAATTGTATTTGTAAAACAGCAAATTATTCTGCATGAACAAAACCAAGATCATTTTCATAGAAAACATTTACTTCAAAGTAAATATGAATTATTTGACTAATCATTAATAGGGATCCAGGTTATTCTCTGGCCTAAAAGGAGTGTTCCATGGGTTCTGCAAATAGTTTCTCAGTGGTTACGAACACTTGCTGCTCTTTCAGAGCAGTAGAGCTCAGTTTCCAGCACCTAACTTAGTGGAATTGCAACCTACTGTAACTCCAGTTCCAGGAGACTGGATCCCCCATTCTTACCCCTGTGGGTATCATCAAGAACCTGGCATTATACATACATGTTAATAAAAATACATTTAAATCTTAAAATGAAGCAGAGTATTCAGTGACTGTTTATTGACAAAGCGACTGGCTGCTATATACAGTAGATCTTCCTCAGTCCTAACAAAGATTTTGCAAGCCATCTCTCTCTATGGGCATGTAGAATGAAATAATGAAATGAAAAATATCTAGGAAGTCATGACTCAAGGCCTCCTAGACAGGTGTAAACCACCATTGCTTTGAAGTCATATCTCTAGCCCATTGCTTTTAAGACAATTTATGCACCTATTTGATATAAAAATAAAATAAACCTTGATTCAGATTGCTTGCAAATTTGGGTGGCAGAAATAGCCTCAAAGGTGTCTACTTCAAGCTAAAACATGTTATCAAAAAACACGAGTAACAAAGATTTGTGCTAACTTTCTTCTTCATTTTAAGTATTTTATTTGTTATTTTCAAATAAAAAGACACTACTCAATAGCTAAGCTAGAAGTACAATATAATACCATCAAAGAATTGTATTTGAGTGGACATTTATCTAATTAAATTTCTTTATTTAAAAGTACGTTTATACAATTCAATTAGTTGTATATTAACTCCTCTGAATTATACCTGAAAATTAAAAGTTGGTTTTCATAAACCAATTAGTCTCAACATAATGTTAATGAAAAGTATATTTTCTTTCATTCATGTGGTGATAGTATATCTATGTCTCTCTGTCTGTCTGTGCAAATGTATTTGTGTATATGTAAATATTTCTGTTATCTCTCTCTCTTTTGGCCTGCTTTCTGTCTCTCTCACTCTGGAAATATATGTGTATATGTACATATGTGTGTATCTGTCTTTGTTTCTCTGTGAGTGTGTGTGTCTTTGTGAATGTACACCTGTGTCATATGTCTCTCTCTGACAGTGTATGTATGTGTGTGTTCACCCTAACTCAAGTAGATCTATTTAAAGTAGAATGCAGAGCCATATAATAATGAAGTTTTTAAATTGAGTTTTGGAAATTGTTTTTTACAAACAGAGGACTGAATATGTAAACCAGGAAGGACCATATCCTCAAATATGTGCCAATATTAACCTGGTTCACCGGAAACTGTGTCTACCAAGTGTCCTGTAACAGTAACAGGAGAAGTGACTACCACATTTGCTAATGTATTTGAATCCAAATGTTCCTGGTGCTTAAAGTGATTTTCCCACTTGGAGCTTATAATTGTGTTTCAAACTTCATAATAATATGATTCTCTGGGACATTAGTCTACAGACATTCCTTTGTTTCATAGAATCTTTCTCAATGGGAAGAAATTTCAGCCTTTCAAGAAGGAAACACTAGGGCATGCCTACAAATGTGGAGATATGGTCACAGTATATAAATGTCATTAATTTATTAATAAAATAAAGCAAATATCCATTTGTTTATACTAACACATGCATTAACTCCTTATCCATTCCCCCACAGACTACACAAATTATACAGGGAGAATTTGTTTATATTCTTCTTAAGCAGTTTTATATAGGCCCATCTAATTTTAAAAATAAATTTTTATGGCTAGGTACTTCTACATTTTATTTAGTAGAAATGTTGTTCTCTGTAACTTCCATATGCTCCTTCAACCTTTAGCTCTTCCATACTGTGGAAGTCATTTTCTTTTCAAATAACGAAGCTTGTGAGAGGATCTGCTGTATTAATCTCTTTCAAAGAGGAGTACCCATTTTCATGACATGCTCCATATGGCAGTCTCGAATGTCTTCACTTCACTAGTTCCTGTTCATGGAATTTATCATCACCAACTTATGTCTCAATTACAACACTTAGCATTGAGTTTTTCCCAATTCCAATGGCTGTGTCTCAGCCTACCCCCTCCCACAGTGCTCAGTCACAGATTCCTTATATAGTCTATTTTAACCTCCTTTTTACTTTGAAAATTTTATTGTGGGATGTAAAATTCAGGGGTAGACTATGAACTTGGAATTTATTTGTTCATTTTATCCCCAAATACTGTGCATTTAGAATGTTTCTTAGCTTCTCAAAGTGATAAATCATGTCAGCTACCATTCAATCTTTCTCCAAAATATGTGTTTCAAGAAGAGGTACTGTAAATACATTTAGGTTATCTTTTGGTGCTTTTTAAAGTTGAAAAATAACACTAGTAATTTAATATAGAATATTTTTGTTGATTAATTTGCTTCATATTTATTTTTGACTACTTCTGTGGGGTTTTAAAAATATTTAACTTTATTTTTATTCAGATGTTTATATATTAGTTAGCTTATGTGTGTTTGTGTATGTGTGTGTGTGTGTGTTTGTGTGTGTGTGTGTGTGTGTGTGTGTGTGTGTGTGTACATAAGTGCATGTGCCCAGGGAGGCCAGAGGAGGGCATCAGATCTCCTGCACTGGGAATTACAGGTGGTTGTGAGCAGTTTGATATTATGTTGAGAACAGAACTCATGTCTTGTGCAAGGACAGCCAAGGCTCTGACCTGTTGTGCCATCTCTCCAGCTCCAGGTACTTTATGTGTTGTCTTTGTTGGCTTTCATCTCAGAACAATCTGTTTATAATAGAACTTGTTACTCAAAGAATGCTATCATCACTTTCAGGTAATTTCCTGTTGTATTTTAGACTACTTTATTGTATGCATGTGGGTCTGAATTTGGGCCTATACTATTATTTTTCGAGGAAGAAGTTAATTTTGTTTCTTGAAACATTTTCCTCTTTAAACTGTCAAAAATTAATGGCAGGCATGGACATGGAACATCCCAATGCTTGAAAAAACATGGTAATTTTCTCCCATGAAGATGCAATTATTTTCTCCTATTAGTCTTGGATCTGATAACAGAAACCACCCGTTACTAGAAACAAATAAAATAACTGAGAGAGAATTGTGGTCGGAAGTGTCCACAGTAGACCCAGAACTTCAGGGAGCACTGAGATAAGCAAAATGATCATTTATTTCTCCTGTTGGATAAAGATGCTGTGACAATATCTACCAGGCTTTGCAGGGGAGTCCACTAATGTAAATAAAAGTTGGCAGTTGCATGAGGTAGGGAAACTAATTTTTATAATCTTTCTAAAACCCATTAGCATTTAATTCTTAGCAACAAATGTTAATACCCTATCATACAACAAAAATGAACTTATTTCAAATTTTGTATAACAGAGAAAGGAGTAAAGTGTATCATAAGGAACTTTTATCATAAGATAGGGAGATGGATAAATGGATAGTAGATGATAGATTGATAGATAATAGATAAATAGATGATGATAGATGATAGATAGATGATAGATTGATCGATAGATGATAGACAGATAGATACATAGATTGTAGAAGACACAGAGACAAGTCTTTTTTAAATGTTTATTTATTACTTTAAGTTACATGTCTATCACAGTCCCCTCCCTCCATCCCTCCCAGCCCACCCTCTACCCTCTCCCCCTACTCCAAGAACTCATAATTCTTTTTTGTTTTGAATAATTAAGCCACAGTGATGAAAATTATAAGGTATAACACATTCCCAATGTCCAGTCATACATATTTAGCAACTGATATTAATATTCTATTATCTATCTAGCTCCATGAGTTTAAAGTTCTATACTTAACTCAATTTCCATACTAACTTGTATTACCAACTTGAAAATATCTTCTTAGATATAGAACATCCTTTATTTCCTAAACAACTTAATACTTAGCTGTGAGTATATAACTATTTAGTCTTCAACCACATCAGAGACCTGAGAACGATAAATATATCTGAGCCTTTTTTACCTTTATTATTTTCCTTCTTATGAAAGCAGGAATGTGTCCTTTTCTGTAATTGCGATTCTTCCTTTCATCTAAGGTCATGATTCTTATCTTAGTTGTTCTTCTCCAAAGTGTTCTCACACATCATTATCAGGTCTTCACTACCATTAATCATTGTTATTTTGAGCTTTGGGTATCTTTTTTCCCTCTCTTACTCTGAAAATATCAAAAAACCCTTCTGAGGGACTGTTGATTAAGATCCCAAGTTATAGCTAATCTATAAACCAGAGGTTAACTGTGTACTTCTCTCCCAGGAGATGTGAGCTAAAAATATTGCCTCTCCTTATTTGAAATTCAAAATTTAATAGAGCAAGCCAAACTGATAGATTACTCAAAATACTATGTAAAGAAAATATGCACATAAAACTTAAATTCTATCCAGGGAATAGTTTTCTCTTGACAGATGATGAATTATAGATTATATACCTGTTTTATCTCATATTCACTCACAAGTAATCCCTATTATTACACAGAATAATAATGTTCTGGAAGCTACACTTACTTCTCTCGTATACTCTCTATCTAATTCAATATTATAAATAATAAGCATGAAAAAAGAGACAGGATGAAGGGCTTCTATAGAAGAAATTTCTTTAAGGCTTACTCTTCAGAGTTGGTTACTTGTTCATGTGCTCAATCTCTTTGAACAGCCAGAAATTCCTTCTATGGACTTGTCTCAAAGTGAGTCATTTTCAGTCACATAAACTTTCAGCTTTTTAGTGAGAGCTTTCCAGTTTTTTTTTCACATTCTTGCTTGTCTTGGATCACTTTATCATCTTTTATCTGGTTGTTGTTCACTTACAACATTTATAGCTACTCTTCTTGATAATTCCAGGTGGATAAAGACAAGAATGACATTTACTTCATTAACCATACCTCCTGTTTTCCTGGGAATGTCTTATGCATGTGCTGTATCTCTGAGCTAAAAAGTTTAACTTCTGTGGTTATCTTTGCTTATCTCATAGTAATCAACATATTCACAAATAAAGAAACATGTTTGGGACTTGGGAAATGGCTCAGTCAGCCGGTGTTTGCCAGCCAATAATGATGACCTGAGTTCAAACCCCAACTTCCCTATTTAAGGCATGGAGTGGCTTATAGTAATCACAGTACAGGGGTAACGATAATTGGTAGGGTTCATTGGCCAGCCAGTCTACCCTAGTTGATGTATTCCAAGGCGATGAGATGGTACGAATTGGTTTTAGTCTACTTTGCAAAAGTAAATAAAACAAACTAAAAAAAAAAAAAGACATATATGAGAAGATGAAGCTTAATTGAAAATATCTGTTCCTAAGACTGCCTTGTAGGGAAATCCTGTAGGAAGGGGTGATGGTATTTTCTTGATTAAAGATTGATGTGGAAGAGCCCACCCGATTGTGGTTGGTGACACCCTAGGAATATGACCTTAGTGTGTATAAGAAAACAGACAGAATGAACAATGAGGAATAAGCACTGAACAGCACAGCTCCATGGCTTCTGCTTTAGTTCATGCCTCCAGGTTCCTGTCCTGAGTCCCTCCCTGACTTCTTTGGATCATGGGATGTAAGCTGTAAAATGAAATAAACCCCTTCATCCACAAGTAGCTTTTGTTCATGGTGTTTATCACAACAATAGAAACCCCAAGACAGAAACTCTTAGTTTGTTTTCTGTTATTGTAACAAAACACCCTGACTAAAAGTAACTTACAAAAGAAAGCATTTAGTTGGACTTTTTTTGGTTCCAGAGTGTTAGAATCTATGATATTGGATCAAAGAATGACAGCTGGAACAGCTGGGAGCTCATATTCTGATCCACAAGAAACAGGGAGAGAGGGAGAGAGAGAGAGAGAGAGAGAGAGAGAGAGAGAGAGATCACACTGGGGAATGGGGTAATTCTTTAAAAAGTCCCAAATCCTTTCCTTAGTGGCACTGCTTGTGCAATAAGACCACAACTCCTAATCCTCTCCCAACAATTCCAACAACTGGGAGCCAAGCGTTAAAGAACCTAAGCCCATGGTGATCATTTTCTTTAAAACCACTGCATTCCACTCCCTGACTCCTATATGTTTAGTGATACAATAATGCAAACTATATTTTGTCCTGTTTCAAAGATTTCCATGCTCTTTCAAGTCTCAAGACTGTTTCAAAGTCTAGAATCTCTTTTGAGACTCAAGGTAATCTTTTAACCATAATCCCCTGTAAAGTCAACATGCAAATTGTATATTTATGATATTTATAACATATAATAGTGCAAAATGTGCATTACCATTCTAAAAGGGAGGCATGGAGACACAGCAAAGAAATGCTAGACAAAAACAAGACTGAAACCTAGCAGGCAAAACTCCAAATCTTGTAACTCCATGTTACATATTAGAGGGCATAGATAGCTCTACCTTTCCAGTTTGATGCCTATCACATACTTTTCTCTCTTTTTTCCAGTTCCTGTGTGCAGTACTACTTGGGATACCAACACCATACAGGGTTCCCCTTCAATGCATTACATAATTCCATCTCATAACCTCCATGCAGGGACTCACAGGCCTTATGGCTGGCTTCAGCAGCTTTCATAACATCACAGGAATATTCCACAACCCCCTTAGTAATGTATCCTCATGACTCTAAAGCCAGAACTGCCTGAATAATATTGTCAAGTTTAACCACCAGCTTGGAGGTGAAGCCAGGACTCTTGAAGTACATTTGTAGAAGCTTTCCATTGATGTTAATTTTTTGAAACAGAACAATTCTAAGGTCCTTTTCTTTAATAAATAGGAAGTTAAGCTGTATGACTTCTTGTCACAAGGCCACAATTTCTTTTTCTCCAGTGTGGATCAGAGCTCTCCTTGATCATCCTGTCTTTTTCAGATCAAGCCTGAGCTCCAACATTAAATTTCCTAGTACTCTTTTTTACCTTTAAATAGTGGTTTTTGTATTTTATTTTGTTGTTATTTCTCTTTTTCATTGTAACCCTAGATATGAGTGATTACTAACAGCCATGCAACAGAGTCAATAAAAGTCTCTCTTTAGCCTAAGGAAAATTAGGAGAACAGTGTAAAAAGGACCCACATTATTTGCAAAATATCACAAGAATTATCTCTGATCTACTTGCTAATCTCAATGTCCCCTGAAATTTCGTGAGATGTGCCTCTTAGTTCTGCATAGCTTTAGCAGCACTGTGTTCCAAGGTCCTGTAAGGACAGCACTTAAGCTCTGTATACAGGGTTCAACCACTTTCCCAAAACAAAGTCCAAAAGTCTTCCATACTCTCCAAACAGGTTTGTTAGATCATAACAGCAATAGACTATTTTTCTTACCCAATTATGTCTCAGTTATTTCTCTATTGCTGCATAAAAACCATGACCAACACAACTTATGAAAGAAAGCATTCAATTAGGCTTACAGTTCCAGAGTTTTAGAGTCCCTAATGGTAGGGAGAAGACATAGCAACAGAAAAAACTGATAGTTTATATTTTGATCCACTGGCAATGGCACTAGTCTTTTGAAACAACAAAGGCCACCATCTCCAAAACAGCTCCTCCAATGAGAACATACTTCCAAATCTTTGCCAAATAGTTCCACCAACTGGGGACCAAGTATTCATAAATAAGAACCTGTGGTGCCTTCTTATTCAAACTACTGTAGAAATCCTGTCTCCCCCCCCCCCCCAAAAAAAAAAACAAACAAACAAAATAAAAAAATACCCAAGTAGATATCTACTGAAGAACATAAAGTAGTCCTCTGGCTTCTATAGTCATAATGAAATATGTTAATACATATTTCATGTATACCCAACACATGAACACACATAAACACATAGAAACTAAAAATTTTAAGTTTAAATGGGGAAGCACGCATGGTTAACATTTTAATTAAGTGCACTACTTCTTAAGATTTCACAAACCTTCATTTTTACCTTTCCATTTTACTGTAAAATCTCTACATTTCTGTAGCCATTTGGCTAAAAGCATGCATGTGGCTACCAAAATTACCTAATTTTCTATTTTGTAGAAACATTCAGTGATGAATGACTCTAATTCTTAGCTATTAGATGCCACTTTGTTCCAACTCTCATATCCACTGTGCTATATACAACGCTGGGTCTTGGTGTGGAGGAATCCTACTCATACCATGTTGAACTTGGAAGCTTCCATCGTTAAGTTGCCTATCCAGTGTCTTCAGTCATCATCCCACTTAGCTCTAACTGGGATAATATAAACTATTACATAAGCACATTAAGACTTCAAGTAAGTTTTGCACAGTTATAATATTCTCAATTTTAACAACAGTAACAAATAAAGATGAAATACATAGTGCAACTGTACAACTCTGACTGTTTCTTAGAAAAGCAATTCTTCCTCTTATAAAATGAATTGGCTACAGTTTCCAAGCAGCAGATGAGTAGGATTGGATTTAATTTTCTGCTACTGCTGAGCTTAATCTCATGAAGTCTTAATTTACCCCTTCACTCTCTTTTTCCATTATGTATTTCAGACTCACCATGACAACTGCTTTTCTAGCTACTTCATTTCTAGTTCTTCTACCTCTTAATTTAATCTTCATTGCTTGTCTAGCCATATTTCTATCCCTTGAGGAAATGTTATATATATTTAATACGATGCATTTTTCCCTTCTTAGAAATGCCACTAGAATTTCATTTCCAGAAAATACCAATTATTTTTAAATATTCCCAGTAGAAATATTAAGCGTTTCTTATTTCAATATTTAAGACTCTCTAGAACAATTCTGAGCATGAGAGGAAATTATTGCAGATTACAGTGCCCTCATGTAAATTGGCACCCACACTGAGAGAGGAAGTCTAATATCATTGACTTTGAACTGCGGTTGCCTTGAAGACTCAGTTGATCAATACAATGTGTTGATAACTCGGGAGGCAAAGTGTGTGAAACACTTGTTCTTAGAGTCTTCTATTTTTGTACAAGATACACTGCATCAGTACTGTAGAGTTTATGTAAGAGACTTCATGGGCAAAGGAAAGATCCATTTTATCCTAGCTTAGTCCTCATCTCTGCTGATCCATAAAGATGACTGATGTATACTGTTGAACAATCCCTAACCTTTCTGTGTTCAAGTAAGATTCGCCCATATCACTATACTTTAATACAACAATCATGTAATAAGGAGATAGAATCATACTACTTTTATGTTATCCCATCTGCTTTGAAGATAATTGTTATGAATGATAGATACTAGAGCACAATTCAACATCACTGCATTTGCCAAGCTTGGAGCTTACAGGGTCAATAAAGGAAGTAACATGACTGACAGGCAGAGCACCTGCTGCTACCATGATGCTAGAGATTTTTGTATTTAATGGATTTAAAAAATCTGCAGGAGCTGAAGGAAATTATCTTTAAGTATCTTTTGATTACATATTGAAGCTAATTATAGTGGTTTTATTCTAGGTTATGATGAATTTTTCAAGAATCTCCACTCAAAAAAGTCATGTAGATCAATAATGAGGGAGAACACTACTTAGGACAAAATGACTTTATTCAAAAATATAATTTATACTTAAAATCCCCTGAGGAGTCAATGCCATATGAACTCTATATATGTCTGCATTTATCTGATGTTGTTTATGTGTTAATTTAAATACAAATGTATTGTTAGTTTCATCAGCTTTAACATTTTAAAACTGACTAAAATTTTAAATAATTTTGAATTTTTGTAACTATGTCCAGTTAAACTAAATCTACTGAAAGATATTCTAAACCTCTGACTGTTACAAAGTAGAAGAAAAGGATAAAGAGCAACAGAAGGTGTCTAGACATTTCAATGACCAGAGGACATCACTGAGGCTTCTTTGCTTGAGTACAAACACACCTACACAACAAGGTCTCTACGAGTAGACTACTACTGCATGGCTTTAGCAGCACTATCCAGAATGGCAGTCTATCCTTGGGACCACCATGGAATTTAGCAAAGGAGAATGCATGAGCAGGGCTTGTGCTCAATGCATTTGGTAGGAATCACAAAGAACTATGAGAGAGAATGATGTCCCAGAAAAGAACCATAATGCTTTCTGCTCCTACAGGATGACTCTGCTCTCCTAGTCAGTGTTTTTTAGCACCTTACTGCCAGAAATAATGAAACAAACTTTCTTTGCTAGAAAACAATGTAAGACTCATTTAATCTTGGGAATTTAAGGTTTTCTAGGTGCCAGAAAGATGAGCCAGCTGTTAGGAGGATGTACTGTTCTTTCGGGGAACCCAAGTAAGGTTCCCAGCGTCATGACAGGTGGGTCACAACTACCTCACATGACACTACAGCTTACTGGGATGTAATGCCTGCTTCAGGTTTCTGCAGCCATCTACATTCATGTGTGTTTACACACAAACACACACACACACACACACACACACACACACACACACACATGAAAAAAAAAAACTTAAAGCTGAATTTCCAAGATTCCTACTGTTAAATTATCACATATATATGACATATGAGGCCCTAATATTTATTATAATTTGTATAATTAGTCTTTTTGAAGTTTTTAAATGAAATGAATCTATTTGGTCCTGAACATGAAATATGTGTCAGTTAAAATTGGACCTTAAAGTAAACAGAAGAAATACTTAAGAAATGTTAGTCAAAGTAAAAATATGTCCATGAAATTCCAGAATGAAGCATACTTACCTGTGAGCATAAAGGTGTGTGCATGAAGGTGCACACACACACACACACACACACACACACACACACACACACACACACAATATTAACTTTTCTACAAGGAAATTGTGAATAGACTCAAGTTTATCCTTTTCAAAATCTAATGACAAAAATCAATAACATTATTAGAAATCTACAAATTTTTAAATAGAATTCATTAAGCTACAGCTAGAAATAGATCAATAGTAAACCATGAATAAATTTGGCACTCACCGTACATTAAAAAAGAAAATCCCTATGAAAAAGGTTACTAGCAGCATTGAAAATGGTGTCTGACGATTTATGTACTGACTATCTGCAAGCTGGAGGATCCAGAACTTGGTGGCAAATGCAATGTAAGAAAACAGGGTTTCTGAGCTTCTTGAGATAAAAGTTGCAGTGAGTTTTCTTCTGTTTGTCTCATGAAAAACACTCTTAAAACACAAGCTCTAAGTTACAATACTGCATCAATTTACTGATGGTCCAATGCCTGTAGATACAGCTTCAGAAACTCTGAGGTTTGTACATACAGTCAAGTACATGAATTTGGTGATACAAAACAGTATTTGATAAGCTTCAAATATATAACAACAATAATAGCAACAGTAACAGGAGTGATCTGTAGACAGAATGTAGTTTTGATTTCTGAAGAAAATATCATTGGGAGAGAGTTATTTTAGTAAAGAGTAAAGACCCATCTAAGGACCACTGTCAAGAAGTTACTGCTTAGAAACACGTGAGGGGGTAACAACATAAAATGTTTAAGCCTTAAAACGACTGCATTAATTATATTTTCATACTATGAAAAACCCCTCAAAACTAAGGAAGAAAATCCTTCTAGGGAGATATAGAAGTGTGTCTTTATCTGGTGTTTTGTCCTTGAAAACTCAGCATGCAGGAAGCTGAGACAGACAGCTTTCTTTCCAGACAAACACATGTTCAAACTCAGCCTGCCTCTAGAATTACTTAGGTAAGACATTCCGACCAAAGTCTTCAATTGGCTAATCAACTCTGCAATTGGCTAATCACCTGAGTGGGGGAAAAAAGACATTTCCACATAAGAACTTGTAACCAAGACTTGATATACATTGACAATTTAAGTATGCTTTCCCTCTGTGGTCTGAGACTCATTAAAAAAATCACTGGAAAGTGATTTTGAGCTGATAGCCTACTGAACAGAAGGAAAATGTTTTGCAAAATTATCTTCGGAGGAACTCAATATGCCACTGTTTTCATATCATTCAAATGAAGCAATCGCTATTGAGGAAGTCTATGTGGACATATCACCCATAGTCATAGCTGTTTGTATTTCAATTTTATATATTATTATTAAAACAAATATACAATAAATGAAATTGAATTAAACAATAAGGGCTAATTGTGAATAATTGCAATTATAAATATGCAAAGATGTATATAATTTTAAAATATCATTTTATAATTATCAACAATTTATTTAAACAGAAAACCAAAATACTGTCGAATGTAAACTGCAATTTGGGAAATAGTTTTGAAGAAATTAATAAATAGTAAATCATTGAGATAAACACAAGGATAAATGAAGAGTCACTGTAGTGTCCATCAATTGGTTTTTTTGTTTCTTTGTTTGTTTGTTTTGTTTTACTTTGTTTTTTGAGACAAGATCTTATGTGGCTCAAATTTCCTGCGTAGTTGAGTATGACCTTGAACTTCTGAACCTCATACCTCCACTTCTCCAGTGCTAGGGCTACGGATATAAGGCACTATACCCGGTTTTATGTAATATGAGATCAAACCCAGGTCTTCATGAGTTCTAGGTAGGAACGGGGACATATTCCCAGCCAACATGTTAAATTTACAAGAAGTTTCTCTGAATCATTTAAAAGCAAATGATACGAGCTTTACCCAGAGAGCTGTGGAACACTCCTGTTAGCTGTACCATTGCACTGACATATATATGAATCCATCTTATTTCAATAAAGCTAGTCTCGAAATCAATAAGATTCAATAAGATCTTGTCTCGAAAAACAAAACAAACAAAAACATTTCAGTAGAGGCAGATATCCCCACCTATGTCTCTTGTGTTCTGTTCCTAGAGCCTTGACTTTCACACAGGATAAAACTAAAAATCACCTTTTCAATAAACGTGCTACTCATATTTAATCTCTGAGCCCAATCTAGAGTTTTTTCTTTTTATTGATTTTCCCACAGCACTCTAAATTAGTGAGTAATTATCATTAAATTTTTACTCAAAGTACTAATAACTCTTCCTGTACTAGCTACGTCTAAGTGAACTTGACATAAGCTAGAGTCATTAGAGGAGGCAACGCCTGCATAAGACTGGGCTGTATGCAAGCGTGTAGGGCATTTTTAAAATTAATCATTGATTGGGAATGATTCAGTCCATTTGTGGGTGGTGCTCCCTGTGGGAAGGTGGGCCTGGGTTCTATAAATCAGCCTGAGCAAGCTCTTAGTAGCAAGCCAGTACACAGTACTCCCGCATGGCCTCTGCATAAACTTCTGCCTGCAGGTTCCTGCACTTTTGAGTTCTTGTTCTGACTTCCTTCAGTGATGAACAGTGTAACTCAAGTAAACCCTTTCATTCCCAAGTTGCATTTGCTCATGGTATCTCATCACAGCGATAGTATTTGGACATTGGCAAGAGATTTATAATTCCATAGACCTTATAAGGACTTTCTCTCAAACTACCAAATATTTGAAATACTTACTCACCATTGCACTGTTTATTCTCAGGGTTTAAATTATGGGGAGGTGGACTTAGACTTGCTGCACGAGTGCAGAAAAATTTTATGTAAAATTTAGGATATAGTTTTGGATATTAATAGTGTATGAGTGCACAAGCATTACAGTAGAACTTATTAAAATTTCAGAACCAACTAATATATACAGAAAGAATTTTGCATGCTAATTTTCTAGGGCAACTACAAAATACTGCATATAAAAACAGGTAAAAAGATACATACCATATTGTTTTCAAAGAGATATCATTGCCCATAGGTTTAAAATAAAAGTGAAGTAAAAATAGAAGCCAATATAAAGTAATTAATAAATAAAATGGAAAAAATAAACATCTGCAAAAGATAGAAGTGACAGGTGGGTAATTGCCATTTCAGAAAAAGGAAAACTGAAATGAGAAATAGTTGGAAATAAAATGGTAGTTGATTTCTCAGAATTTCATACAGATTGTATAGCCAGATCCAGTGAGTTCATGAACAATTCACGGGAGAAGAATACATCCAAAAAATTGTAAGACACTGAGAGTTTAAGGTCAGTCTGTACCCAATTTTAAAGGATATATACATATCCATTACAGACTAGCTTAGATTTTGGAGCTTAAGAATTGGATCAGGGGATAAATGCGTACTGTTCCTGCAGCAGACCCGAGTTTAGAGCTCATAAGCACATTGGTGGCTCACAACTGCCAGCAACTCCAACTGCAGGGGATTAAAGGCTTGGTCATCTGTGAGCTCCTGAAATACCCACGCAGAGGCAGAGAAATGATTTTTTTTTTAATTTTAGTTTAGGTTTATGTGGACATTTCAAATATTGTATTAACTGGTAAACATATCAAAAATTATGGTAATAAAATATTGAAAGAAAAATAAGTCAGTTCTGTTCCTCCATTTAGCCAAATTACTATTAAAATACAATTGTATATTCATGGTATCCAAAAGTATTCAAGTACTCAGAATTCTTACTGAATAAAACCCACATTATATGTCTAAAACAATGATCTCAAATATTAAAAGCAGAAAAATATCCATAAAACTCTAAAAGACTTGATGGGGAAAAAAGCTGAAAACTGGCAAGAAGGAAGGAAGGAAGGAAGGAAGGAAGGAAGGAAGGAAGGAAGGAA
>CAJQZJ010033615.1:3365964-3397255 GCA_907164525.1 Lophiomys imhausi | reverse complement strand
GAAGGAAGGAAGGAAGGAAGGAAGGAAGGAAGGAAGGAAGGAAGGAAGGAAGGAAGGAAGGAAAGAAGGTAGGAAGGAAGACAGGAGATAGAGGAAGAGAGGCAGGCAGGGAGGCAGAACAATTTGAAGAAAAAAAGGGATGATGAAAACATACAAAACAGTGGGAAATTGGAGGAAGTGTTGGAGGTTTCTAGAGCTGTTACATTCAACTAACAGATTGGACCAGTACAAAGTCATATAGTCAGGAATATATGAGCAGCACACATTGTACCTGTTTTTATTTATTTTTTAGAGGACACAAAGCTGGGTATTTATGGAAGGAAGGATGTTTTTGGAAGAGATGAAGGGGTGTATATGTTCAAAATACATTGTCAAAACTCTCACAGACTCATATAAACTGAAATAGGAATAAAAAGGTTTGCACCACCTAAAAATCTGAGCAGGGCTTAACTCTGTTAACACTATACTTAAGTCCTTTCAAAGTTATCAATAATTTCTGTTTTGCTTTCACTGATAATCTTTCTAAAATCAGCCCAATATTAATTCTCAGATGTTTTGAAATACATATTAGCTTCCTTCAGAACCTTTAGTTTCTCATTTCCTTTTATTTTCCTTAGTTGGTCTCTTTCATTACATACTTACTGTCTTTTTCACCCTCCCACTGTCATATTCTTTATTTTTTATTTTGCAGTAACCATCATGCTATCACAGGTACCAGGAAGTGGTACATCTCACTTTCAACCACAAAACCTTTTGTGGCTTTCTAGTGTGTCCTACTATCTTAACTCCGGAGACCCTAAGAGCCAACCAGCACATTTATTTTGTCATACAACGAGGCTTTTGCAATTCTAGACCTTTCTACTTAGTTAAAATTCCATGACCAGAACAATTATCAAGTGTTAAACAATATCCTTGATTATCCACCCACAGAGAAACCATCATATTCATTTTCTAAGATCACAACTCAATTAAATACAATTTAGCCTGATTTTCCCACACTCAAGCAAACCAAACATGGCTGTATGAGGGAATTATATTGACAAATCCTACTTTGAATGACCTCTAAGTACACACAAATATACTTCAATCCTGTACTAATGGATGCTTCGATTTCTGTCAATAAAGTTTCACCTTTTCCCATTCCTAATCCATATGGTGTGGTTTCTCATGCTTTATATTAACTCATGATTTTTTTCTTTCTATTTCACTGAAAAAAAATTGAAACAATCAAAAGAAAATTTTCAGAATCTCCTATAGTTGATTTTACCACCCCTCTACCATCTGCACCCACGTTAACTACCTTCCCACGTTACTGTAGTCACCCATCTGTGCCTTACATGAAGCCAATATCTCCAAGTACATACCGAACTTTATTGCTTCCAGTTTCTTCAAGGAGTGTCTCCTATGGGCCTTCCTTCTCTCTTGCACTGTAATTTTGTGATTTTTTTTTTTTTTTGCAAAGCAGGTTAGCATTCAGTCATTCCTCTCTTCATGCAGAGCTCATTAACAATTTCAGAAATGCTTCACTGATTTATTTTTGTTGATTTATTTGAAGTACTGGAGAGTTAGTAATTTTTACCTCCATTTTATCTTATTTCTTCATACCACCCCACCTGATTTTATCACCACCTTACTGTAATAGTTTTAATTGTCCACTTGATGACAATTAAAAAATAGTCTACAATCACCTGGGAAGATAATCTCAATGAGAGATTTTTCTAGATTAGGTTGATCTCTCAAGCACAACTTTGGACATACCTTGGTCACCTTAATTGAAATGGGAAGTACTGCTCACTGTGGGTGGTACCATGCCCTGGACATGGGATCCTGGATTATTCAAGAATGCAGAAAACAAGGTGGATGCATGTACACATTAACTCATTGCTCTCTACTCTTGACTGAAAGTAAGATGTCCAGGTGGTGAATGTTTCTGCTGCCTTGATTCTCCTCCAAAGATGGACTGTAATCTGGAATTATCAACTAAATAAACTCTTTCTACCTTCAGTTGCTTTTTCATAATAATTCATCACAGCAACAGGAAACAAAGCCTAGACAGGTACTAAAGATTTGTTCTCTTTTGCCTGTCTTTGTTGACTTTAAGGCCCCTCTTTTATCATTTAGTCTTTAATTTTTCCTTTGCTTTCACTACATCACTTCCATTTGTGGCATTTATAAATATTCCTAAATTCAACTGACTTTTGCAGCCCTATCTGTAGATTAGAATTATTTCCATTAATCCATCTGTGTCCCATACACCTATATCTGTGTGGATACTTTGCAGCACCATTTCAAACCCAAGTGAGTTTATGTGCTTCCCTTCTTCACTCATTTCACACAAAATCTTTTCCTTAGAACTAACGACAACTTATATTTTAATTCTCCAAACAAAAACATAATTTTTTTCTAAGAAATCTATTATTTCTGGAAATTCCTTTTGATCTTTTTACCATGCATTTTGAGTCTTATTATTTCTTAGAAACTCAGTCACAATGTAATGTCCTGTGAGTGATCTTTCCTTGGGTAGACTTTCATTCAGTAAAGCCCTGTTTCTTCTTTTATTCATTCATTGCTTTGGTTTGTGAAAAATGATAATAAACACAGAACAAAACACAGAGCTAACAATGACCCTTTGAACATAGCAGTCTGTTATTTTCTTTTCATTGGTTTATTCATTTATAATTTTTATGTAGTCTTGATGTATAAAAATGCACATGCCACAGCCTATGTGTCGAAGACATTGGACAACTTTTTGGACTCAGGTCTTTCCACCCTAAGTGGGTTCCAGGGACCAGATTCAGATGGTCAGACTTTTGAGGTAAGACCCTTGACCAACTGAGGCAGATCTCTTGGGCCATCCTTCACTTACATGTCAAGTGGGTTTTGTTTATTTTTTGTTGTTTTTTTTCTATTTATTTTGATAAAGACAGCAGAAAGCAGTGAAAATCTGCACAGTAATATACAAGACTTATGGAAACATTCTGAATTTTCTCTTTGAAATCACTTCTGAGGCTACCAGGTTACTATTATTTATTCTGTTTTTATTTCCTTCCAAGATGCTTGACCCTCTCTTCTCTACAGATCTTAATGTGGGCATTGCCTCTCTCTGCTAAAATTTTACACTATTTACATTAATTATTATCATTGAAATTTCCCTCATTACTTTCAATCTGTTTAAAAATTCCATCTTCTCAATGCACTTATTCTTACCAACTTAACAATTTTATATCTTAAATGTAATCCTGGATTGTCAAGTGTGACAATATGATTCTCTTATAAACAGTCAGCGTCTATTTGACTCAGTAAAACTCATTAGTAAAGGTATGTGTCTGACCTTTCATAGACTCTCAATAAACATGGAATGGGGGTTGCATAGAATATAAAAGGCGTAAAAATATCTGTACCAGACCAAAGAAAGCCACAGTTCAGTCAAAGATGTCCACAAAGGGCAAAGAACAATACTAATTGTCAAACAATATAAATTGTATAGCAAGAGGGTATAAATCACATGTTTCCTTAAAAATATTATTGACAGTTAGAGAACAGACGTTTTCATGATAGACAAGCATTCTTCTACTTCCATTATGCTAGTATTTGGTAAAGATAATGCATGTATTAAGTTTCATTCATAACCATGTCTTTTTTCTATGTGTGTGTTTATGTGTTGTATGTATGTATCTACAAATGTTCACAACCATTGTTGTGAGTTGTCCTCTTATATTGCTCCTCAACTTAAATTTTTGAAACAGGATCTTTCCTGAACCTGGAGCTCTCATTTTGGCTACAATGGCTGAGCAACAAAGCATAGGGTCTCTTGATTTTCAGGGTGTGGAGGGGATGCAGCTCAGACCATTGTGCTTATCTAGCAAAACTTTTATGTACTGAGTCATCTCCTCAGCCTCCTGTCATTTTTTTAAATTAGTATATTAACACACTTGCATTCTCATTAAGGAATTAGAATAAATTCAACCTTTCCTATTCCTTTCTCTCTCTAATTTACACACACACACACACACACACACACACACACACACCTGCACGTGTGTGTGTGTGTGTTATATGAAAAATGGGGAACGGCCAATCTCATGTAGATTACTATAGCCTGGAACTCACAGTACAGCTGAGGTTGGTCTTGAGCTACTAATCAGCCCGTTTCCATGTCCTATCATGTTTAACGATTATTTTTCTTGGATAGGATACTTTCCTTCTCACTGTGTAAAAAAGGCTACCCCAGAACTTATTATATAGCCCAGGATGACTGTAGCAGTTCTCCTGTCTCAATTTTCTTATTTCTGTGATTACAAGAAAAAGCCATGATACCAAGATTTCTCTACCCTCTCATACTTTATTCTACTTTTAAAAGCAATTGTCATATTTCAGACTACTTTATAAATTTAATATTATTCTCATTACCATTTTCTCTACCTCCTTTATTGAAAATCATATCACTCAGAAGAAACATAATTTTGGATTTGTCTCTTATATAATTGGCTGGGCACAGATAGGCTGCTCAATAAAAGTATGTGAAATAAATGAATTAATTATCATGTTATTTCATTAATTCAACCTTGAATTCTTAGAATATTTTATTCTTCAAGTATGGTTAATTATTTTGATAACATACTGCTTAGTAGCATTTACTTAAATATATTCTCATCCATATTCTGAAGATATGTGGCTCTATAGCTACATCCACTGTATTTTTATTATCAAAGTCTTATATTAATGTTTGACAGTGTTTTGAAAGGATATTGTATGTCCGGTTTGTTTTCTAAGTCAGGGCCCTGATTTCTATGTGAGAATTAGTCATGCAATAATTTAAACTCACAGCAACTCATTCCAAATATCTTAGCACTAATCACGGCATCCTGAACAGGAAAACACTATTTTCAGTGCATAATATAAAAAAATTATATACTCGATTTTAAAACATAATTCAGCCAATTATATGAACTTGAATATTTTTATTTTAACAAATATTATTTATTCTGATTTTCTGTGGTAATAGCAAAATGAATGTGATGTTTTGGCCTTTTACTACTAACTGTCATGAACTGTTTAGGATTCCCTGGCATGAAGGTAGGGGACCCATATGAAAGAGATATAAGCTATATATATATATATATATATATATATATATATATATATATATATATGCTAATTTGTCAATGTATTTTAAGCCTCTGCTTTGCCATGACACAAAGATGTGCATCTACTGTCCTTTTCTACAATGTAAATTTCACTGAAGATATTACAAACAATGGTGATGCTAATGTGTTTAAAACTTGCATCCTGATGTGAACTTTAATGGGCTCCTCATAAGACTTAGGAAACCCACTCGAATCCACCTCAAATGAAGTCCAGATAAGTACCACCAACCAACAGCCTAAGTCTCCCACATATTGCTATTTCAGAGAGTGGGATTCCCCCCCATTTCCCCATAATAGTTCTCTCCCTGGTTCTGGGACCTCCCCTCTCCAGCTACCAAGACCATGGACTTAAGAAAATATTTTCTCCCTAACCCATTTATCTTTATTTTCTGCACTTTACTATATGTTTCTGTTCTAGTATCCTGGCAAGTCCAGGCATTTTCTGCATCCAGCCCAGCTCCAAAGCGGTCACCCACTGGTGCTCCAGCTCAGCTGACAGACTGTTTCAGCAAGGCCTGGGCTTTCTTAGCCACAGATCCTGGACAGCTGTGACACAGCCAGCTCTCCTAGGACTTTGTCAGCACCCAAATTTTCTTTTTAGTACTCCCAAAGATGTCTACGCCCCAAGTCAGCAGGAAGGAACCTAAAAAGAACACAAGGACCCAACTCCTGCTCCACCATCTTCCTAGTTCATCATTTTTTTTCTTTTTAATTAAATAATAAGGCAGGAATGTAAGTCTACAGGCATTTGCACTAGCCTGACTTCTGACCTCAGGGGTCCTTTATTGTTTATATCATTACCGCCTGACAGATGACACACCTGGCGGGTATAAACGCTCCACTCCCTGGCAACTTCTTCCTCTCCACAGCTCTGTTTCTCTCTCTGGACTCTAATTTTCCTCTGTCCTCCATGTCCTTCTTTCTCTCACTCTTCCTCTGTGTTCCAGCTTCTCCATGGCTCTGCCTCCATTCCCTATTCTAAACTCCCTTCCCTTTACCTTTATAAACCTTATATTAGAAATATATATGTATATATATAATTTATAAATTTATAAATATAAATAATATATTTATTTCTGATATAAGGTTTATAAATTATATATATATAAATTTATACATTCTAAAGATAAAAAATCTTAAAAACTCAAAGTAATAAAAAGTTTTGTATTTTCCAAATGAGCCATCAGTCTGTGTAGTCAGCTTATTGGACCTCAACGTATTCCTTTGTGCATCAATATTAATCCATGGCTTTGTTTCTTTTCGTATAAGAATAATGAAAGAGACAAGTTAAGGTCATCAATTTCTATCCTGTTCCATATGCCCCTTGGTTTCAGACCAAAGTTTTGCTCTATGTCTAACAAGGGAAGAAAATCCCAGAGAACTTTAATCCTGAATTCACAACATGTAGGAGAAAATTTGCAATGTAGGAGAGTATTGACTGTAGACAAAGTTCAAATATTCTTGTTTCTCCTTTAAATTTTCTTGTAAGCAAAGAATGTGATGGTGTAAACATATTTCATTGACTTTTTTTTTATAAAGATGAACACCTAAATATCCTGAGGGGGACAAAAACTAATTTATTTTAGACAACCATCAGAGAGTCTAAGTCATTTCACACTGCCTGTGACTTTGCTGAACAACCTTTGCTGTCATAGATTTCAAATCTAATCTAGTTTGTTAGCTCTGTTTTCACACAATACCTTCCTACATGGCTATCTCTTTAAAATAACAAACCTTAAGATATCTGAGCCTGAATATGTTATCTTTCAGTCCTTTCTCCAAGTATATTTACTCCCACTACATGGAAAGTGAGATCACACATTCAAAACTCAAAATCATGTACTGATATTTTTCTCCCCCCCCTTTTATTTCTTCAAGTTACATCTCAATCACAATCCCTTCCCTATTTTTCCCTCTGGTCCCACCCTCCAACCTTCTCCCCCTCACACACTCCCAATCTTCTTCCTTTTTTTTTTTTTCAGTCCTACAATTGAGCAAAGAACTGCTCATCTACAAAATCTAGAAACACCAAACCTCTTGGGCAAGAAACTGTAGGTGCCCTGTGTCCAGAATCTACCATAACACTTGCGGAGGTCTTTGGGGAAAACAGAGGTAGAATTCCTCAAGATTTAGGACAGGGAGAGTTTCTTCTTAAGAGTTAGAAGGAGATTCCCTGGCATGAAGGTAGGGGACCCATATGAAAGAGATATAAGCAGGAATATATCAAAGGATTTATATAAGGCTCTTTGTAAAGTGTATGTGGAACACACTGGAATGGGTGACATGGCTTCTGAAAAATGATGGTGTCAGAAACCGTGGATTGACAATTTCCACACAGGTCAATGACTGCATACACCATTTTCAGATCATCATATATGTTATAGACCTAGGCCTCCAACACATATGCAGCTGATTATCAGCTTGGGTCTTCACATGACTATCCTAACAAGTGGAGTACAGTCTGCCTTTTGACAGGGACTCTGTTGTCAGTTTGCAGATCACTTTCCCCTACTGGGGTTACAATGATTAACCTCAATGCAAGAAGTTACTCTTAGGCCTGATCAGACTTGATGAACTAGAGTGGGTTGGTACAGGGAAGGGAGGCTCCCCTTTTCTGAGGAGAAGGGGTAGGGGAAAGGGGAAAGAGGGAGAATGGGACCGGGAGGAGAAGAGGAAAGGGACCATGATAGGGTTGTAAAATGAATAATAAATAAACAATAAACAAAAAGAAAGCTGAGTCCATCTTTACTCTTCTGTATTTTATTTAAAGAATTTATTTCCTTATCCATAAGTAAATTCTTGGTTTTCTGTGCATACCCAGTGCTAAAAACACGTCTACATTTTCTTTTGCTTCTCTATCTTGAAGTCAACCATAAATAAACTCTTCTCTGCTCTCATTCACCTTTCTAAATGTAATTTCTTTTAGTCTATGGCACTTGGGGTGTAGCTCACTTGGTAGCATGTTTAAGGAGAATTCAAGAATCCTTGGGTCCCATCCTGAGAACCATGTAATATCACTCTAAGAATAAAATCCAAATTATAAAATGTCCTAAAATTTCCATTAATGATTTTATCAACTTCAAATTGAACTATTCAATGTTAATGTGTCAAATATTTAATAATAGTTTTACACTGAAGATATTTTCTTATCATTTACTAAATTCTTCAAAGCTAATATGATGATATATTATACATACTAAAGGTAAAATAATCCCATCAACATTATGTCATAATCAGCAAGTTCCATAACTATGAACAGAGAGCAACCAATTATGTCAAATGTATTACCTGTTGTTTATTTTCTTGGAGAAAATTCTATGATATTCTAAAATTATAAAAAATAGTATTTTACTCATAAAATATTTTATTGTAGATTTTCAACATAATTTTAATATTTTACCAGTTGTCCTTATATAACATCTCATATGCTTTTTATGTCTTTATAAGTTTATGCTATAGTAGACAGAAGGATATGTACTAACATTTTTTCAAATTTATTGTTCGCTCTCTAGTCTGTCCCTCAACTTCTCTTCCTAGTAGCTCCGGAGACAGACTTCTGTAGCTGTTTTTTTTTTTTTTTTTTTTGTGTGTGGATTTCTAGGCCAGTCCCAATTTGGCTGAACAATGACCCTAGATCACACGTAAAGATATAGCTCTTGCTTTTCTGCTTCTGTCTGGAGGTATAGCTCTTACATAAACTTCATCTTCAGAGAATGGATACCTATTCACACCATGACATAAACTCTTATCAAGTGATTTTAGCCTGCTCTTCTTTGTCTATTCAGCTTAGAAAGCGAAGATTCCAGCTATTCTCAACCTTGTAATTTCTTCAGAGCTATCTCAACATTTCCAACACCCACATAGCTTATTTTCTATGTGTCAATTTTAAATTTTTGTTTATAAGTACTGAGTGATAATTAAGAATTTCCAACTGTAAATATCTTGGCACATCATTATTGTATTTTTAAAACAATTCCTAGAAAATAATTTTTCATTAAAGATCATGCTTTACATAAATATCATCAATTATTTAGAAGTTTCATAGCCATTAAAATTAGGAAAAAATATTTAATACTTCCTACATACTTTCACTCAAACTGGTTATCAGAACATATTTATTTAATTACTCAAACATGATTTTCTTAATCTATACTCCTTTGATTATTGTAGTAGTTGGAAACAGCATGTCATTTTTATTTAAGACATGTGTGTGCATGTGTTTGTATGTATAGGTTTTTATCTGTGTCTATGTGTTAGTATGTTCCCATGTATGTTCAGGTGACTTAGAAAACAAGAAGAAATCAGTTCTCTTGATATTGGAGTTACAGGTGTTTCTTAGAGACTTGGTTTGGGTGTTAAATCAAGAAGACACTGTTCTTCTTGATTGAGTGGTAAGTGTTCTTAACTGCTGAGTTCTGCTATATAATATTTATATAATCTCTGTAATAAATATGTCTTTGCTCAAGTTGGAGGTTAGTTATGCCCCCCCTAAGACTTCCCATGTTGGTTCAGAACTGCAACACTTGTTGGGGCAATGAGCTTTACACTTTTCCTTACCTCTTTTAATAACAAATACTTGTTTAATTAGAAAATCTCATAAAATGTAATACACTTAACAAAGTGAGGAAAAAGGAACAATTAGACAAAGCATTAGAGTAGAGAGATTGATTTTCAAAACAGTCTGAAATAGTATTTTCACCAAGAATTGATGTATGTTCATTTTAAACTGTAAATTGTATATCAAGACATCAATCCACTGCATTTCCTCCCTCAGTAGCATAGCTTCATTGCTAGTATGTGAGTACATGTCCAGCCATTGCATAAAAATAAATTATGAGAAAATACATGAATATATACATAATGAACATGTATATTATATATATTTATGATGGATATAAATATTGTATACATGATATTAAATGAATAGAAGCCTCCCTTCCCAGTAAAATAATCCAGTATCATTTCTTTATGTATTCTACTAATTGTTTTGCTTTAGGTTTGAGAGTAAATTCAAAGACTCCCTTCTCATTGCAATATGTGTATGTATATTTTTAATTTAAAGTTTTAGGTTTTTTTAATAATTCATTCATAAATACTCTATTTCCATTATGTCCACCTCTCTCCTTCCACATATAAAACTGCTCCTCTGTCTTACTCCGAAACTGTCATAATGATAACACTAGCTGACTTACGTGTAGACTGGGTAAATTTCACAAGACTTTGCCCATGGGTGAAGAGGTACAGGCAAAAAGGAGAAACAGTTTTTCCCAAGGACAACCCTGATGTTATGTTATCCAATTTGAACATATACAAAAAAGATGTATGTTTGAGCATCACCAAGTGACGTATATTCTTGATGAAACAATTATGAATAGAAACTATTCTTTTTCATTTGCAGCCAACAGACCCTAAAGACCTGCTAGAAAGCATTGTGGGATTTATTTCCCTCTGGCTTTCCCCAGAAGGGCATGGAGGGGGTTCTGGAAGGCTACTTATGAACCTTCATGAAGACATTACTGTGTAGCTTTGTAATAAGAACTTTCTGATGCTCTGGGAAAAGGATGTATATTCAGATTGGGAACAAAAAAAAAAGTCACTGAGTCACTTTCCATTTCTTCAGTTGATTGACAACCTAATCAACATTGTGGCCCATCTGCAAAAATCTTATAGTTTGATTCCTTCACCTTTGATTAATATGCTTAGTAATATTCCTTAATGTCATAGATCCATAAAAACCGCTTTTTGAAAAGAATGCATATTCAGCACTCAGTCTCAGATATTGTAGATAGGCAATCAAATTTTGTGACCAACAATGATATAACAATGTTCATCATGGGGGATATGCATCCCAGACATTAACTTCCAGTTTATTCTTCTTTAAGATACATATATTCTTGTTCTTTTTCTGTTTCATTTTCAAACAAGTAACTAGAATCTTCATACACTTTCTCTAGTTCCAGAATTCCATCTGCTTCTATTCAGAAGAAGCTGCAGAAGAAAGGCCAGGAAATGAAAGTATCATAACAGACAGACACAGAGCTTATTTAAGCCTGAATTGTAATAAAAATATTTTTAACTAAATAAAAAATCACTGTTGAAACGTCTTACTAAAATATAACAGGAGTAAGAAGCTTGCATCTGTTGGTGGAGTGTTCCACCTGTGAGTTTAAGCTGGCGATGGAAAAACTTTGAGGAAATATCCTGGCTCTTTATGGAAGTAAGATTATTCTTTTACAAAAATGTTGTTCATAAACTGAACTCTGAGATATTCCATGCAAGGTGAATAGAAAGAAAATCAAGGCCATAAACAATGACAATTGTTACATATATATCAGTGAAGTACAAAATAAATATTACAGAATTTTCTGTCTATGTCCATATGGTCTTCTTCACAGTTATTTGAAATCTGTGTTACTGTGTGAAAACAGACTGAAAGAGTAAATAAACAAGAAAATGGGCTTACCTGCCTTTTAACATGGCGTCCATTAAAGAGCCAGGTGATGATCCACACTTGTTCCTAACACTATAGCTTTCTGGTCTTTGTAAAAAAGTCTTTCAAGATTACTATAAAATTGTTCTTATGCATTAGAAGATAGCATGTGATCAAGAAAACAGAAACCAAAACCAAAAGAGATTGCAGCATACAAAGTAATTACATTCATATTTTGAAATGTTTGATTCATATACTTTTGTATTTTCTATCAGAAATAAATGTACTAATATAGAAAATTAACATATACTGACAGAATTTTACTCTGGATAAGCTCCCAATCATAATTTCTTTGTGAATAATATTAGTTGACCTTGGAAAGAGACAGAATCATACCTGTGTTTTCAAAGTAACTACTCTATGGAAAATTTAAGCTCCAATATTTAGGTCTTGTGAGGGATTAATAATGATTCTAGACTTGCATTTCATTCACATCATTATCATAATTACAACAAGATTGTCTACTAAGAACTTTATGCTAATATATACCACACACAGCAGTTTTTTGCGTACAGATTTTTCTTTTATTAAAAATAGATTTTTCATACAATACATCTTGATTACAGCTTCTCCTCCCCTTTTTCCTGCAGTTATTCTCCACTTTCCCTCCCATCCAGATTTGTCTGCTTCTGACTCTCATTAGCAAACAGACAACTAAAATATAATAATAAAATAAAATAAGTTATACCAAATACAAACACATCAGAATAGGACAAAACAAGCAAACAGAAGGAAAAGAGCTCAAGAAAAGGCTAAGAAACACACACACACACACACACACACACACACACACATATATATATATATATATATATAGAGAGAGAAACCCACTCATTCACACATTCAAGAGTCCTACAAAAACACAAAACTGGAAGGTATAATATATAGACAAAGGTCCTATAAGATAAAAAAGAGAAGAGAGACAGGAATTGTTTTCAAAGAAAATGAAAAAACTTTAACATGACATTATGAGACATAAACTCAAAGGTATACTCAAACATGACATTGAGTTCTATTTGTGTTGATCATCTATTGCAGGGCATGTTGCCCTGAAGTATAGTTTGTTTCCCCAGTGAGATTCCTTGGAGAAACTTAATTGTTATTTACAAGTGGACATCAACAGGAGATAGCCCCTAGGTTTGGAATTGAACCATGTGTCCATTTGTCCTTTTAGCTATAGGATCCCGCTTGGTATAGACTTATGAAGGTCCTATGCATACTGTCACAGCCTCTGTTAGTACATGTGCACTGGCTCTATTGTGTTTAGAAGGTGTCCCTCATCACCTATCCCATTATTTAAGATTCCCTGAGCCTTCATAGAAGGGATTGCATGGAGACATTCTGGTTAGGGCTCAGTGTTCCAAGATTTCTAATACTCTGTACAATGTCTGACTGTGAATAGGTACCATATTTGTCTTTCTGTGTCTGTGTTACCTCACTCAGGATGATTTTTTTTTTGCCCAGGGATCATCCATTTACTTCTGAATTATATGATTCAATTTCATGTAACATCTGAGTAGCATCCCATTGTGTAAATGCACCAGAGTTTCTTTATCCATTCATCTGTTGAGGGAAATCCAAGTTGTTTCCAATTTCTGGCTACTATGACTAGAGCAGCAATGAACATGGTTGAGCATGTGTATCCCTCAAGTATACACACAAGAGTGGTATAGCTGGACTTTGAGGTAGATCTATTTCCAAGGAACTGGCATACCGTTTTCCATAGTGGACGCATAAGTCTGTATTTCCACCGGCAATGGATCAGTATTCCCCTTACTCCACATCCTTGCCAGCATGAGTTGCCACTCGTTTTAGCGTTCTTAGTCATATTGATGGGTAATATGAAACCTCAAAGTAGTTTTCCATTTCCCTAAAAGCTAAGGATGCTGAATATTTCTTTAAGAGTTTCTCAGCCATTTGAATTTCCTCTTTTGAGAATTCTCTGTTCATATCTGTAATCTACTTTTTAGTTGGATGATTTGTTTTCTTAATATATAGTTTGGATGTCTTTTTTTTTAATCTTGAAATATTTATTTAAAGATTTATTGATTGCTGTGTGTGTATGTGTTTGAGTGTGTGAATGTGTGTATGTGTGTGTGCACATTTTAGTATAGCACCCATGGAAGTGATAAGAGAACATCAGATTCCCTAGAGCTAGAGTTAGATGTTTGTGAGCTAACGTGTGTTGGAAGCCAAACTCTGGTAATCTGTAAGAGCAAGAAGCAGCACTCTTTTTCCCCCTATTTGAATCTTTTATAATAGTATTAATAATAACTAACAATAGTTAATAATAATATTATAATAAAATAATAATATGTAATAATATATATTCTCTCATACATTATGCCCCGACCACAGTTTCTTCTCCCTCTAGTCCTTCCAGTTCTCTCCCCTACCTCCTCTCTCCCCTACATCCACTATTTCTTAGTTTAGAGATACAGACAGTTGTAAGCTTCCATGTGGGTGCTGGCAATTGAACCTGGGTCCTATACAGGAACAACCATTGCTCCTACCACTGAGCCATTTCTCCAGCCCTGAAGTATGATTTTTTAATAAAGTAACAAATGAACTTCCAAAAAAGAGATATTAGTGACCATTATAATCACAGCTACAAAGCAACCTGTCTCTAATTCTATATTTTCAGACATAAAATTCATATACACAGGTATTTTAAAAATATACATATAGTGTTCTCAAGGACTTAGCAACCAGGGCATTTTAGGCTATGCCTTTTCCATATTCATTATAAAATCGATTTATGTTGGTGATGAGATTACTAAGAATTTATTTCTTTTCTGTCCCACTGTTTACATAACAAAGTGCAGAATGTGATGGAGGGGGACTCCATGCATGCATTTTATCCATGCAAATTCTGTCAGATTCTCTGTTTTAAGGAGACTGGAGAATCATCAATTACTGAAACATGAAACTAATGTGGTCTGGAGGTCTTTCATGAATTCTGTAGTCATGAGTTTCCATGAAAGTGGTGAACAATCGATAATCTCCGAGCTTGATAAACAAGTTACGTTCTTATCAACAATAGGAAAATTAGAAAGCAAATGAAGAAAAAACCTTATGTCAAGGTGATTATTACTTGAGCCACTAGAAGGGAGACGATTGAGGTTGTCCCACAAATCCTGGGACTCACCTGCCATTAGGAGATAAAATTGTGTTTCACAGTTTCATAGTTTGCTGAAAGAACTTTCACCCCTAGCTTGTATTCAGAGGAGCCATTATCATGCTGATCTTTATTGTAGCTACAAAGGGAATGCAAACACATATAGAGAAGGATAGGAATATATAGATATGAAGTTGTTCACATGATAGATTCTTGGAAAAAAAGCTACAGTAAGGAACTCATGATACAATTTTGTGTAGAAGGAAACAGGTAGTTAGCAAGACAGAGGGATAACTTATTATGAAAATTTCAGACAGCAGCGGTATCCACAGGAAACTCCCACTAAAAATTTCCCTTTAGGTCTACTACAGTCAATCTCAGATTGATAGGTTAGAATGAAGAATTTCCTTGCCTGAGTTATAGTCATTTAATCATCGTTCTAAAAGGTGCATTCCAGTATATTACCCTAAATCATTTCTCAACTTTATTCAGTTCACAATGTTAATTGTATCTTCAGTAAGGCTGATAAACTTTGCAGAGACTGTAGTGGTATTTCAAAGGTAGACCCTGTCTTCAGATAATTTTATAGGAGAGCAGAAGACTTTAAAATAATTGTCCTAGATAGCAAAGGGGAAACAGGACCTATAGAAAGGTAAAGACAAAAAGCTGGAAAAAAAAAAAAAAAAGAAATCAGATTTTGCAAAAGCAGGTTTGAATTGGATCTGACAGTGAGGATGGTTGTGAGGAAATATACCATGTTGATGTAGTGAGAATTTTGATCAGTAAATATGCCAATCCATGGAAGCCTAGGTTATGCCCATGAAGTATTGTTTGATTGGAAGCAAGAGATCCTTATGAATGTATAGAACTGTCCAGGCAGCCACTGGTATGTCATTTTTTAGTTTTGGAAGCTGCAGGCCCTGCACTTCCTATATAATCAGATATATTTATCCCTCTCAGGTCTCTGAGGTGGTTGAAGAATAGATACCTAGAGTCTCATAGTTAAATTTTGAGTTGTTTAGGAATCAAGAGGGTGTTCTGGATCTAAGAAGATATTTTTAAAATTATGAGGCAAGTTAGTATGAAAGCTGAGTTAGATATAGAACTTTAAACTCATGGAGATGGTTAGATAGTAGAATGTTAAAGTCAGGTGCCAAATACATATGGACTGGACATTGGGAATGTATGCTAAGCCATATAACTCTTATAATCGTGGCCTATTTATTTCTGTTGTTTTGTATTGTGTTTATAGTTATAAGAAAAAGAACCATTATTTGGACTGAAAGGGAGAGCTGTTGGGGGGAAAATAAATACCTTAAACTAAAAAAAAAAAAAAAAAGAAGAAGAAGAAGGGAAGAGGATGGTGGGGCTGAGGGGGGAGTAGGGAGGGGATTGTGATTGAGATGTAACTTGAAGAAATAAAAAATAAATTATTAAAAAAAACTATAATGTGGAGTAAGTGTAGGGATACTATCTGTTGAAAATATTTTACATGGAAAGATAAGTGCCCATCTGGCTTTGAACCTGCAAGAAAATTTTCTGTTAATTTTATCACCACGTTGAAAACAATACAATGTGTTTACTTGTTGAACATATAAAGAATATCTAGATCAAAATCTAATGGGAGCTAGGACTGACACAATAAAAGAAAATCTAGGATATACTTATTTAAAAATATTAATACTAAAGAATCGGTATACTTAGTAAATAGTAGTATAAAGCACTGTCATCTTTGTTAACCTTTCAAACGTATATTCATTCATATACTCAGCTACTGTTTTAAGTAGCCAGGGAATATATGATAACCACACAGATGAGAACCCATGCATAAGACTATGGGGTAATTGTCAATGAAGGGAAAAAATCTAATTTAAGTCAAGATCAGTGTGTTTTCTTGGCACTAATAGATGGAATGTGATTATTCTACATGGGTAGAACTCAAAGAAAAGGTACTGAAACTCAGACAAAGTGACAAAGATTAAAGAACAAAATTACGTAAGCAGAAAGGAAATAGACTTTAGTTTTGAACTAGGAAAAGTAGTTAAATGGAAGAACCCCAGACAGAGTTAAACAGTGTGGGTTAATGCAAAGCTTATTCCAAATAGGAAGAGAAAACAGAAACAACCAAAACTCAAATCAATGCAAGTATTTGTAATGAAGGAAAAGCACACCATGGCCATGCTTTTGATTTCCCTGGTGGAGCAAGTGAGAGATTTGTCATGAGCTAGGGTCATCTGAAGCATGGGACATGTGCAAAGTTGTTTAGCAGTGTAGCACTCTGCTTTCTCACATAGTAAATACTTCTTTTTATCAAGGATGCTTTATAGTAGATTCCTGGGTTTTTTGTTTTGCTTTGTTTTGCATTTGAGATGAGAATGAAAACTTCTTTTGAGACCAAAATCTGATGAAGCTATTTAGAAAAGTTTCTTGAGTAGAAGACATATTAATCTTTTAGATGTTCTTCATGCAGGTCCTGACTACAAATTATGACTTTTTTTTTTTAAGAAAACAGTTGTCATGTGTGCCAAGTCATGCATTCATTTGTGGCTATCTAGGGAGGCTAGAGGGCAACATCAGTTGTAGGGACTTGTTGCTTTGATACCATTATAAAAGAAACTTAAAAAACACAAATTTATTTTATCTTTCAGCAATTGGGTCCAGTTTTTATGGGAGGAAAGTCAAGGTAGCATGAGGTTGATGAAGCTTGACATGTTGTATCCATAGCCAAGAGACAGAGAGTACTGAGTGCTGATATTCAATTTTTTTTCTACATTTTCTACAGTCCAGAACTTTCCCACAGGCAGTGGTACTACTCACATTTATGGTGATTTTTTTCACATCAGTTAATCTAATCTAGATAAATCCTAAAATACATGTCCAAAGGTTTGTCTCTTTAACGATTGTAGATTCGGTTCAAATTGGCAATCAATATCAATCACTGCAGCCAACATTCCATTTGACCTACTCTCTTGGTCAGTGTTCTATTGGTGGGAAGAGATACCATGACCATGGGAAATCTTATAATGGAAAGCATTTAATGGGGCTTGCTTATGGGTTCAGAGGTTTACTATATCATCTTCTTGGCAGGAACCATGCCAGCCTGCAGGCATATGCTAGAGGAGTAACTGAGAGCTACATCCTCATGCATAGGTAAAGAAACTATGGGCTTGGCATGGGCTTTTGAAATCTCAAAGCCTACCCTTAGTGGCACACTTCCTCCAACAAGTAATCCTTTCTAATACTACCGCTCCATTGTGACCAAGCTGTCAAATCTATGAGTCTATGAAAACATTCTATTCAAACCATTTGTCATCTAAGTTATTCCTAGCCTCTCAGGAAACTATAATGAAGCTTTGGGTCCATGTGAAACCATGTTGATAGTTCTCAAAACATCCATGTAATTGTCTTCACCCTTTATATAATTATATAATTTATATTATTTGAGGAAAATTTCAGAAAATAATAATTACATTTCTATGATATTGTCAGAGCATACTCTACCCTAATTTCTTCTGGAGATTTCACTTATTTTCAATCAAAGGCATATTATGTAAAAGCTTGTTCAAGATTGGGGTGACAATTTACTTTTAATTAGTGTGGCTAAGACTGATTATCTTCATCAAATTGATTATCTAAATTTACTTCTTTTATGGAATTAATGGTGGGACATAATTGCTATTTTACCCTTTTGAGAAACAGCGATATTAGTCAAAAAAGAAAAAAGCTGAGCTATGTTTTAGTTACAACATAAGCCTCATCCCTTAAGCCTCAATCCCACATGGTACCTTAAGACTCATATGGCCTTTTTATTGTCCTGCGATAGGACTACAGGTCAATGGAATATAAACCTCATTGATCAGATACCATTGTTTTCCACACCTACTGAAGACAGGAAAACTTTGTGCAAGTGGCTTTCTTAAACAGAAAAAAAAAACATAATGGAATGGACTTGGGAGAAAGGCTGAGGATTCAAGCTGTGTGAGTCAATTCTCTTGTTGAGATTTACAGGACACAGGACAAAAAAAAAAAACATTTCAGTCCTTCCTAAAGATGGCTTGTATTTTCCTGAATAAAACACAAAGATAATGTATGATAAAGAAAATGATGTGAGTCCAGTGAAACTAAACTTAAGGACCGAGTGAGTGAAGAAGCCACAAATACGAGAGAGTTAACAACAAATGGACACAATCAAGGGCAATTGTCCAGAATATATTTTGAACTGCTTGAAAAGTGGACAAAAGCATGAGCTCTCTAGAAAGATTCATGAAGTGAAAATGAAGGGATTACAATGAATTAATTTTCATATAAACTTACAAGTAGATGACAGAGGTGAAGATGATAGATAGATAGATAGATAGACAGACAGATAGACAGATAGATGATATATAACCAGACAGTTTGCTAGATAGATAATAATGAGATATAGAAATTAGATAGGTATATTAGTGATAGATTGGCAAATAGATTGATAGATGTTAGACATGTGTTTACATGCATGAAAGCCTTAGGAAGATACATATATGATATATAGATGATAGTTAATAGACAATGACAGTCATAGTTCTCAGACTTACAGATAGTAAATGCCCAACATTGACGCTCTACCTGTACTTTGATTGTTAAAATTATAAAACCTCCCACTATAGTCTGTAAAATAATATTCCATAACTTTAAATGTCAAATATATACACATTATGTGATTCAGAATGTAATTTACTCTTTCTTTTCCTTCTTTCTTTTTTCTTTCCTTCTTTCTCTTTCTTTCTTCTGTCTCTATCTCTTTCTTTCTTCTGTCTCTCTCTCTCTTTCTACTTTACTTTACATCCAGATTGCAGCATCCCTTCTGTCCTTTCCTTCCATTTCTTCCCTCTACCCCCCCCTCTCAATCTTCCGGTCCTCCCTTTCTCCTTAGAAAGGGAAGCCTTCCATGGATTTCAATATGCCTTGTCTTATCAAACTGCAGTATGACTAGGGCATCTATTCTTACTGTGGCTGGGTTAGACAGCCAAGTTAGGGTAAAGGGATCCAAAGAGAGGCAACAGAGTCAGAGACAGCCCCTGCTCCTGCTGTTAGGAGTGTCACATTAAGACCCAGATGTGCAACTGTTACATATGTGCAGACAGCCTAGTTTTGTCCCCATGCATGCTCTCTTTTTAGCTGTTCAGTCTTTGTGGCTTCTATGGGCCCATGTTACTTGATTCTGTAAGTTTTCTTGTGGTGTCCCTGACCTTTGTGCTCCTTCTTGCCCCCAATACCACAGAATTCCCCAAGCTCAGCCTCATGTTTGCCTCTGGGTCTCTGCATGTGTTTCTATCAGTGGCTGGGTGAAGCCTCTTTGATGACAATTATGCTAGACTCATTACTCTAAGTAGAGCAGAATATCTTTAATAGTGTTAGGGGTGAGCTCCTATTTATGGCATTGGTCTCAAGTTGGGCCAGTCATTGGCTGGCCATTCCCTCTGTTTATTCTCCCTCTTTACTCTGTATGTGATGTAGACAGTATAAATTGTGGGTTGATGTTTTTGTGGCTGGGTCGTTGTATCAATCTCTCCACTTCTGGCTACTAGAGATGGCCTTTTCATATTCCATATTCCCCATTGGTAAGAGTTTTAGCTAGGATAACCTTTATAGATTCCTGGGAGTTTCCATTGTCCTTGGTTTCTATCTTGTCCCAGAGATGCCCCCACCCCTGATTTCAGTTCTCTCACATAGTACTCTCTCTCTATCTGCCCCCCTCAATTTTATCCCTCCTGCTTCCCTCTTCATCCCTCTCTGACCCAGTCTGCTCCTTCTATCTACCCCTAATGTCCACTCTATTTCCCATTCTCAGTGAGATCCAAGCATCCCTCTTGGGTCCTTCTTATTACTGAGTTTCTATGGATTGTAGCATGATTATCCCTTACTTTATGGCTAATATCCACATATAAGTGAGCACATTCCATGTGTGTCTTTCTGAGTCAGTGTTACCTCACTTAAGATGATCTTTTCTAGTTCAATCCATTTTCCTAAAAAACTTAATGATGCCATTGTTTGAATAGATGAGTAATATTCCATTATGTAAATTTATCATATTTTCTTTATCCATTCTTCAGATGAGGGACATCTAGTTTTTTTCCAGTTACTGGATATTATGATTAAAATTACATGAACATAGTTGAACAAGTGACCTTGTGGTGTGGTGGAATATCTTTTCAGCATACATTGGTACAATTGGGTCTTACAGTAAAACTATTCCTAATTCTCTGAGAAACCACCAAGTTGATTTTCAAAGTGGATGTACAAATTTGTACTCCCACCAGCAGTGGAGAAGTGTTCCCCTTGCTCCAAATCCTTGCCAACATGTGCTATATGCTGAGTTTTTGATCTTAGACATCCTACGAGGAGTAAGATGGAATTTCAGTGTCATTTTGATTTGCATTTCATGATGACTAAAGATGTTGAACATTTTTAAAATTCATCTTACACATTAGAGATTCCTCTGTTGAAAATTATCTGTTTAAATCTGTACCCCATTTTTAATTGTATTAGTTGGCTAGTTGATGTCTAGTTTCTTGAGATTTTTTAAAATATCTAGATATCAGCCTTCTGCCAGATGTAGGGATGGTGAAGATCTTTTTCTACTTTGTAGGCTGCTGCTTTATCTTTTGGATGGTTTTCTTTGCCTTACAGCAGCTTTCAGTTTCATGAAGTTCTATCTATTAATTGTTAATCTTAGTGTCTGATCTGCTGGTGTTCTGTTCAGGAAGTTATCTCCTATGCCAATGCATTCAAGGCATTTTCTCTTCTGTCAGAATCAATGTATTTGGTTTTATGTTGAGGTCATTGATCCACTTGGACTTGAGTTTTGTGCATGGTGATCAATATGGATCTATTTGCATTCTTTTACATGCAGACATCCAGTTAGACCAGCAATATTTGTTGTATTTGCTTTCTTTTTTATCCATTGTATAGTTTTGACTCCTTTGTCAAAATCAAGTGTCCATAGGTGTGTGTGTTTACTTCTGGGTCTTCAACTTGATTTCATTGTTGAATCTGTCTGTTTTTATGCCAACATCATGCTGTTTTTATTACTATTACTCTGTGGTACAGCTTGAAAACAGGGTACATCCAGAAGTTCTTTTATTGTACAGGATTATTTTAGCTATCCTGGGCTTTTTGTTTTTTCAAATGAAATTGAATATTTTTCTTTCAAGGTCTGTAAAGAATTGTATTAGAATTTTGATGGGAATTTAAATGAATATGTAGATTGCTTTTGGTAAGATGGCCATTTTTACTATGCTAATTCTATAGATCCATGATCATGAGAGATCTTTCCATCTGATATCTTCTTCATTTTTTTCTTCCTTGACTCAGTGATCATTGAGGCAAGAGTTATTCAGTTTCCGTGGGTTGTAGGCTTTGTGTTGTTTCTGTTGTTGAAGTTCATATTTAATCCATAGTGGCTTTTTGTATCTGTTGAGGCTTTGTTTAGAATATGGCCAATTTTGGAGAAGGTTTCATGAGGTGTTGAGAAGAATGTATATTCTTTTGTGTTTGGGTGAAATGTGTAGATATCTGATAGTTCCATTTGAATCATAACATCTGTAGGTTCATTATCCCATTGTTTAGTTTCTGTTTGGGTGATCTTTCCTTTGGTGAGAGTGAGGTGTGGAAATCTCAACTATTAATGTGTAGGGTTTGATGTGTGATTTAAGCTTTAGTAACGTTTCTTTTATGCATGTGGATTCCTGTGCTTTTGGGACATGGATGTTCAGAATTGAAACTTCATCTTGGTGGATTTTTCTTTTGATGAGTATGAAGTGTCCTTCCCCATCTTTTTTGATTAACTTTAGTTGAAAGTCTATTTTATGAGATATTAGAATGGCTTCTTCAGTTTGATTCTTGAGTCCTTTTGCTGGAAAAATCATTTTCCAGTCCCTTCTCTCTGAGGTAATGTCTCTATTTCATGCTGAGGTGTGTTTTTTTGTATGTAGCAGAATGATGGATCGTGTTTACACATACATTATGTCAGCCTGTATCTTTTTATTGAGAAATTGAGCCCAGTTATGTTGAGAGCAATGAGCTCTCAATAAAAACAGCATGATGTTGGCATAAAAACAGACATTAATGAGCAATGATTGTTTTCCTGTTATTTTCATGTTGGTTGTGGTAGTATGTATGTTTATGTGTGTATATATGCGTGTGGGTTGTGCCTGTGTGTGTGATTGCATTCTTTTGCCTTTGCTGGTGTAGAAGTGTTTATTCTGTGTGTTTTCTTGGGTATAGTTAACCTGCTTGTGTTGAAGTTTTCCTTCTAGTATCTTTTGTAGTGCTGGGTTTATGTATTGATATCATTTAAATTTGGTTTTGTCATAGAATATCTTGTTTTCTTTTTCTATGGTGATTTAAAGTTTTTCTGAGTATAGTAGTCTAGGCATCTGTGGTCTCTTAATGACTGAATGACAACTAGCCAGGCCCTTCTGGTTTTAAAGTCTCCATTGTTAAGTTGGATGTAATTCTGATAGGTCTGCCTTTATGTGGTATGTGTCCCTTTTTGCTTGCAGTTTTTAATATTCTTTCTTTTCTGTACATTTAGTGAATTGATTATGTAGTAGGAGAATCTATTTGGTGTTCTGGAAACCTCTTATATGTTTGTATGCATCTCTTACTTTAGGTTATGAATTTTTCTTCTATGATTTTTGTTGAAAATATTTTGTTTCCCAGATTTCCTGGTTGTTTTATGTCAAGTGTGTTTTAGATTTGACATTTTCTTTGACTGATGTATCCGTTTCTTCTCTTTCCATCTCTTGTAATCTGTTGATGATGCTTGTATCTCTAGTTCTTTTTTCTTACCTAGGTTTTCCATCTTCAGGATTCTCTTACTTTGTGTTTTCTTTATTGCTTCTATTTCCATTTTCAAGTCTTGAACAGCTTTATTAAATTCCTTCACCAGTTCAATTGTGTTTTCCCTGTATTTCTTTAGTGGATTTATTTATTTCCTCTTTAAAGGCCTCTGTCATCTTCATAATATTGAATTTAAGGTAATTTTCCTGTGTTTCAGTTGTGTTAAGAAATTCTTTTTTTTTTTTTTTTTTTTGCGGTAGTGGGATAGCTGGGCTCTGCTGGTGCCATATTGCCCCGGCCATTGTTAATTGTGTTCTTATACTGGCCTTTAGCCATACGAGTTCTGAGGTTATCATAGATTCATATGCTAATTTCTGAGTTTTTCTGTGGGAACATGCCTCCACAGGATTTGGCATGGAGCTAGTAAAGAAGAGCAAGTTCAAACCCCAGAAATCTTAAAATTGAGGATTAATGCCTCACCCTAAGAACAGAATGCAGGGAACAAAGCTCTGTCCTTGTTCCTACCTGCCTCAGGAGCATGTAAACACAACTCTCAAAGTGGCTACTTTCCTTGGTGCATGTAATCCAATCAACCTATCAGGTCACAAGTAAACTTGGTTATATACTCAGGCCCTGGGATCTTTCCCCATGTAAATAGGGCATTACCAGCATCTCAGTCTCAGCCAATAGAATGCATTCACCCCCAAAACTCTTCCCACTTCTCACCATTCATAAACCCTCATTCATCCCCAACAAAGAGTTAAGAGTTTCTGATTCACAAAATACCCTCAGAGCTGTTGTGATTTGGCCTAAAGGAACTTTAATCTTCTGAGAAAGCTTCCCCAATCACCTGGTGCTCCCCTGCTGAGCCTGAGGTCCAACTGACACTCACTCTGGTTCAGGATCCCTCCCAGACCTCTCTGACCCAGTGCACTGGTGTCAACCCAGATGAACCTGAAAGCAACTACATCCCGAACCACAGCTACAGCTGGCATGGCTCCCCCTCGATTTTCCCTGTCGCCTGCATATTTTAGCAGCGACCAGACAGATATCTCCAGGAAAAGCAGATTCACAGCTACATGCATGCTTTTCTCTGATGGTCCCAGGGTGATTGGTGGACCAGAGAAACATGACCCTACAACCAGCACTGCATTTAAAAAAATATTTATTTATTACTTCAGGTTACATTTCCATCGCAGTGTCTTCTTTCCGCCCCTCCCAGTCCTGCCCTCCCACCCTCTACACCCTATCCCTTCCATCACACTCCTCTGGAGAGGAGTGTCCCTACATAACAGTCCCTTGCCCCACTTCAGCAGTCATATGAGGGCCAAGAATCTCCTCATACACTGGGGGCCTAAAAGGCAGCACCACTAGGACAAAGTGTCTCATTGACAGGAAACAAAGTCTATGTTCCTGTTCCCTTTGGTGCATTCATTGTAGCATAGTTATCCTGTACTATATCTCTATCTTGGTCCTGTGCCCATCTGGTCCCAGAAAGAAACACAGCCTGCTCAATGAAACTTCATTTATCTTTGTCGCATGTGTGGTTTTTTGGATGATTTTTTTTCCCTTGGTATTTGTTTTCTGTCTGTCTTCTGGCCTGAGTGGCTTGGGGTTATTGAGACTAGCAAATTTTCAGGTCCAGTCAGGTTTCTTCCCTGGGGTTTTTGTGGCCTGTGTGGCTTCCTGCATTTTGGGTATTAATCTTGCTTCTGAGTTCCCTAATACCAGTGTGGTCTGGGGTCCCTGGTGTTGACTGGCTTCCATGAACACAGGCAGAATTGTGGGACAGAAAATGGAGCACAGGGTATGGGGGGTAGTTTATTTATGTTGGGTGTGCTTTCAGGCAAGTTGCCTTGCAGAGGTTTGGGCCACTTACTCTTTTTCATATACTCTTTTAAATATATATTTAGATTTTTTTAGTAATTTCAAGCATGTATACAATACTTGATTATACTGACCCCAACAATTTCAACTGCTCTTTTATTCTCCCATATTCCAATTCCAATTCATGTTCTTATATTTCTTATAGATCACTGAATCCTGTTAATGTTTTCCATATGGACAGGGTGTGTGGAGATTCACTGGGGCAAGGTCAGCCTCCTCTCCTGGGTGAAATCCTTGAGGTAAATTGATCCCTACTCTTCCACCAACTATCAACTGACAATAGTTCTCAGGTATGGGTGGGGCTCACAAATATCTTCCCATCCATGCTAGAATGCTGGTTTGGTTTGATTTGTGCAGGTAGCCACAGTTGCTGTGAGTGAGCTCGTGAGTGAAATGACCATTTCATATCCAAAAGACATTGCTTCTCAGCAGTCTTCCTAAACTCTAGTTCTTCCATTTCATACTCTATTCCTTTTTAGTTCTATCTCATTAATATTAGAGAGAACAGAGATTCCCATCCATAAATCCAGGGAGGAGTTTGATTCCTTTTCACCACTGAACCAAGCAAACTTATCCTCCATATTAAGATTTTCATAAAGTGGGATGTATGTGTTTTGTTTCCATAGAAATCATTTCCCATCAGGCACAAGATCATTCCATAAAGTTGAACTTAAGTTAGAAATTCATCATTTCATTTTTTACTATTATGATGGTCAGGGATTTTTTTGAAAGCAATAAAACTTGACTGGTTAGGTTATATGCAGTGTCTCTGATGTGACTTTGCACATTTCTGTTTATCCTTTCACCCTGTGTCTTCGTACATCTTTATTCTATCATTTTACCTTTATTTCTCTTGTCTTCTTTCAATCTTGTTTTGATGTATTTTGGAAGAAGACTTGTGGGTAGTTTTGTACTCAAAGATAACTGTCAGAGCCTAGTAATGTTAAAATTAAAGGCTCTTTACACACTCTGTGATTCATGGTCCTAGTCATATTGTTGACATTTTTTGAAAGCAATCCACTACAAAAAGTATATGTTCATGCATGTGGGTGTATATATTCTGTTTTTATGCAATGAATCATAGGAATAGATATGAATCTGTTATCACACAAATTAGGGATGTAGAATATCAAGATAAAGAATAATTACTTACATGTTGACTATGATGGGAGATAAAATAAACACCAAAATGCAAGAATAGAGACTACTTCTTTTCCTTTTGATAGTTTTAATTGTCCTACATCAAAGTCTCCAATTGTATAATATGATTATGTCACAAAAAGAATACAACAAGCATCTTCCAAATAATACATTTTAGGTAATAAAAGTGAGCAAGTTAATTAGTTTTAACTATCAACTTGAAGAAACCCAGAATAATCTGAGAAAAAAGTTTCTATTGAAGTGTTCCATGAATCAGACTGGTTCATGAGCCTGTCTGTAGAGAATTATCTTGATTATCAATTGACATCCCAACAGTGGGAATCTTGGAATGCATATGGCTGGAGCTGACTATTCATGAGTGAGCAAACAGATAACACATACTATCCTCTCCTGGATGTGGATGTGATGTAAAGCAGTCTCAAGTCCCTGCCTCTGTGAGTTTCTTACAATGATTTACTACAACCAGAATCATGTAAAATACATGCATCCCTCACATTTGTTACTTTTATTTGTGAATTTCTATTGTTTATTTTTAGAACACTTTTTTGTTTTATTCTTGTTTGAGAAGAAGATTGAGCAGGTGTATGGAATCTGACACAACAATCCCTTTTGCTCCCCTCAAACATCTCCCTCCGAAATTCATGATTTATTTAATTATTCTTGTATCATTTGCAGAGATACACAGCTGGCCAAATGCAGATAGTAACTGTCTATAGAGTTTCCAATCCTAGATGATGTATCTGTAAGGCAACCTATTCACCTAAGGCTCAGGCAACATTGTGGGAAAGAAGGAGAAAGACTGTTGCTAGACAATGCACACATATGCACACATGAACTCTCAAAAATATGACTTCCTGAATAAGCTGAGCCTGATCACACCACAAGTTAACATGCCAATATTAGAAAAATATCTTGTGGTTTGGTGAGGAATCATTTGGATTTATATCCAGAAGTGGAATAGCTGGATCTTGAGGTAGAGCTATTCCAAGTTTTCTAAGATATTGCCAGACTGATTTCCATAGCAGTTGTATAAGCTTGTACTCCCACCAGCAACGGAAGAGAGTTCCCCTTTCTCCACAACCTGGCCAGCATGTGCTGTCATTTGAGTTTTCGATCTCAGCCATTCTGATAGGTGTGAGATGGAATCTCAGAGTTGCCTTGAGTGGCATTTCTCTGCTGATTAAGGATGCTGAGCATTTTTTCAAGTGTATCTCAGCCATTAGAGATTCCTCCTTTATGAATTCTCTGCTTATCTCTGTTCCCCATTTTTGATTGGATTATTTGGTTTCTTCCCATTTAATTTCTTGAGTTCTTTGTAAATTATGGATATTAGCCCTCTGTCAGATGTGGGGTTGGTGAAGATCTTTTCCCAATCGTAGTTCGCTGTTTTGTTCAAATGACAATGTCTTTTGCCTTACAGAAGCTTTATTTGTAATAGCTAGAAACTGCAAACAATCCAGATGTCCCTGAACCGATGAATGGATAAAAAACAAAACAAACAAAAAACAAACAAACAAACAAAAAAAAACCATGTGGTACATCTACACAATGGGATATTACTCAGCCATCAGAAACAACGAAATCATGCAAATTGCAGCCAAATGGATGGAGCTAGAGAAGCTCATCCTGAGTGAACTAACCCAGACTCAGAAGGATGCACATGGCATCTATTCACTTATAATTGGATTTTTGCCATATAGTACAGGAGAACTATACTACAACCAATGCACCAAAGGGAACAGGAACACAGACTTAGTTTCCTGTCAATGAGATACTTTACCCTAGTGGTGCTGCCTTTTAGGCCCCCAGGGTATGAGGACACTCTTGGCCCCCATATAACTGCTGAACTGGGGTGGGGAACTGATATGTAGGAAGACTTCACTCCAGAGGAGTGGGATGGAAAGGATGGGGGCAGAGGGTGGGACTCGGAGGGGTGGAAAGAGGACAATGTAATGGAGATATAACCCAAAGTAATAAATAAAAATAAAAAATATCTTTCTATTACCAACCCCACATCAGTCAGAGGGCTAATATTCAAACTATATATTTTAAAAACTCAAGAAATTAACACCACTAAACCAAATAACCCAATTAACATGGTGTACAGAGCTAACCTGAGAATTCACAACAAAGGAATCTCTAATAGCTGAAAACCATTAAAATAAATGCTCAATGTCCTTAATTATCAGAGAAATGCAGATCAAATCTGAGATAACCTTCCAGTAAGAATGGCTAATATCAAAAAAGACAAGTGACGGTACATGCTAGAATGTATGTGAGGAAAGGGGAATGCTCACCCACTGGTATTGGAAGTGCAAACTTGTAAACTCACTTTAAAAATCAATCTGGCTGTGTCTCAGAAAATTTAGAATAGAACTGCCTCAAGACCCAGTTATATCACTCCTGGGCATATACCCAAAAGATGCACCACTATTCTACAGGACAATTTGTCCCCTATGTTCAAAGCAGCTTTATTCATAATAGCTAGAAGGCAGAAGCAACCCAAATTTCCCTCAACTGAAGAATGGATAAGGAAACTGTGGTATATTTACACAATGAAATATTACACAGCTATTAAAAACAAGGAAATCTTGCAATTTACAAGCAAATGGATGGAACTAGAAAACATCATCCTGAGAAAGGTAACCCAGACACAGAAAGACACACATGGTATGTGCTCACTTATAAATGGATATTAGCCATATAGTACAGGACAACCATACTACTACTCACAGACTCGATAAAGGTAAGTTTCAAAGGGGCTCCCATGGAGAATGCTTGAATTTCACTCAGAAGGGAAATAGAATAGATACTTCAAACAGAGGAGGAGAGAAAACTGAGTGGCAGAAGACGTGAGGAGGGTAATGAGGGAGGGGATGGGGTGGGGAAAGCAGGAGTGAGAGAAGAGAGGGCTGAGAAAGGGAAGAAAAACTGATGAGAGACATTTTTGAAATAAACTGGGGACCTCTGACAGGGTATGCTCTAGGGAGGACAAGAAAGTGAGTATAGATGAGACCCTAGCAGGGAGGGACAGGGAGATGGAAGTAGCCAACTCAAAGCCTGACAAGAGTCCCAGAGAAAGGAGAGAGACACAAACTGTAGCATAAAAATTGTGGTTTGGGTATTGGGGAGGGGGTTTGAGCGCCCTGGATAGTGCAGGGCGTCAGCGTCTGAGCTGCTGCATCTGCAGGTAGAATCTTTGGCCTTGCCCAAGCTCTGGGCCAAGTGTGGCACAGCCAGGAAATGCCTTCTTCAGTGGCAGAAATTCCTTCAGGCGGAATCATGACTCCAAGGCCGGTATTTGATAAACTTTTAATAAAAAATATGTCATAATGTTCTTATCTCTCCCATGGACCCCTAAAATTTATCAAGACCTGCGTGCTCTTCCTCTGTACCGTGGGAAGTCTGGATGGTACTTTCGGGTACAGATACACTTTATTGGCTATGGTTGAGATGCTGGCAATGCAACATGGGAAAAGGATCCCAGAAATATATGTGACATAGTGAAGGTAGATCTTTGAGCATGTCAACATATTCCAGAGAGACAGCTGGAAGCAGGGAGAGAGGTGGACCCCACATCTGCCAACCTCAGTTAGGGGCCTGTGGCCCCTAGGTTTCTGGGGTCTGGATCTACTCAATCTCACTGTACCTAGCCACACAACTCTGAAGCCAAACTCAACACTAGGCAGCCTTATACAGAGGAACATTGGCCAGCAGCTGCCTAGGACCTGCACCCTTACTTTGGGAGCCCCACATGACCCATAGAGCCTCCTTTGGGGCCGGATGGGTACAAAGCCAAGATCCTCTAGGGACACCTAACAACCAACCCACCCATAAAACATTCCACCCATAAGTTACCCAGCTTACAAGATTTACAGTGATGAAGATGGAACAATGACAGATGGAAGGGCCAATCAATGATTGACAAAACTTGAGATCCACCCAATGTCAGAGAGCCAACCCTTGTACTACTAATGATACTATGATATGTTTGCAGAGAGGAGCCTCACGTACAAAGGTCCTATGTAAGCTCTACCCACAGCCGATCAAACAGATGGTGAGATCCATAGTCAAACATTATGCTGATTACACGTAGGCCCACCACACATATGCAGCTGATTGGCAACTAGTCTTCACATGAATATCCTAGTGTGGTTGCAATGTTGGGCCTCAGGGGAAGAAGTTGCTCTTAAGCATGATCTGACCTGGTGAACCAGAATGGATGGCTCCCCTTTTCTGAGGAGAAGATGAAAGAAGGGAAGGGGGAAGAGGGTGAGAGGACAGGACTGGGAGAAGAGAAGGAAGGGGGGCTAAAAATGTCTGATTTCTTCATAATTTTAGAATGCCCTACAATTCAAGGAGGAACTTGACTGATGCAATCTACTTATGTTTCCTCCCCATTCACTGCACTTGATTGTGGGGCACGCTTCACAGATCACACTGAAAGTCTCACAGACTAAGATTCTACAGTTTTAGTGCAAGAAAAAGCAAATATGTATGCACAAATCTTAGAGCAGAGGATTTTAAATTTTTACACAGCCCATTGGGATTAGAAGCTCTTACTGTAATCGCTGCTTTTTAAAATTCTTTCTTTAACGACTATCTCATGTTCCTTAAGGTTCTCTGAAGGGGCTGATAGGTTAATATAAGTTAGATTTAGTGAAT
>CAJQZJ010033615.1:3351709-3365564 GCA_907164525.1 Lophiomys imhausi | reverse complement strand
AAATAAATAAGAGTTAAATAAATAATAATTTAAAAGTACGGTTTCAGTTCTCAGCATTGTAGATCTTGTTGGTTTGGTTTTGGTACACCTACATTAGTTGCACAGTTTCATACTATACAGTTTACTGTTTTGAACAACAGATAAAAAATTAAAGTCTCAAGTTAAAGAAATTGGCTTTAAACATTCACCAACTCTATTTTGGAAGATTTTTTTTAATGTTTATTTATTACTTCAAGTTACATCTCCACCATAATGCCCTCTTTCTACCCCTCCTATCCTCTCCCCACTTCCTCCCATCCCACTCCTCCAGAGTGGGATGTCCCAACAGTCATATGAGAGTTAAGAGCTTCCTCATACTGGGGTCCTACAGGGCAGCTCCACTAGGACAAAGTGTCCCACTAACAGGTAACAAAGTCTATGTTTATGTTCCTTTTGGTGTGTTGGTTGTAGGATTTTTTTTTAATGTCCTCTCTTTGAGTAACTTCAAAGGATATATATCTTATCATTAAATAAAACCATCAGAGTGTGAACTAGAGAACAGAATCATACTCCTTAGGACAGAATGAGCATCCTACCTGGTGTTAGCTTTTTCATTTTAGTTTCAGGTCAGGATGACTATATGGGCATCTTTAACTTAAATTGCTTTAAGTCTTTCCTGATACTTTTCTCTATCCCATAACATGAAGCAGGTTTTCTAAAATGTTTTATTTTTCTTTCTTTCTTTTCTATTACTATATTTTAATTATACTTACTGGGCTTGATTATTACATTTTCATATATGAATAGTATGTATTTTGATTACATTCATTCTCTAGTACTCTTTTACCTTCCTTTTACTTCTACTAGTGAATTCATCCTTCTGAAGCTTTCATCTCTCTCTCTCTCTCTCTCTCTCTCTCTCTCTCTCTCTCTCTCTCCTCAGTTACATTAGGGTTTTTTATGGTACCACAGGTGAGAGTTCTTTACCAGAACATGAACACCTTGCCAGTGACTCCATAACTCCAGAATATATCGATGCCTCTACCAGCACCCATTAACTGTGTCTAAATTCTCAGGGAGAAATAGGGCCTTGTGATTCCCCTACCCCTCCATTATTTGATGTTGGCAGGTGCAGCCTTGTACAGGTCATATTCAGGAAATAATAGCTGTCATGAGCTCCATAGTAACAGTCATGACATACTCAGCAGTAAAAGTTCTGTCTACAGCTTTCCAAACTCATTCTCCCAGATCTTACATTCCTTCTCCCATTTCTTCAACAGTGTCCCCATAGCTTTGGCTTTGGGGGAGACACCAAAGTAGAATTTATGGTTGAGCATTCCACTACCGCTCATTTCATTCTATTGACAAGTTATGAGCTTCCTCAGGTACCACTGCTTTATGCAGAAAGAAGCTTCTCTGACCAAAGCTGGCAATATCACTAATTTATGGTCATAAAAATAAATATGTACAAGGTAGTTGGATGAGCACATCATGTCTAAAATAAATAAATAAATAAATGAATGAATGAATAAATAAATAAATAAACAAACAAACAAATAAATAAATAGATAAATAAATAAATAAATGAACAAGGTATCACATCTCCAGCCTGGGATACAGGCCCAGACATGAATTATTTCTTGTAAATGGCTGTCAAATCCAATCAGAAAGCAGTGAATTACCCATAAAAAGCTAACCTGAGTTGCACTAGTGGGTGTATCTTGCCTGGACTGCCCATAGTGTTGCCCATAGGGGTAACAATGTTGATGAAAATTCTTTCCTAGCAAGCCTCAGAGCCCCTTCCAGCACTATAAAGGACAGAAATCAGGGAGGAAAGTTCCAACCCAATTTCCATTTGATTTATCTATATTCTTAAGTGGAATGATGCTTTAAAGTATATTTATAGTAATACATAAAGAAAAATTATAATTGGGACTTTAAATAAACATGAGCATTTTTATGTGATGATTTTCATTTAAAATTTTTTTGAAGATTCCAATGGAGTTTCTAATTGGTAGAAAAAGACTATGAATATATACAAAAAGACTAAGTTCTTAATTTTATATGTCAAAATATGTTGAAATTTAAGTGAAGATCTTTAGTAACATAGAAAACATAGTATCATTATAGATTTCCCAGACCTTCCTGTCCTGGAGACCATGACATTGCCCAAGTGGACAACCTTCTGCACAGCTCAAAATTTCCCATTATGTGATATGATATGAAATGACCTTTCCACCATCAAAGCTGACATCATTGCTCAGTGATAACTTTTTTGATGCATTTCTTAATTCATTTCATAATAGGAAAGTATCAAGTGATAATAACTTTAGCCGGCTCACCACTTAAGTTCACCATCTCAGAAGGCTGCTTTTAATTCATTCAGTCAGATTTTGGTGGGAATGTGCTGATTGTTTTATGTGGTTGATTACGATTCAAAATCCCTAATGTTCTACGTGCTTATTTTAGAATAAATCCAGTCTTTTTCCTTACTCTAATAGAGGTATTCCTATTTCACATTGCTTGCTACACACCTCATATTCCATGGAGTGTAGAAAGAAAGTAACTGCACAAAAATGAGACCCACCAATTCTGACTTGTCCTGTGGATCAAAGTTGCATCAAGACTCAGATTTACAGTTTAGTGGCTTGGTTCTCCACTAACAAAATATCAGTAATGATATTATGAACACTTAAGTAATGATGTTAGAAATGAATGTGTCAATGTATACCAAATACTGAGAATAATGAGTATTACACTGTCATGTGGGTATGGTGTGTGTGTGTGTGTGTGTGTGTGTGTGTGTGTGTGACTATTTTACCACTTAATACACTATTTATAAAAAAAAAAACCTCTATATCAGAGAAGTAAAAACGTATCTTAAAATGGTGACAGAGTTTCTTTATTGACTCCTGTACCCGTGTGTAAACCAGGTAGTCCACACCTGTATTCCCAATACTCAGGAGACAGACAAAAAAAAAAAAAAAAAAAAAAAAAAAAAAAAAAGGGAATCTCTCTGAGGTCAAGAATAATCTGAACTAAGACCCTGCCTCAAAAAATCCAAAAACCAAAAAAAAAAAAAACAAAAAAACAAAAACAAAAACACCACAACAAAAATATACTTAATAAGAGTAAAATTTGAGAACATATATATAGCTTTCATGTATGTTGGGAAACCCAAAATTTTAAGTTACATGACAGAAGTAAGTTTAAATTTATCAAGCAAAGACGAAAAGTCATATAACCTAATCCTTGTTCATTCTACATCGAAGTTTCTGTCCTCAATAATCTCTCATGTTTTAAGAAGACGTATGAAAATGTGAGACCTTGAATGTTAGTCTATGATAAGCAGGGTAATTACATGTTACTTTATTGCAACAGCGAAAGACTATATGGTATGCAATGCTATGTATAAAGATGAAAGTCAAAGACACAAAGTAAAAAAAAAAAAAAACAAGATAGTGTTTTTTGTTTAATATCAAAGCATATAAAACCTACTTATGGCCAGGCATGGTGGCACATGCCTTTAATCCCAGCACTTGTGAGGCAGAGGCAGGTGGGTCTCTGGCTAATCTGATCTACAAAGTGAGTCCAGGACAGCCAAGAATATACAGAGAAACTCTGTCTCGAAAAAACCAAAAACAAACAAACAAACAAAAACCTACTTATGTACAATATTACATAACACTTTACATTAAAGTATAATACTTACATTGTAACAATTCATAAATAATGTATGATAGGTATTGCCTTTATGGAGATCAAGTAGAAAAAATATGTAGTGGAATACAGACTTAAAACAATTAATTTTCAACATAAGAGTTTTGAAACAAACTACTTTAACATTTCTTTTTCATTGCAGCTTTTGGTATGCAGATTGAAGTGATTGTTGCCTGTTTTCTGTTGTATATTCAACTTAACAAATGTTAAAAGAAATAAACAGGGTTGTAGAGATGACAGAGCACATAAGAGCACTTGCTCCTGAGGACTACCCATCTTGAGTTTCCAGGACCCATAAGGTGACTCACAACTCAAGTATTCTGCAGCTAATTAGTCATCCATCTAGCTCCACCCTCTCCTTGACATTTTTTCATAATTTTTGCCACTATTTTTCAATCTTTCTATTTAAAATATACATCTTATTCATTTCCACATTTCTTTTTTAATAATTTATTTTTTATTTCTTCAAGTTACATCTCAATCACAATCCCTTCCCTACTTCCCCCTCCAGTCACACCCTTCTACCCTCTTTCTCCTCAACCCCCATCCTCTACCCTTTTTTTTGTTTGTTTAAGGTATTTATTTTCCCCCCCAACATCTCTCCCTTTCAGTCCAACAAATGGTTCTTTTTCTTATAACTATAAATACAATACAAAACAACAGAAATAAATATGCCACAATTATGAGAGTTATATGGCTTAGCATACATTCCCAATGTCCAGTACATATGTATTTGGCACCTGACTTTAACATTCTACTATCTAACCATCTCCATGAGTTTAAAGTTCTATATCCAAATCAGCTTTCATACTAACTTGCCACACAATTTTAAAAACATCTTCTTAGATCCAGAACACCCTCTTGATTCCTAAACAACTCAAAATTTAACTATGAGACTCTAGCTATCTATTCTTCAACCACCTCAGAGACCTGAGAGGGATAAATATATCTGATTATATAAGAAGTGCAGGGCCCACATTTCTATGAAGTAACAAAAAAGAGACATTTTTCAAGTTTCACATGAAGCAATTATTTCTTCTCTAAATTTAATATTTTTCAGATAAATATGACTTTTTAATAACTCACAATCAAATGTAGACCATCTTGGTATCCATTCTCTGAAAGAACTTGGAGTTCCTTCTTAAATTAACAAAATGAATAGGAGCATAGAAATAAAAATGAGAAATTGTAAAAGTTTCATGTTTAATAGAGCAAATTTGTGTTTCATTCCATCAGTATTGTAAGCACTCCAAAGAAGAAATAAGTAAAATGAAAATTCTTATGTCCCATTAAATAAATTGGAAATTTTAACAAATAAAAATATTTTGTTATATACTCACATAATAAGAAGATATATACTTATGATGATTATTTGAAGAAAATGAAATTGTCAATATCTTCTTTCTTTTATTGTAAATAGATTCTTTTCTCAAATAATATATCCTGATTACAGTTTCCTCTCTCTATACTCCTTTCAGTTCCTACCTCCCCTGCCATCTGAATTCACTCCCTTTCTGTCTCTCATTAGAAAAGAACAGGCTTCTAAGATACAACAACAAAACATAACAAAATAAAATATAATAAGATAATACAAAGAGCATCATCTCAACCTTGGACAAGACAAATCAACAGAAGGAAAAGAGACCAAGAAAAAGCACAAGAATCAAGGACCCACATGTTCACACACTAAAGAGTTCTATGCAAACACTAAATTGAAAGCCACAACAACTATAAGGAGGACCTGGTGCGAACCTATGCAGGCCCTGTGGTTGCTGCTTCAATCTCTGTGAGTTCATGTGATCTTTTCTCAGTTAATTGAAATGGCTTTGTTCTCCTTTGTCCCAAATGCTTTATTCCTATATTCTTTACATATTTTATATATTCTTGTTGAACTCAAGGTGTCTAAAATTCATTTTTATTCTTTCCTTGTGAAAATGTGCCTCTTTACATACAATAGTTATCTTCATATAACATACTAATAATGCTAGATACTCTGACTCATGTCTCTATCTAAGAATCCAGTTTACACTGAACCTTTTCTGTCTTCAATATTACAACCAAAGCCTGATTCCTGAGATCTTTCTTATAAACCTTCAGAACCCCACCATTTGGTCTTATGCCAGCTGTGTACCACCACTCCTTACCTCATCCTTCATAGCAACTAGAATAACTTCTTACAAAATTGGAACACAGCTGTCATGTCACACATTTTCCAACCCTGCAATTGCAATTCATTTTATCTAAAACTATAACTAGGGACTGGGGAGATGACTCAGCACGTAAGAGCACTTACTGCTTTTGCAAAAGAGCTGGGTCCAGGTTTGGTTCCCAGAACCCACATGAGAAACAACTTCTTGGAACTCCAGTCCCAGAAGATCCAATACTCTCTTCTGTTCTCTGGGATCACTTGCATGCATGTGGTGCATATGGCATGCATACAGGCAAGCAGTCACATGAACATAAGGAAAAATTAAAATGATCGTAGTTAAATTCAGGGGCAGAAAGTATTGTTGGTAGATGCCTCTTCTCACCATAAAAACTGATTGCAAATTCATTTTCTTTATCACACCCATCCCTCCTGAACTGCCTGGCATCAATCAGTTGTTTCACCAATGTGTTTTATCTCATTGCAAAGGTTTATATGCACAGCCCCATTCCCAGGCCTGGTTTTAGCCTATCTGCGTATCAGGTCACAGCTTTAGTAACATATCCTGCAAGGATTAAATGGTCTTATAATACATTGCCATCACACTCCCTTATTTACTTTATAACACTTACAACTGTTTATAACTATTTTTCTACAACATTATGATATGCATTACTGTTTTAGTGGCCTCTCAATGGCACTTGTATCATTATGTTATAAAGAACAAGATGACAACAGAGCTTATAAATCTCTGAGGAAGTCACAGGTACCATGAAAGTCTCATTCTACACAAGTTCTCTATGTTATGGCTAAAAACTGTCAAGTATAAATTATTTAACTATATTTTACTTTTGGTTCAGCCCCAAGTAATCTAATGGCTCTATTTTTTTTATAATTCCACACATGTGTACTCTGTTTAGATCGTTCTCAAACCGCCCCCTTTCTTGCTCTTTCCAAGCCTACATTCTCTCAAATTCAAGACCTATTTTCCCTTAATTATATATATATATATATATATATAATTAAATTGTACAATAAATTTTATTTGAATAAAGTGTCATATCCATTTGATATTGCTTATATGTATATTTGTTTTGGACTGACTACTTTGAATATTTTATAAGAATAATCTCTTTTATATAATATTTTACTTTCTCTCTGTCTCTCTCTGTGTGTGTGTGTGTGTGTGTGTGTGTGTGTGTGAGAGAGAGAGAGAGAGAGAGAGAGAGAGAGAGAGAGAGAGAGATGTATGTGAGCAAGAAGAGTGGGGTGCATTCATATCATGGAACAAATGTGGATTTCAGACAACAACTCTTCAAGTCAGTGCTGTCCTCACACTGGTCTCTGGGATTAAACTCAGGTAGGTGCTCAGGGTTGTGTAGCAAGTACTTTTACCCACAGAGCCATCTTGCTGGTTCATCACTTCCAATAGTCTAATATGTTGTCAATATAATTCTTTTTCTATTTAATATTCACAGACGTGTTCTTGACTGAAATATTGTGTCTGCAGTATGTGACATGAAAATATTAAGATTCAGAGTCTTCTCTATCATAAAAATAAAATATGTCTATTCTGAGTGAAAACTTAAATGAGGCAATGTATGTATAATATAGCATGACCATTGGCCTTATTAAATATGTGATGGTAATATTCATCCTTCCAGTAAATATACAGAGCAAGGAGAACAGTAAAATCTTCTAGTTGGTAAAGGCACTTGATAACATACCCTAGGGCTTGAGTTAGACCCCCAGGACCCACACGGTAGAAGGAAAGCACCAACACTGGCAAGTTTCCCTCTGGTCTCCACATGCATTCACATACATGCACATATACATAAAATAAACAGATAAACATCTAATACAGAAGATTTAAAGAACTAGAACACGTCACTCGGACCTCCACTACTCTGTCTACAGGAAGATCTGCTATATATCTTCAAATTAGAATATATAATCCACAAAGATAGATGTGGATGTTTGCTAATTTATTGTGTACAAGTAATCACCAAACCTTTATTAGTTTACATTTATGCATTAAAATAGGATTATGTAAGAACAATGCATAATATGTAGATAGAATATTAAGTATGTCATATTAAGTCATATCAAGACACATTAGTTTTTTAGATATAGAAAAATGATCCATAATTCCTTAAGTACAGTCTTTTGACAAAATGAAGAACTTAGAATTCCTTAGTTTTTTTTTTATTATAACGTTTCTATTCTTACAAGTAGATAATATATGAAAATCTCTCTTACAAAAGAGCTCTAAGGAAGATTTTTATTATTTAGTCCTATTTGGATGTGTGATTCATGTATGTCTTCATGTGTGAGGGCACACATGCTCATGTATGGGCATGCATGTAGAGGATAGATTTTGAAGCTCCTCTGTGTCCACCTTATTATTTCAGATGGAGCCTCTTACTAAGCCTGGAGCTAATTGATTCAGTGAGATTAGTGGACTTTAAGCTCCAGGGATCCTCTTGTGCTCAGTTGTTCATTGAAATGATTGCTCATGCATGCTGGCAATGCAGTCTTCTTCTGTGGGTACTGAGGATCAAAACACAGATACCACCTTTGTGTGATAGACATGTGACTGATTGAGCTATCTTCTCAGCTCCTAGATAATATTTTTAAACAAAATTTATTTAATTAAAAAGCACTATAGATTTTTCCATAGTTGTAACATTTGACATAGAAAAGATACACTTTTAATGTTTAACACTGAACACGTTAGAATGGGTCACTTTATGAAAGACATGTTTGTGTTAAAAGGATTAAGGAACAAAGCATTGTTGTCATCCCTAACAAAGTGTCCTTATGAACACAGTTGAATGGATTCAGTAGTGTGCGTGTGTGTGTGTGTGTCACAAAAATTAAAGAAGAGGTCAAGAATTTGAGAGGGAGTAGGGGGTCATGGAAAGAGTTTGGAAGAAGTAGGAGTAGATATGTTGTAAACACAGTAGTTATGACTGAAATTCTCAAAATAATGTAAGTTTTTAAAAACAGTGGATTTGGGACTGGAAATGCAGCTCAGTTGGTAGAGTGCTTACCTACTATGAACAAAGCCTGGGTTCAAGTCCCATGATTATAAAAACTGGTCATAATGGCTCCTGCCAATAACCCCAGCACTAGGAAGGTAGAGGTAGGATTATAGAAATGCAAGGTCATCCTTGGGGCCCTGTCTGAAAGCCAAAAAGGAAAATAACAGCAATAAATAGATAGATAGATAGATAGATAGATAGATAGATAGATAGATAGATAGATAGATAGATAGAATAAAGGAATAGAATGAAAGAATGGAGGAAAAAAGAATCTATGCAAAATTTTTCATGGTTAAAAAAAAAGTAGATTGGCTTACCACACAATTGCACCTAATGAAATTGATACTTAGAAAAACACCTCTTCCTTAACCTAGGCTATAAGGAGATACATAAACCTATATAGGATATTTCAAGTATGGCTTCTTGTTGTAGAATAACATACAAAATTAAAAAATTAGAAATATAGAAAACATTACAGTAACTCTAAATAAAGCTATAGAAGACTAAAATACAATGACAGTTGTTAAGTTAATTAAGTGTAATTGACTTTATATGTATTTTCTACTTATGTCAATTTTCAAAACAAATATTTATGATCTCGTTCTCTCAAAAATAAAACCAGAAAAATAAAATAAAAAACTCACAAAATAAAAAGCACCCCTCTAAATGGTAATGGTGTGTGTTTTGTGTTGGGCAATTACTACTGGGAATGGATCCTGGAGAATGTGTATGGAGTGTGGTTGATAAAACCAGAGAGTGAGAAGAAAGTGAAAACAAGAGCGAGTGAGCAAGAAAGAGACACACAGACTGACAGAGAGAGAGAGAGAGAGAGAGAGAGAGAGAGAGGAGAGTTGGGTAGGTAGGAAAGAAAAGGACTTCTGGAAGGGAAGAAAATTATCAAAATATATTGTGTGAAAAAATCTAATTAAAAAATAGGAAATACAATTAATAAAAATGTGTGAAATATACTCAGTATATCAGAAATTAATAATTATTTCACTTTTAATGTCATAAAAAAGTCATATTTCCTTTCACTCTAAAAGTAACTATTCAAGATTGTTCATACAGGAGATATGCTTCCAATTGGTCGAAGGTACTGTTTCTTAAAGTGTGAACTCATGTTTATGTCTGCATGTACGGAAATAGGTGAGGTTGACTATTGCTCTCACTCCAGGGTAGCATGAGTAATGCCACACACGCACAAGGTCCTACCAATGGTGCTATTCCTCACAAGTTTCCAGTCACATTATACATTATTATCTTACTCTAGAGATGACTTTCAAATATCTAGAGATGATTGCTAAATATCTGTATTTCAGAGGAAAAATGTTAAATACTATTAAGTAATTTCAGATTTTCATTGAAAATAAATGGAAAAATTTGGAAGACATTTATTTTTAGCTTTTATTTAGCATTTTTTCATGAACTTTTTATTTTGAGGGATCATATTCCCTATTGCACCCTTTCCATTTGCACAAATTAAATTGGGGTAAAATATTGAGAGCCTGAATTTTCAGTCTTATTTAAAATGACTAGAATGAAATGATAAATAATTACTGTGTTCACATCAAGAAAAATTCAAGCACATTTAAAATGTGATATTAGTTTTCTCTCCAATTTTACATTCAAAAGCATTTTTCCTCCATCCTATAGATGTCTCAGCCTTACCAGCACCTCCAGCTATGCAAGGTGTTTTAATATTAAAAAGCAATCCTTATCCTTCAGGGAATGTGAGTCTCCAATTTCACAGGTGTCAAAAGATAAGCTATCCTTGGGAAAGTAGACATCTGGGTTTACTCATAGCTTGAATCAAAATGAAATCCTGGAGGGAAATTCTGAGCCTGAACTCTCGCAAGCACTGTTTCAATGACTCCCACTTCGACAAAGAAAACACATCTTACTCATGGAACCTGGTAGACATAGAAGCCAGAAAAACATACACTATGCTAGATGATCCACTTTTACTATGCACATTGGCCCTTTGAATCAAGTACACAGGCAAATACTGTTATTTTAAATTAACTAACTAATTAATTGATTTCAAACTTAACTGTAAGTGATTTTCATTTTAAATTTTTTGTTGGATTCTGCTAATAAAAAAAAGTCACAGAAAGACAGGAAACTATCATCTTTTGCTGTTAATTTCATTTTTTAAAAAACAGATTTGATGAACGTTGTAACAACAGCTGTGAGACTTAGAGACATAAGCTATTACACATAGTTTTAATATCATTGATTTAGAGTTACAATGTTTAGATGGAATATAGTAACTTCCCATGAAGAGATCCAAAAACTCACAAAAACCACCACCAACAACAAGACAAACAAACAAATAAACAAATACTCTTGTAGCCTTTTAATTTTCATTTTTATTATGGAAGACTTATCTACATAATCAATATAATATAAAGTAAGTAAATTTCAAGTGTGAAAACACATACACCTAGTGTATCAGATCCTTTTAGGTGCAGAAGTGGGAAGGGGTTGTCTACATAAGGATTTTTGCCATGTCTTCAAGCTGAAAACTTTTCTTAAATTGCACAGGGCTTAATTATCAGTGTGGAGTTGAAGGAATAAATTGAGGACTATCAAGTAATCTGCACACATTTATTCCTGTGCATTCACCACAAACTGAATTTGGTTTATTTGTAACTTTAACTATCTTGTATTAGCTCAGAATCATGGAAATATTTCCTGAGTAATGACAAAGCCAACAGGAAGATGAGTCATTTTAGATTATTTGGAAGCAGGTAGTGAACTCCACAGCCTTTTTGTTTATACATGGTGCATATTTATTACTTCAAAAAAGTACTTTACAAAACAGTTTTAATGTCATGGCTTTCTCTCTAACTCACTCACTGGCCATTTGAATGACATCTTTCAAGCATGTCAACCCTCAGAAGTTCTGCTTCCTTCCAATAAAGGTGAAAGGGATAGATTTCTCATACTGCTAAAAGTGGTGATCCACATACAATTTTTGAACTCTGATATTTCACCCCTTTTCTGGAAAACAGACTCTTTTCTCATACAATATATCCTGATTACAATTCACATCTAATTCACATCTCTCTAATCTTCCCAGTTCCTCTCCAGATCTCTTCCCATCCTTATCTACTTCTTTTCTGTTTCTCATTAGTTAACAACAAAACACAACAAAATAAAACATAGTAAGATAAAGCAAACAAAAATATCAGTTCAAAGTTGGAAAAGGCAAACCAAGAAAAAGAAGAAAGGCTAGGATAGAGAACAGTAGTCGGAGATCCACTCATGCACACACTGAGGAGTTGTACGAAAACAGAAAGCCATACTATTTATGTGGAGGACTTGGTACAGACCGCACAGGTCCTGTTTTTCCTCCTTAACTGTCTCTGACTTCATGTGAGTTTTGCTCAGTTGATTTAGATGGTCTTGTTCTCCTAGTGTCCTTCATCCCCTCTGGCTCTCACCCTCTTTCCACCTCCTCTTCTTCAGGGTTTCTGTGAGCTGAGGGGAGGGATTTGGTGGAGACATCCTATTTAGAACTGAGTGTTCTAATGTCTCTCAGCATAATGGCTGGCTATGGGTCTCTGTATTTTGAACTCTGACTTCTGAAAACATTGTTGGTTCTTTGTGAATTTCACATCATGCACCCCAATCCCACTCATTTCTACCTCCCCACATATCCACCCTTCATTCATTAACCCCCCCCCCACTACAACAGAAAAAGCTGTAGTGTGGAAGCTATAATGTGTCACAGTGTTTCCCACAGTATACACTTTTGTCCACACTTTTTCTCTAGCAAATGTTCATTGCAATGACTCGGTTCGATACTAGGCTTCTGGCTTCTGCTACTCTATCAACACTGGAACCTCACTGGGATTCCTCTCAGATATCCTATTATTGTCCTGTGTCATGGAGATCCTGTAATTTTGAATCTGTAGGACAGGCCACTTTATCATTCCATCAGTTCATCAATGGGGTAGATGTTGGAGTGGGCCAATACAAAGTTCTGGATCTGGGCATAAGAGGTATCTGATCTGGTTAGCCTACCAACTCTCTCACTCTCATGCCCTCAGGGATGGATGAGCAACAACTTCTGCTATCAGGGCCAACTCTACCCTACTGCCCAGGTGAGGTATAGAGCCTACTCTCTCAAATGTTGCAACCAGTGAGGGACATTGCCTGTTATCCCATTCTCATGAGCCCTGGGCCAGCTCTCCTACCTGCTGTTGATGGTAAGGGATGAAGGAGGGAAATAGGGAGTCACCCCCTTGTTAGCACCACTGCTCAGGAGATAAGAGGCAGGGCTGCCTCTCCTACACTCATGCCTTTGGGCTGGCTCACATGCAACCCCCACATCCAGGGTGAGCTCTACTTTACTGTTCAGGCAAGTTACAGTGCCTGCTCTTCTGAGTACTGCAGCAGGTGAGGGGCCAGTTCTGCTCTCATGAACCCATTGAGGTCAACTCTTTTACCTGCTGCAGGTGGCAAGGGCAAAAGGGAGGAGAGGGAACCTCTACTTCACTGAGCTGCTACCACATTGTAGACAAGAAGCAGGGCTAGCTTTTCCACACTTTCACCCTAGGGGCTGGTTCAAATGCAATGCCCACATCCACACCCAGCTCTAAGATGGTGCCCAGGGAGTTGCATGCCCTGCTCTCCTGAGTGCTACAGTGGGAGAGGGACAAGGCCAGCTCTCCTGATCTCAATAGGGACCAGCACTCCTCCTGCCATAGATGGTAAGAGGCCAGGGTGGGGATGGGTCATCTGTCCCTTGCCTACATCACTGCATGGCAGACAAGTGGTGGGGCAGCTCTCCTATGTTCACAGCCTCTGGACCAGCTTACTCATGCCCCAGTCACCAGGGTTAGTTCGGCTATGCTGCCCAGAAGGGGTTCAGGGCCTGTGAAACCAAACTTTTAAATTATTATTTATGGCTTATTTATTTATTACTAAATTCACTTATAACAAACACCAACAATTTCTT
>CAJQZJ010033615.1:3306877-3351309 GCA_907164525.1 Lophiomys imhausi | reverse complement strand
CCTGACTTCAACCTTGTTTTTCAGTCTATTAAGTCTTTCCTGTTTTTGCTGACTTCATGCTGATAATGCTCTTCAGGCCCCAAATTAAGAGACAGTATCAGAAACTCCTATATATTTTCTAAATCTAATTTATCTAACCCCCACAGGCCTGCTTTCCTGAGTGCTACAGCTGGTGAGGGACAGGGACAGCTCTCCTGCTCACATGACCTCAGGGCCAGGTCTCCCACCTGCCACAGGTGCTAAGGGGTGACAAGGGTGGAGGGTATCACTTGAGAGATTGGTAGGGCCATGTCTCCCATGCTAATCCAAAACTTCTGCAATATGTGGAACCACTCTCCAAGTATCACAGCTGGCTAGGACCAGGGTAAACTCTTCTGCTGTCATTCTTCCAGGGCAAACTCTCCCACAATGCCCAGGTGAGAGGTCAGACCAGTTCTGCTCAGCCTTCAAGCATCAACATGTCTCATGGCAGCAGCCCAGACCTAGGACATCCACCTGGCCTTTGGTGGTAACAGACCCCTACTGCCAAAGCCAGCGACCCAGATATGGCCCCAGTGGCAGCATAGGCCAGAACCCCACCATGGTTTCAGGTAGCATCAATGACTACTTATATTATGCTGTTCCTCACTACCTTTGAGTCTTCAGTTCTGCCTCTTTTCATTGAGCTGACATTCTTCTTGCTTCTCTTTCTTTTCCAATTCTCCACCACTTACTTGCTCCTTTTAGAGCACCCAGGGTCTCTGAGTGTCTGGAGTCATCTCATGAGTGGTCCCAGTTATACCATGTGCATTATGACTCAGGGCAGGGGTCATTTCAGGCTTGGTCTATCCCCCACCCCAATGTCTTCTTGATACCCCATATAACTGGTGGTCATGTCAGGCTAGCTCCCTGTCCAGCCTCCCTAGAGCCAGTCTGGTGGCCATGTTTGGCTTACTTCTCATCTGGCCTCATGCAAGGGCCTTCAGTCCAAGGTTGGATTCTTTTAGTGTCCAGCTTGCTCTCAGTCCTGGGAGCTGTAGGCTGCACAACTCCAGACTGGTGATGATCTCAGTCTCAGGCTATCTCCTGTTCTAAGCCTACTGGTGCTGGTGCTGGACTGATGACTGTCTCAGTCTCACTGTTTTCATGGAATGTTAGGCTACTAACTATTCAGATCTTCAGAGATCAGAAAATCGAGCAGAGCCTATCTATTCTCTGCCACCTACTGAGGCAAATGTGGGATGGCAGCCACACCTGCAATGCTTCTAGGGGTGGGCTAAGATCTGACTTTTAAGACAGTGAACACAACTCATGGAGGTCAGTAGTACCTGATAGATGGGGGAAATGTGATCCCACAATCAATCCTGTTGGACAGAGTCCTAGTCTGAGTGTGGGACATTCAGAGGGAGAGTTCTGCATGTCTTGTGGATAGGATTCATTGGTCAGAGAGCAGGGACAAAAGTAGTCTTCATTAAAAAACAAAAACATGGCGCACGCCTTTAATCCCAGCACTTGGGAGGCAGAGGCAGGCGGATCTTTGTGAGTTCAAGGCCAGCCTGGTCTACAAAGTGAGTCCAGGACAGCCAGGGCTACACAGAGAAACCCTGTCTTGAAAAACCAAAAAAAAAAAAAAAAAAAAAAAAAAACAAGACCCAAGACCTGCAAAGATTCTTTGTAAGTGTTTATTTCCTCCAGTCAGTATGTGCATGTAAGCAACTGCCTAGGACAGGAAAAGCATTAATGGATAGGAGAGAAATAAATGATCCCCGTGGTGACTAGGTCAAAGAAAAGCTATTGGAGCCTCCATACACTGAAATTCCAGGATGCACAGGGTAGAGTTCAAATTCTAATGACAGAGAAATCATGAATACTAAACTAAGTACTGTTTTGTGATAAGCAAATCTTAAAGGCATAATTAAAAATAAACAAATATAATTGTGCTAAAAATAAACTCAAAGATATGCTTATTTATTCATCATGACTTACCATAAACACTCAATTTTAAGATTCCTTTGAGCTAATATTATACATGTAATATGCATGCTCATTCATGACCATGTGTTATTGAATTTATTTCTCCTAATTTTCCCTATCTTCTCTTTGTTTTGTTTTCTTTCTTTTCCTAATTAAGGACTCATTCTCAGCTGAGAAACACTTTTTTAAAATGCTGAATATCATTAGCCATCAGGGATACATAAGTCAAAACTACTTTAAGATTCCATCTTACACCTGTCAGAATGGCTAAGATAAAAACACAAGTGCAGCATGCACATGAGGATGTGGACAAAGGGGAACACTCCTCTATTGCTGGTGGGAGAGAGTGCAAATTTGTACAGACATATTTGAAATGAATATGGTGGTACCTCAGAAAACTGAAAGTACATCTATCTCAAGCCTCAGTTATACCACTCCTAGACATATTCCCAAGGGATGTTCCATCCTACCACGAGGACACTTGCTTGACCTTGTTCATATCAGCTTTAGTCATAACAGCCAGACACTGGAAAGAAACTAGATGGATAAAGAAAATGTGGTATGTTTGCACAATGTACTATTACGCAGCTGTTAAGAATAACAACATCAAGCCAGACATGATGGTGCACGCCTTTAATCCCAGCACTCGGGAGCTACAAAGTGAGTCCAGGACAGCTAGAGATACACAGAGAAACCCTGTCTCAAAAAATCAAACACACACACACACACACACACACACACACACACACACACACATACACACACACACACACACACACACACACACACACACTCACACAACAAAACAAAACAAAATGACATCATGCAATTTTCAGGGTAATGGATACAATTAGAAAAAACCATCCCGAGTGAGGTAAGCCAAATCCAGAAAGATCAATTTGGCATGTACACACTTATAACTTGATATTAGCTGTTAAGTAAATGATAATCATGCTATAATCCATAGACCCAGAGAGGTCAGGTAGAGAGATCAGGGTGATGGGAGGGACACATGGAACTCCCTGTGAAGGAGAAATAGAATATATTCTACAGGTGGAGTGTGTGCCGGTGGGGACAGAAGCAGAAGGGATAAGATGGGGTGGGGGAAGAATGGAGGAATAAAGTGCAGGGAGAGATAGCTGGTGTTTGGGGGCATTCAGGGAGAGTTGTGGAAACCTAGTGCAGTGGAAACTTCCTGGAGTTTATGAGAGTGAGCCTAGTGAGGACTCCTGGTAATGGAGGATATGGAGTCTGGACTGGCCATCTTTTGTAGCCAGGCAAGGCTTCTTGTAGCAGGACTGGGGTTATATACAGTTGAGATGTTGGCTAAGTAAGATCCCTTAAGATACCTAACCAACCCAGACTGATTCTAGGAACAAAGGTTGCCCTCTAAAAACTGACATACTGTCACATTATGCAAGACAATTTTCACTCAGCTCATTGAACACAGAGCTGCTGCAGGCTTGGAGACTTCACCCTGTGTTCTAATCTCTTTAGATTGAGAAGTTATTCTGCAGATTATGGAAAAAGAAACCTGCACACCAACCAACCACAAAATCCTCCACCTACAATCTAGCCTGCCTATAAAATATGCTGGGGCAATGGTGGTACAGAACTTGTGCGAGTGGCCAACCAATGTCTAATTTAACTTGAGACGAACTCCACAAGAGGAAGCCCATCCTGGACACTGCTGGATGGCCACAAATTAGAGACTGGATAGTCCAGAGACCTAGGGTAGAACCAAGCATTGGCCTAGAAAGAAAGAAAGAAAGAAAGAAAGAAAGAAAGAAAGAAAGAAAGAAAGAAAGAAAGAAAAAGAAAGAAAGGAAGGAAGGAAGGAAGGAAGGAAGGAAGGAAGGAAGGAAGGGAAAGAAAAAAAGGAAGAAAGAAAAATCAATGCAACGATTCCTAATGACATTCTCCTATATTTGAAGATCAGTGCCTCGAACAGTTGTCAACAAAGAGGCTTCCTCCAGCAGCAGAAGAGCAGGTGGAGGACCCACATCCTGACATGGGGAGAAAGAAAGTCAAAATTGGAGTTCTCCATAGGGTCCTTCACCTAGGAGACCAGGGAACTCCATGGATTTGGGGGAGGAGTTAGAAGAGATAGAATACACTAGGAGAGCAATGCCCACTGAATCAAAAAAAGAAGGACTTCCATGGGGTAAAAGAAACTGAAGGACAAGCACAGGACCTGCATGGTTCTGTAGCAGGTCCTCTGCATTTATGCTATGCCTGTTAGTTTGGTATTTTCCTCAGACTCCTAACAGTGCGAGTCTGTGTGTCTCTGACTCTTTTGCCTGCTCTTGAGAAACTTTCTCCTATTGTGTTGTCTTGTCCAGCCTTTATAGGAAGGCTTACACCTTATCTTATTGTATCTTGTTTTGTCCTGTTAGACTGTCCTCTCTTGGAGGCCTCTTCTTCCCAGGGGGAGTTGATCTGGGGAAAAGGGAAGAGAGAGGAGCTAGGAGGAGTGGAGGGAAGGGAAACTGTGGTTGCTATGTACTCCATAAGAGAATAACCTATTTTCAATAGAAAAAAAAGAACTGACAAAATTTAGCAAAATGTAAATAAAGATATGTACTTGTTAAAATAAAGCAAAACAATTAACAATATATATAATAGTAGTTATATATTAAACATTTTGTGTATATGTTCTATCTACATATTTTGTCAAGATATATTAAATTTACACATTGACTTTAGTTTGAAGATTGGTGAAAATAAACACCGTATGAAGGAACAAGGAAGACTTTAAAATCATTAAAAACTTTATTAAATTTTAAATTGTAGTTAAACTGGTAAGTTTGTGAAAGTTGAAAATAAAATAAAATTATGATGTTATTTAAAACTTTCTTTATTGTACTTTCTGATTCTACAACTTTGTATTTTATAAATCTTTATCATTATCTTATTCTTAGTTTCCTTTAAAAACCCCTTTCAAAATGTGTTTTATGGATGATCCATCCTGTTGATTTTTGCATATCCCCAAATATCTCCTCCATGTTGAGTCCATGGTTGCTAGACTTTTTTTTTTTTTATCAGATGTCTGCAATTTCTATTCCACCATTTTCTAGCCTGTAATTCTGTAGGGGAGAAAGTCTAAGCAATCCAGTATGAGATTTTTCCTGTTTTTATCTTCCATAGCTCTCCCTCAAGTGGACCATGTTACTTTTAATTTTCACTAGCCTTAAAGGATTTAATACACTGTGCTAACAGATACATACTTTCTCAGATTTCCATGCTTTGCTAAGACATTTCAGACCAGAGATTTAAGGCTTTCTGCAGTTCAGGAACCATGCCTTTAGTTTTCTACATGATTCTAGTTTCAATCTTAGCATTCATTATTGTATATAGTCCAGGTTCCATGGATATTTCCCCCAGCTTCCTTATCTTTTTCATACTTTCCATATTTTTTAGTCTACACACTTAGCTATTTATGGTACTTAAGTTTCTAGACAACTACATCTACTGTTTTCAGTAATATGTGGTTGTACAGTTTATAAATCCCAGTTGTCAGTAACCATAAAACTACTCCTGTGACTATGAATGTCATTTAGTATTACTATTTATACAATTCAAGCTTTTTCTCTTTCTTTGTTAGATACTTTTAGACTATCTTGGGTGGTATTAGTTATTCTGACAGTAAGATAATTATTATTTTATTTTCTAAGACATATTCAGGCATATATGATAAGAAATACATCAACTACTTGAAGTAGACTCACAGGGAAGAATGTAAATTAAATGGACAAATGGTAATATTTGATGTGATGATAGTTTATATTCCTAATATAATTAAATACTGGTTCTTCAATGATGTTGTGACTTTAGCTACAAAAGAATAGAGAAAATATGCATGCAGTGCAAGAATATAGCCAAGACCATCTAAATTCTTCCAAGGAGAACAATGCAAAACATAACAGTGAGGATGAAAGACCATCTACTTTATAAACTTCACATTTCTTTATCATCACATCAGGAAAAAGTATTAGAAAATTATGTTAAATTTGATAGAGGAAGAGGGGGTATAGCTCAGTGGTAGAGCATCTGACTGCAAATTTGATAGAGGTTAGTGATCATCAATTTAAAATTTTATCCCTTAAAAAATGAAAAGATTCAATTGAATAAAGGCATTTCAGACAAACAAAGCCTGAGAAAATCACACAGTGAGTTTGTATTAATATGATTTCTAAAGGAGAATTCTAAGAGAAAATTACCTCAGAAGAAAGCCCAAGGTGAACAAAGGACTACTGAATTAAAAAATCCGAGAATGTATGGGGTAATCCAAGTAAAAATCAACTTTATAAAATAATGATTATTGTATCAAACTTTGCTGACAGATGAAAGTTAAACTAAAATATTCTGATTGTTTGAGTAACACAGGGATGTGACTGATTTCATCCCAGTTTTTTTTTTTTAACCTGTACGGATGAAGCAATAAATTAATAATTGCATCACATAATTTACTATTCTTCTGCAAGACTTTGATGTTGAATGTTACAGAAGAAAACTGAATACATGGCATGACTAAAAACACATTAGAAATATTTTGGTAATCAAAGCCACAATACAGATTCTGCTCTTAGAAATATGGAATCTTTTCTTTCTTTCTTTTTAAAATTTATTTTAGATTATTTTTTCCTTTTACATCCCAATAGTAGTCCCTTTCTTCCCCTCCTCCCCCTAATCTGGACCCTGCCCTCCCATACCTTCCATTTCTCCTCAGAAGAGGGGAGCCCACTGCTTCCCTCCCCCTTCCTCCTGTCCCTTCTCACCCCAAAATATAGATGTGCACCAAGTCTGAGTGCTTCCTCTTCCACTGAAGTCGCCCACTACAACCCTGTCAGGATGACTGGGTTGTCTAAGGTGCCAGACTTAAGCATAGATTCCTCGTAGAATCTTTTCTTAAAGCAAATTTTATGTATAGTCCTTTTTTTCTAGAACTTCCAAAAGTATATTAACATATTTAAATAAGACTAAAATCAGTAGCTATGATATTCATTACTCAGGGATGCTGAGCAGAGTCCTCAGCATTGCTGATGCTAATTTTGATTGGTTTGATTTTATGCCATGGTAGAATCTTCTTGTTAAATAAAATGTGTCATATGCCTAAAAGAAACTTACACAGAGCAGATTATGTGCAATAGATTTCTCTTATTTTCTGTTTACAAATGCCCTTTAGTTTATACTGTTCATTTAAGTAACAATTAATTTTCCAATATTGTTCAAATATGACAATTAAAGATATTCTTAAGACTTTAACTTCTGAACACTGAAATTCTCCATTACCTTGCAGCATTAAAAAAAAAAAAAAAAAGACAAACAAAGAACACTTAATCTGACAAGGTAATTCATGCACAAGGAATTACTAGAACTTGGTGTAACTTTATATAACTGTGTTTCACAGTTTACCTCTTAATCTGGCTATCATCCAAATAATTCAGACTCAATTATATTATTTGTTAAACAGGCTTCTCAACACAAAAACTGAGCAGTTATTACTCTACTCTTAATCCACTAAACTGATCTGTCTTCTCCCCAGTGTAAATCTCAGAGGTAGTTTCACTTCTTGGATTTCCTGCTTCAGCTGAATCTCCCCTGGTCTCTCCTGTCTCTGCCTCTCCTTGAATCCCTCTACATCCTCTCCTTAGCTCATCCACCCCTGGAGGGCAGGAAGTACAGTCCTATTCACTCTCCTGCTCAGTGAGTCCTTGTAAACTGCTTTATAGGAATATCAGAGTACAATTGGGGAGCAATGTTCACATGACATTGAGACATAAGCTCCTCAGAACAAGGACTGAAACCAGATATGGAGGGTACTGAAATTTGCATTTGAATTACACAAAAATCTTATGCCTACAAGTAGACATATCTTATTCAGATGAACCTGACAGTGCACACTGGAATTTGTCATGGAAGAGCACAGCCACCATGGCTCATAACATGAGTATATTGAAAAATGCACATAATTGAGAAGTGGCTCAGCGGGTAAAATGCCCACCATGTGAGCCTAGAAACATGTGTTTGATTACCAGCATCTGTGAAGTGTTAATTAGGTACTGTGGACCACAGAGATTGGTCCTGTAATCTCAGCACAAATATTATATAGATAAGACACTGAGGGTGAGGAGGATGAGCAATTTAGCATGAAAAACCAAATTTGCCAGCTTTAGGTTTAGCAAGAGATCCAGTCTCAATAAATAAAGTGGATAGATATTTAGAAGGCATTGCACAATATCCTCTGGGCCTTACATGTACCTTTATACCCTAAAATATGCACAGAAACATGAATGCACACAACAGAAGCATACACACACAAAAAAACCCTCATATTTCCATCATCTCATGTGACTAACAGATGTTGCCACATTAATTCTTTGAAAAGTTATTAAGAAAACTACACAGCCAGAAGGTCCTGGACAAACATCCTACAAACCCTAAGAGAACATAGGTGCCAGCCAAGATTACTATATCCAGCAAAATTTTCTATCACCATAGATAGAGAAAACAAGATATTGCATGACAAAACCAAATTTAAACAATAGCTATCCACAAATATATCTCTACAGAAGATCCTAAAAGGAAAATTCCAAGCCAGAGAAGATAACTACACCCAAGGAAACACAGGAAACAAAAAACTCCACCACAGCTAAACAAAAAAAAAAAAAACCCACACAAACACACAGCCACCACTTACAGAAAAATAACCACCTATGGTCATTAATATCTCTCAACATCAATAGACTCAATTCCTTAATAAAAAGAAACAGGTTTACAGAATGGATCCTTACACAAGATCCATCATTTTGGTGCATACAAGAAGTGTACCTCACTAACAAAAATACATTCTACATCAGAGTAAATGGCTAAGAAAAGGCTTTTCAAGCAAATGGTCCCAGGAAGTAAGCTGGAGTAGCTATCTTGATATCAAATAAAATAGACTTTCAACCAAAATTAATAAAAAAAAAAAAACATGGGGAAGGATACTATGTACTCGTTAAAGGAAAATTCATCAAGATGACATCTCAATACTGAATAATTATGCCCTAAATACAAGGGCACCCACATTTGTAAAAGAAACTCTTCTAAATATTAAACTACACATCACTCCCCACACACTTCAACACCCTACTCACACCAATGGACAAGATATTAGACAGAAACTGAAAGAGAAATAAGGTGCCTAACAGAGGTCATGAACCAAATGGACCTAACAGATATCTACAGACTGTTTCACCCAAACACAAAAGAATATACCTTCTTTTCAGTACCACATGGAACCTTCTCCAAAACTGACCATATAGTTGAACATAAAACAAGTCTCAACAGATACAAAAAAATTGAAATAACTCCTTTTATCTTATAGACAACCATGGATTAAAGTTGGACTTCAACAATGACAGAAGTAACAAAAAGCCTACACTTTCACGGTGACTGAACAATGACTACTGGGTCAGGGAAGAAATACAGAAGGAAGTCAAAGACTTCCTAAAATCCAACAAAACCAAAGACACAACATACCCAAACCTATGGGACACAATGAAAGCAGTGCTACCAGGAAAGTTCATAGCATTAAGTGCCTTCAAAAAGAAAATTGTGACAGCTCATATTAGCAACTTAGCAGCAGAACTGAAAGTAATGGGAAAAAAGAAGAAGAAGGAGAAGGAGAAGGAGGAGGAGGAGGAGAAGGAGGAGGAGGAGGAGAAGGAGGAGGAGAAGGAGAAGAAGAAGAAGAAGAAGAAGAAGAAGAAGAAGAAGAAGAAGAAGCAAACACTCCGAAGAGGAGAAAATGGCAGGAAATCATCAAAATTAGGGCTGAAATCAACAACTTAGAAACAAAAAGAACAGGAGTAATACAAAGAATCAATGAAACAAGAATTGGTTCTTTGAGAAAATCAACAAAATAGACAAATCCTTAGCCAAACTAACTAAAAGACAGAGGGAAAATACCCAAATCAACAAAATCAGAATTGAAAAGGGATAAATAGCAACAGACAACAAGGAAATCCAAAGAATCTTTAGACCTTATTTCAAAAACCTGTACTCTATAAAATTTGAAAATCTAAGTGAAATGGACAATTTTCTTGATAGATTATACCTACTAATATTAAAGCAAGATCAGGTGAACTAATTAAACAGTCCTATAACCCCTAAGGAAATAGAAGCAGTCATTAAAAGACTCCCAACCAAAACAAGCCCAAGGCTAGATGGTTTCAGCACAGAATTCTACCAGACCTTCAAAAAAGAGCTAATAGCAATACTCTTTGAACACATCCACAAAAGAGAAACATAAGGAACACTGACAAACTCATTCTATGAGGCCACAGTCACCCTGATCCCTAAACCACACAAGGATCCAACAAAGAGAATTTCAGACCAATTTCTGTCATGAACATAGATGTGAAAATACTCAATAAAATACTTGAAAACTGATCGAAGAAGAATTCAAAAGTATCATACACCACGATCAAGTAGGCATCATCCCAGGAATGCAGGCGTGGTTCAACATATGAAAGTTCATCAACATAATCCATTATATAAACAAAAGAAAGAAAAACCTCATGATCATCTCAATACATGCTGAAAGCGTTTGACAAAATCAAACACCCTTGCATACTTAAAATCCTGGAGAGAGGTAGCATACAAGGCCCATACCTATAAATAATAAAATCAATGTACAGCAAGCCATTAGGCAACATCAAATTCAATGAAGAGTAACTTCCCCTAAAATTAGGGACAAGGCAAGGATGCCCACTCTCCCCATATCTCTTCAATATAGTACTTGAAGTTCTAGTTAGAGCAACAAGACAACTAAAGGAGATCAAGGAGATACAATTTGGAAAGGAAAAAGTCAATGTATCACTATTTGCAGATAATATGATAGTAAATATAAGTTACTCCAAAAATTTCACCAGAGAACTCCTACAACTGATAAACACATTCAGCAAGGTGGCTGGATACAAAATTAATTAAAAAAAATCTGTAGCCCTTCTTTATACAAAAGATAAATGGGCTGAGAAAGAAATCAGAGAAACAACACCTTTCACAAACAATACAAAATACCCGGGGGTAACTCTAACCAAGCAAGTGAAAGACCTGTATGATAAGAAATTCAATTCCTTGAAGAAAGAAATTGAAGAGGACATAAGAAGATGGAAAGATCTCCATTAGAAGTAAGGTAAAGGACACTATATTCAAACAAAATGGCAACCTACAAATTGGGAAAAGATCTTTACCAACCCCACATCTGATGGCTAATATGCAAAATTTATAAAGAACTCAAGAAATTAAACATAAAGAAACCAAATAACCCAATCAAAAAATGGGGACCAGAGCTACACCAATAATTCACAAAAGAGGAATCTCTAGTGATCAAGAGACACTTGAAAAAATGCTGAACATCCTGAATCATCAGAGAAATGTAACTCAAGATGATTCTGAGATTCCATCTCACACCTGTCGGAATGGCTAAGATCAAAAACTCAAATGACAGCACATTATGGCGAGGTGGTAGAGAAAGGGGAACACTCCTCCATTGCTAGTGGGAGTGCAAACTTGTACAACCACTGTGGAAATCAGCCTGACGATATCTTAGAAAACTTGGAATAGCTCTACCTCAAGACTCAGCCGTAATAGTCCTTCATATACATCCAAACGATTCCTCACCAAACCCAAGGACATCTCCTCACCATGTTCATATAAGCTTTATTTGTAATATCTAGAAACTGGAAACAACCCAGATGTCCTTCAACTGAAGAACAGATAAAAGAGTTGTGGTACATTTACACAATGGAATACTACTCAGCTACCAGAAACAATGAAATCATGCAATTTGCAGTCAAATGGATGGAAATAGAAAAGCTCATCCTAAGTTAGCTAACTCAGACTCAGAAAGATGCACATGGCATCTATTCACTTGTAACTGGATTTTAGCCATATACTACAGGACAACTATCCTACAACCAACAGACTGAAAGTAACAGGAACGTAGATTTGTTAACTGATATTGGGACACTTTGCCCTAGTGGAACAGCCATGTAGGCCCCTAGATCAAGAGGAAGCCGTCATATTGCTGCTGAACTGAAGGGGGGCTTATGTGTAGGGCACCCCACTGTGGAGGAGTAGGGTAGATAGAGAAAGGGGGAGTGGGTGGGCCCAGGTGGGGAGGAGGAAGGGGACTGTGATGGAGATATAAATTGAGGTAATAAATAAGCATAAAAAAGAGAAAACTATACTACTCTTTTTGATTCATATGAATAGCAACTCTCAAAAGCTCTATATAATAGAAAATATACAATATCAATGAATAAAATGAATGTTTACAATTACATTGTACAAATGTATTGCATTCAAGTGAATAATATTGTAAACAAACAAAACTATTAGTGGATCATATGTACTTATATAATTCTATTACATGTACATTTACATGATGTTGCAAAGTGAAATTTGCTTCAGAACACTGCAAAATATAATATGCAAGTTAAAATACTTAAGAGAATATGTATATGATCATCTCAGATAATGAAGAAAGAATATTTGTGAAAAGATGAAAAATCTACTAATGCTGGAGCTAGAGAGATGGTGCTGTGGTTAAGACCACATTCTTCTTATATGGAAGACTTGAGCTGAGTTCCTAACACCTAGGTTGGACAAACAAGAGACTTCTTTAATTCCATCTCCAAGATGTCATCTTCTGGCCTCTTCAGACATCTACAAAAAGGTACATGAAAACAGAGAGCAGCATAGACACACAGACAAACACAGATATACACATATGCAAGAAAAAACAAATACACTTATTTTTAAAGAGGAGAGGCTGGAGAGATGACTCATTAATTAAGAGTGATTACTACTCCACCCCAGGATCTGAGTTCGATTTCTAGAATACAGGCTGGGTGGCTTGCAATTGATTTTAACTTCAGCTCCAAAGGATCCTCTGCTCTCTTCTGACCTTTGTAGGCACCTTCCCACACTTGCCCTATACTCATACAGACAGAAAGATAGACAAGCATATGTATAAAATAAATCTGATTGAAAAGAAAAATTTAGTCATGCCAAATTTATTATCAGGATAGATATATAAATGGTGTTTGTAATTTGAGACAACATGTCAATCAAAAATTGACAGGGAGCCTAGTATTTACTGTAAACATCTTAGTCACATTTTTGTAACAAATCCATATAGGATGTACTTCAATTCCATATCTTTATGGTTTTCATGGTAATATTTGCAGAATGAGTAATTTGTAAAGGGCAATAAATTTGTAAATTCTAAAAGGAAAAAAAGAGATTATTATTTGCATATTTATTTATAATCTATCCAGCTAATTTTGCTCCTTCCATATTTCATGTTATTTTTAGATTATTTGATGATTTTAAACACACATATAGATTATTTGAAAGTTTGAAAGCTAAATTACCAAGAAATTTTAAAAATGAAGTTCAAATGCTATATTGACATTCTAAATATTTATTATTTTAAAGATCATTTCAATTCTGGGGTTGTATATTCATTTCTCAAATATTTTGAAAATTTTTGGAGATTTCTTAGAAATAATTAATTGCATTAACTTATCTAAATTAATATGTATTACCTTTACATAATGTATTTCAAAAATAAGGTGCAGAAACCACACCTTGTTCATTTTTTTCATAAATTTCATCACATATTGTAGAAACATATGTTTGTTTATTCATCCCCAAATTACCTGTAGTTGTACAGCAAATGGCATGTGGGTATAAAACTTAAGCCATGGGAATTAAGAGGACAAATCTAAGAAAGATTATGGCAAAAAATTAACTTAAGGCCTTTTGTGAGCAGATAAGCAAGAACAATTGAATGTCAAATATAAAATAAAACTCGATCATTTTTGAAACATGAAAATATGTTTCCAAGTATTCATTATTTGAGCTGATATGTTATTTTCATATATTACTATTTTTCCTCATTTAAAAAAAATTGATTATACTTTAACCAGGAATGGCAGAGTGTTCCACTTTCTCCACAACCTCGCCAACATGTGCTGTAATTTGAGTTTTTGATCTTAGCCATTCTGACAGGTGTGAGATGGAATTTCAGAGTCCTCTTGAGTTGCATTTCTCTGATGATTAAGGATGCTGAGCATTTCTTCCAGTGTCTCTCAGCCATTAGGGATTCATTCTTTGTGAATTCTCTATCTCTGTTCCCCATTTTTTGATTGGGTTATTTGGTTTCTTGGCATTTAATTTCTTGAGTTCTTTGTAAATTATGTATATTAGCCCTCTGTCAGATGTGGGGTTGGTAAAGATCTCTTTCCATTCTATAGGTTGCCATTTTGTTTGAATGACAGTGTCTTTTGCCTTACAGAAGCTTTTCCGTTTCATGAGATCCCATTTATTGATTGTTGGTCTAAGAGCCTGAGCTGTTGGTGTTCTGTTCAGGAAATTGTTATTATGACTTCAAGGGCTTTCCCCACTTTCTCTTCTAATAGGTTTAGTATGTCAGGCCTTATGTTACGTTCTTTGATCCACTTGGACTTACTTTTTGTGCAGGGAGATAAGTATGGGTCTATTTGCATCCTTTTACATGTCGATATACAGCTAGACAAGCACCATTTGTTGTAGATGCTGTAAATTTTCCCTTGTACAACCACTATGGAAATTAGTGTGGCGATATTTTAGAAATCTTGGAATAGTTCTACCTCAAGACCCAGCCGTACCACTTCTGGGTATACATCCAAATAATTCCTCACCAAACCACAAGGACATTTCCTCATCTATGTTTATAGCAGCCTTATTTGTAACGGGAAACAACACAGATGTCCCTCAACCAAGGAATGGATAAAAAAAAAAAAAATGTGGTACATCTAGACAATGGAACACTAATCAGCCATCAGAAACAACGAAATCATGTAATTTGCTGACAAATGGATGGAACTAGAAAAGTTCATCCTGAGTGAGCTAACCCAGACTCAGAAAGATGCACATGGCATCTATTCACTTATAATTGGATTTTAGCTATATAGTACAGGATAACTATACTATAACCATTGCACCAAAAGGAACAGGAACATAGACTTTGTTACCTGTTAATGAGACTCTTTGCCTTAGTGGTGCTGCCATGTATACTCCCCCGTACATGGGGATGCTCTTAGCCCTCATATGACTGCTGAACTGGGGTGAGGGCCTGATTGGTAGGGACACTAAACTCCAGAGGAGTAGGATAGAAGGGAGACAGGGTACAGGGTGTGAGGGTGGGACTAGGAGGGGTGGAAATAGGGCACTGTGATGAAGATGTAACTTGAAGTAATAAGCAATCATTTTTTCTTTTTTTTTTTCTTTATTTTTTATTTCTTCAAGTTACATCTCAATCGCAGTCCCCTCCCTAATCCCCCTCCAGTCCCACCCTCCCACCCTCAACCCCCCATCCTCTTCCCTTTTTTTTTTTCTTTTAAGTTTAAGGTATATCTTATTTCCCCCTACAGTTTCCCCTTTCAGTCCAACAAATGGCTCTTTCTCTTATAATAATACATACAATACAGTACAACAGAGGTAATTAGGCCACAGTTATGAGGGTTATATGGCTTAACGTACATTCCCAACGACCAGTCCATATGTATTTGGTACCTGACTTTAACATTCTACTATCTAAACATCTCCATGAGTTTAAAGTTCTATATCTGACTCAACATTCATACTAATTGCAACACAGTTTTAAAAGTATCTTCTTAGATGTATAACATTCTCTTGACTCCTAAACAACTCCAAATTTAATTGTGAGACTTTATCTACCTGTTTTTCAATCACCTCAGAGACCTGAGAGGGATAAATATATCTGATTTTATAGGAAGTACAGGGTCTGCAGCTTCCCAAACTAAGAAATGACATAACAGTGTCTGCCTGGACAGTTCGCATTTTCTCTCCATACATTACAGCATTGCTCTTCAGTCATTTGGCCCCGCTTCTCTGACAGACATTGATTGTAGAGCAGGGGTTATGAAGGACTTACCTACCCTGTCTTGGCAGAGCTAGGCTGTCGACTTACCTGCTTCCAGGTTTTGTCCTTTTTGGACAGCATTCTGTCTACAGTTGGAGCAAGGGGCTTTTCCTACCAAGAGATAGGCTTGCGACTAATTCAATCATCTCCCACTGGAGATTCTTCGATGCTCATCTTCTACTTGGAGGAGAATAGGGGGTGCTGTCAGGAGTTGATATGTCTTGATATAAAAAAATCTAAAGTTACGAAAACATCTTTGAATGCCATATTCTGCAGATCTCTTGAGGTTTTTGAAGAGGCCCTATCTATCTCTTATATTAGGGTAAACAGATGTTGCTTGTCTCTTAACAACTTTATTTCTGATTAGCTTAGCAAGTAACTATAATAGGCTGTCATAGTACCTAACAGAATGACTGGCTTGCATAACCATTAGTTTGCATTTCTTAATTATCCTAAACATTTCATGACAGTTAGTAGTAAAAGGCCGAAACATCACATTTCATTTTGTTTTGTTTACCTCCTAACCCTTCCATCCCATTTCTCTGGGGTGGGGTGTACTTATATAACAGTCCCTCATCTCAGTTGAGAGGTCGTATGAGGGCCAAGAGCCTCTTCATTCATTGGGGATCTATGAAGCAGTACCATCAGTGAAAAGTGTCTCGTTGCCTGGGAGAGAGAACTACTAAACAAACAAATCAATAAGCATACAATAGATAAAAAAGACTAAAAAATAGAAAAAAATATAACTAATATATAAAAAATAATTAAAAAAGAGATCTGTAGAATATGGCATTCAAAGATGTTATCTTAAATCAAGATTTTTTTTGATATCGAGACATATCAGTGCCTGACAGAACCCCCTATTCTACTCCAAGTAGAAGATAAGCATCGAAGAACCTCCACTGTAAGATGGTTGAATTAGTGGCAAGCCTATCTCTTGGCATGAAAAAACCCCTTGCACCAACTGCAGACAGACTGCTATCAAAAAAGGACAAAACTTGGTAGCAGGGAAGTCGACAGCCTAACTCTGCCAAGACAGGGTAGGTAAGTCCTTCATAATCCCTGCTCTACAACAAATGTCTGTCATAGAAACAGGACCCAAAGGCTGAAGACTGATGCAGGAATGTATGGAGAGAAAATGGGAACTGTCCAGGCAGTCATTGGTATGTACTTTCTTAGTTTTGGAAGCTGCAGGCTCTGCACTTCCTATATAAGCAAATATATTTATCCCTCTCAGGTCTCTGAGGTGGTTGAAGAAAAGACAGCTGGAGTCTCATAGTTAAATTTTGAGTTGTTTAGGAATCAAGAGGGTGTTATAGAACTAAGAAGATACTCTTAAAAGTGTGTTGCAAGTTAGTATGAATGTTGAGTCACATATAGACCTTTAAACTCAAGGAGATGGTTAGATAGTAGAATGTTAAAGTCAGGGGCCAAATATGTATAAACTGGACATTGGGAAGGTATACTGGGCCATTTAACTCTCATAAATGTGGCATATTTATATCTGTTGTTTTGTATAATACTTGCTGTAATAAGAGAAGGAACCATCTGTTGGACTGAAAGGGGAAACTTCTGGGGGGAAGAGGGTGGAAGGGCGGGATAGGAAGGGGGAATAGGGAGGGGTTTGTTACTGAGATGTAACTTGAAGAAAAAAAAATAAAGTATTAAAAAAAAAGAATAAATACTCATGACTTTAAATTCACTGGACAACAGCAAAACAGAATAAATTTTTGTACTGACAAAAAAATAATTAAAAAATAAAAATTAAAAATAAGAAACCTATGTCTAAGTTCCCTTTGGTGTGTTAGTTGTAATATCGATACCTTCTACTATATAGCTAAAATCCTACTATAAGTGAATAGATGCTATATGTGTCCTTCTGAGTCTGGGTTAGTTCACTCAGGATGAGCTTTTCTAGTTCCATCCATTTGACTGCAAATTGCATAATTTCATTGTTTCTGATAGCTGAATAATATTCCATTGTGCATAAACAAACATTTTTAAAAAGTGATTTTACTGAAAAAAGGTGGTTAGTATATATATTTTGTTATTTTTTCTTTTCATGTTTGTATCTTTGTCTTTCCCTCCTCTCCCCTTACCGCTCTATCATTTCCTTTTTCTCTTCTTTCTCCTCCTCTTTATTTCTCCTTATTTTCAAATTTTACTTTTATTTACTCCTTGTGGAAATCATAAATTAATATAATATATTTTTTATCAAATTCACACTCCTTATTCTCTCCAACTCCTCCCATACTTATCTTTGACAAGAAAGTCTTCTCAACCTCCTGTGCTCTTTTCATAAACATTGAGTTTGGTTAGTGCTACCTGAATATTCATCATTGCAAAGTCATCTGTCTATGCATGCACAGCCTACCAGGGGCCACATCTCTGAAGTAAACCATCCTCTCTCTTACAGCAGCCATTAGCTGTCAACAGTTCCTTTACTAGGGGTATGGGATGCCTTCTAAGCTTCCTTACCCTCAGTAAAATTTTGACTGGCTTTGTGTTGTGTAGGGCAGGTCTTATGCAAAAAACCACAGGTCCTGTCAATGTGGTTTTAATAAATAACCCTTAATTAGGAATAAGACATTGAGGCTAGAGGACCTAGGCAAAGGTCTGGGGGAAGGTCTGAATTTAGAGATGCAAATTCATTAATATTTATTAATAAATAAAAGTAAATAAAAATCAAGCTTGAATGAGCATGTGGGACACTAGGAAACAATGTTCATCATGAATGTTTTAAAGGGGGGAGGCGACTTGTTCGATGTGCCAATTTCATAAGATATAAAGAATATCAATATACAAAGATCAATACCGATGTAGCCCAATAGAATGGTATGGACCCTTTATATTGATGCAAAATTAAGATTGTATTGGGCTACATCGGTATTGATCTTTGTATATTGATACAAAATTAAGAGCAACGCTTCTTAAAGGTATTGTTCCTAGTAATGCTTAAAAATGAAATGTAAAGTTTTGGCCTCTTGCTACCAACCATCATAAACTGTTTAGGATAATTAAGAAACAGAAACTAATAGCCATGGAAAGGTGTCATTTTGTTAGTTACTATGACAGTCTATCACAGTTATTTTCTAAGCTACTCAGAAATCAAGTTGCTAAGAGACAAGCAATATTTGCTTATCTAAATATAAGAGATAGATAGGGCATCTTCAAAAACCTCAAGAGATCTGCAGAATATGGCATTCAAAGATGTTTTCTTAACTTAAGATTTTTTGATATCGAGACATGTCAGCTCCTGACAGCACCCCCTATTCTACTCCAAGTAGAAGATGAGCATCCAAGAATCTCCAGTGGGAGATGATTGAATTGGGGGTAAGCCTTTCTCTTGGCCAGAAAAACCCCTTGCTTCAACTGTAGACAGACTTCTGTCCAAAAAGGACAAAACTTGGAAGCAGATAAGTCAACAGCCTAGCTCTGCCAAGACAGGGTAGGTAAGTCCTTCATAATTCCTGCTCTACAATCAATGTCTGTCAGAGAAAAGAGGCCAAATGGCTGAAGATCAATGCTGTAATGTATGGAGAGAAAATGGGAACTGTCCAGGCAGCCACTGGTATGTCATTTCTTAGTTTTGGAAGCTGCAGGCCCTGCACTTCCTATATAATCAGATATATTTATCCCTCTCAGGTCTCTGAGGTGGTTGAAGAATAGATAGCTAGAGTCTCATTATTAAATTTTGAGTTGTTTAGGAATCAAGAGGGTGTTCTGGATCTAAGAAGATATTTTTAAAATTTTGAGGCAAGTTAATATGAAAGCTGAGTTAGATATAGAACTTTAAACTCATGGAGATGGTTAGATAGTAGAATGTTAAAATCAGGTGCCAAATACATATGGACTGGACATTGGGAATGTATGCTAAGCCATATAACTCTTATAATTGTGGCCTATTTATTTCTGTTGTTTTGTATTGTATTTATAGTTATAAGAAAAAGAACCATTTTTTGGACTGAAAGGGAGAGCTGTTGGGGGGAAAAAGAAATACCTTAAACTAAAAAAACAAAAAAGAAGGGAAGAGGATGGGGGGTTGAGGGGGAGGAGGGTGGAATGGTGGGACTGGAGGGGGGAGTAGGGAGGGGATTGTGATTGAGATGTAACTAGAAGAAATAAAAAATAAATTATTAAAAAATATATAAAGAATATTGGAAAATTTTAAAGGACTTATTTCAAAATGGGATATGGGATCAACTCTGTTTTTCATGTGATACTGTAGTACTAGGCAGTAAGAAGATACAATTAATAAAAATAGAGAAAGTTGGGCTGGGAAGTATTGTCAGGCTTTGGCTACTGATAGAATTTTAAGTGCCTTTAAGAATGTTTAAGATGGAATTTTAAGTATGTAAATGGTAGATCTGTAAAGAAAATGTTTAGCTGAGATTATGACAATGACCATATCAGTGTACTTATGTTAATTGAATTGATTGCTTTAGCTTCTGTAGAGGAAATAAAGAATATCAGAGACCAAGGTGCCCAAGGCTAGGATGTTAAATACTCACACCTGAAAACAGGAAATGGAGAAGGAGGAATCAGAACTTGAGACTTACAATGGACACTGACAAAGACACAGAGTAAAAGAACAGGCTACTCAGTAGAAGAGTGTGCTTGGCAATCTGAATTGTCTTTCAATTATGAGAATTATTAAAATAATTTATAATTTTACAGATGAGTAAATATAGTAAATAATGTCTGAAATTTGTTGATTCAACTTTTAAGCATATTCAATGTTACTTGGAAAATGGATGTTAAAACTCTTCCAGTTACATTTTCATGCTTGATTCCTGACATATACACCAGCTCCAGGAAGTGTTATCCATGGAGATTTATAAATTCTCCCATATGCAAATTTCTACATAGATTTATCCTCTGTGCTGATGTCTATAAGCAATAGACATAATCACACTCCAAAGAACTGTGATGATGTTTGTATTGATTGCACTTATCAACAAGTTTTAGAAATACTAGTGGTTTATCACTAGAAGCAGTTGTGGGCAGTGGTGAGCAGTTCAACTGTGATTGTCATCCTGAATGAAAACTGTCCCTCAGCAGAGTGAGATTGGATATGAGGGTTTCGTGAGATGGCTTTGTAGTTAAAACCACTGCAGCTGACCTTGATGACCTGAGTTTGATCCCAGGTCATCACATGGTAGAAGAAGAGATCCAAAGGCTAGAATATGGGCTACAGTATGTTCTCTGACCTCCACACATGCCCCATAGTACAATTGTGCATACATGTATACACACAGAGACACAAAAATAGAAGTAACATTTGTTAAAGAGTGGAAGGTATCTGTTACAAAAACAAGATATTCCATGACAAAATCAAATTTAAACAGTATCTACCCACAAACCCAGCCCTACAGAAGATCCTAGAAGGAAAATTCAAACCCAGAGAAGATAACTACACCCAAGAAAACAGAGTAAACAAAAAACTCCACTGCAACTAAACCAAAAGAAACACACAACCACCACCTACACCAAAATAATAGGAAATAACAACCTTTGGTCATTAATATCTATCAAACACCAATGGACTCACCCACCCCTCCAGTAAAAAGATACAGGCTTCCAGATTGGATCCGTAAACAAGACCCATCATTTTTTGCATAGAAGAAATGCATCTCAAAAACAAAGATAAATGCTACCTCAGAGTAAAGGTTTGGGAAAAGGTTTTCCAAGCAAACAGACCCAGGAAGCAAGCTGGAATAGCCATCTTAATATCTAATAAAATAGACTTCCAACTGAAGTTCATAAAAAAAATAGAGAAAGACATTACATACTTGTTAATGGAAATATTCATCAAGAGGACATCTCAATATTGAATATATATGTCCCAAGTACAAAGGCCCCTATATTTGTAAAAGAAACTCTTCTAAAGCTTAAATTGCACATAGATCCCCACACATTAGTAGTGGGAGACTTTAACACCCCACTCACAACAATGGACAGGTCATCAAAACGAAACCAAACAGAGAAATAATGAATCTAACAGAGGTCATGAACCAAATGGACCTAACAGATATCTACAGAACATTCCACCCAAACACAAAATAATACAACTTCTTCTCAGCACCACATGGAAGCTTTTCCAAAATCGACCATATAGTCAGACACAAAGCAAGCCTCAACAGATACAAGAAAATTGAAATAACCCCTTGTATCTTATCAGACCACTATGGAATAAAGCTGGACTTCAACAACAACAGAAATAACAGAAGGCCTATGCACACATGGAAACTGAACAACTCTTTACTGGATGACCAATGGGTCAGGGAAGAAATAAAGAAGGAAATAAAAGACTTCTTAAAATCCAATGAAAATGAAGGCACAACATGCACAAACCCATGGGACACAATGAGAGCTGTGCTATGAGGAAAGTTCATAGCACTAAGCGCCTTCAAAAAGAAAATTGTGTCAGCTTGTATTAGCAAATTAACAGGTGAACTGGATGAATTAGGGGGAAAAAAAAAGAAGCAAACCTTCCCAAGAGGAACAGAAGGCAGGAAATCATCAAACTTAGGGCTGAAATCAACAACTTAGAAACAAAAAGAACAAGAATGATACAAAGAATCAATGAAACAAGAATTGGTTCTTTGAGAAAATCAACAAAATAGACAAACCCTTAGCCAAATTAATTAAAAAGGCAGAGGGAAAAAACCCAAATCAACAAAATCAGAAATGAAAAGGGAGAAATAACAACAGACATTGAGGAAATCCAGAGAATATTTAGGTCCTACTTTAAAAATCTATGCTCCACCAAATTTGAAAACTTAAGCAAAATAGAAAATTTTCTTGATAGATTCCACCTTCTGAAGCTAAATCAATGTCAGGTTAACAGATTAAACAGCCCCATAACCCCTAAGGAAATAGAAACAGTCATTAAAAATCTCCCAACCAAAGAAAGCCCAGTGCCAGATGTTTTCAACACAGTATTCTACCAGACCTTCAAAGAAGAGCTAATACCAATACTCTTCAAACTCTTCCACAAAATAGAATCAGAAAGAACACTGCTAAACTCATTCTATGAGACCAAAATCTCCCTCATTCCTAAACCACACAAAGACCCAACAAAGAAAGAGAAATTCAGACCAATCTCCTTAGTGAACATAGATGCAGAAATATGTAATAAAACACTGGCAAACTGAATCCAAGAGCACACCAAAAGTATCATACACCATGATCAAGTAGGCTTCATCCCAGGAATGCAGGGATGGTTCAACGTACGAAAATCCATCAACTTAATTCACCATGTAAACAAGTTGAAAGAAGAAAAGCACATGATCATCTCGCTAGATGCTGAAAAGCATTTGATAAAACAACACCCCTTCATGCTAAAAGTCCTGGAGAGAATGGGCATACAAGGACCTTACCTAGAAATAATAAAGGCAACATACAGCAAACTAGTAATCAGCATTAAATTAAATGGAGAGAAATTTGAAGCATTTCCTCTAAACTCAGGGACAAGAGAAGGATGCTCACTTTTGCCATATCTCTTCAACATAGTACTTGAAGTTCTTGCTAGACAACTAAAGGAGATCAAGGGGATACAAATTGGAAACGAAGAAGTAAATTATCCCTATTTGCAGACAATATGATAGTGTACATAAGTTACCACAAAAATTCCACAAGAGAACATTTACAGCTGATAAACACCTTCAGCAATGTGGCTGGATACAAAGTTAATTTAAAAAAAAAATCAGAAGCCCTTCTTTATACAAAAAATAAATGGGCTGAGAAAGAAATTAGGGAAACAACACCCTTCATAATAGCCACAAACAATATAAAATATCTGGGGGTAACTCTAACCAAGCAAATGAAAGACCTGTATGACAAGACTTCAAGTCCTTGAAGAAATTGAAGAGGCCATCAGAAGATGGAAAGATCTCCCATGCTCATGGATAGGTAGGATCAATATAATAAAAATGGCCATCCTACTAAAAGAAATATACAGACTCAATGCAATTCCTATAAAAACACCAACACAATTTTTTATAGACCTGGAAAAAGCAATTCTCAACTTCATATGGAATAACAAAAAACCCAGAATAGCTAAATCAATCCTGTACAATAAAAACACATCTGGAGGTATCACCATCCAAGATTTCAAGCTATACTACAGAGCAATAGTAACAAAAACAGCATGGTACTGGTATAGAAATAGACCAGTGGGTCAATGGAATGGAATTGAAGACCCAGAAACGAACCCACATACCTATGGTCAGTTAATTTTTGACAAAGAAGCCAAAACCGTACAAAGGAAAAAGGACAGCATCTTCAACAAATGGTGCTCGTCCAACTGGATATCTACATGTAAAAGAATGAAATTAGACCATATTTATCACCTTGTACAAAACTTAAGTCCAAGTGGATCAAAGACCTTAAGATAAGGCTGGACACACTAAATCTATTAGAAGAGAAAATGGGGAAAATTCTTGATCACGTTGGCACAAGTGACAACTTCCTGAACAGAACACCAACAGCTCAGGCTCTAAGACCAACAATCAATAACTCAGCTATCAGAAGCAACGAAATCATGCAATTTTCAGCCAAATGGATGGAACTTGAAAAGTTCATCCTGAGTGAGCTAACCCAGACCCGGAAGGATACACATGGCATCTATTCATTTATTTTAGACATTAGTACAGGAAACTATACTACAACGAATGCATCAAAGGGAACATGAACACAGATTTTTTCCTGTCAATGAGACTCTTTGCCCTTGTGGTGCTGCCTTGTAGGCCCCCAGTGTATGAAGAGGCTCTTGGCCTTCATATGACTGCTGAAATGGGGTGGGAGACTGTTATGTAGGGACAGTCCCCTCCAGAGGAGTGCGATGGAAGGGATAGAGGGTAGAGGGTGGGAGGGCAGGACTGGGAGGGATGGAAAGAAGACACTGCGATGGAGATGTAACCTGAAGTAATTAATAAATAAATATTTAAAAAATAAATAAAAGAACAAAAAGGCTGTGTGAAAGCTGGCTAAACATCTGTGGAAGCTATGTCTTCATACACTGCATAGGTTCTTCAAATTTGAGATCTATAGCAAAGGGACTAGATTTCTCTTATCTTCCAACAGACAATACCAGAAAAAATAACTAATATAATGAGTTCTTATTTCAAAAGTTTTATTATGGTTCCACGATAATATTAGTCAAGTAAGAAATATCTGCCCCGTTTTTTCACTAATGTGAATATCCAGATAGCAAAGACACTGTGAGTCAACTGCGTGAGATATTAATGTGGTAGAAATTACTTCTCTTTAGTGTATTAGTTTTCAGATAAAGGTAACACAGAAAGGAGGAGCTTGGCATCACTTGAACTTGGAGCCAAGATGGGTAGAGCCTAGCTGAGGCTACAGTTCCATGAGAAACACAAAATGCCTTATTGAAGGGGTGTGGCTAAGAAAGCCACAAGCTGCAGATGACATCAGTTGGCACAAGAAGTCATGGGGACCTCTGGATATTCTGAGAGACCTAATGAGCCTTCAAGATTGCCAAGGAGCACAATACTATTTTATATATAAAGGAGAGAGCTCTACTGGCTCTCTCTTCCTCTTTCCCTCATGGTTTGAGAGGACAGTACATGCTGGAGAAGTGAAGCAATGTTTGCCATTCACAAACCACTAGGCCGCAATGGCCATAAACTGGGAGGCAATGTCCAAGAGAGAGACTTTTGAAAAAAAATTATTTATTTGTTGCTTCAGGTTACATCTCCATCATATTGTGCTCTTTCCCCCCCTTCCTAGCCCCGCCCTCCCACCCTCTACCCCCTAACCCTTCCATCCCACTCCTCTGGAGTGGAGTGTCCCTACATAACAGTGCCTAGCCCCAGTTCAAAAGTCACATGAGGGCCAAGAGCCTCCTCATACACTGGGGGCCTACAAGGCAGCACCACCAGTGAAAATTATCTCATTGCCAGGGAGAGAAAACTAAAAAACAAACAAACAAAAAAATAAAAATAAAAAGTCTATGCCCATGTTCCCTTTGGTGCTTTGGTTGTAGTATAGATATCCTGTACTATATAGCTAAAATACTTTTCATAGCAAGTCAGTCAGAGAGAGACTTTTTTTCCACAAGTCAACCTAATAAGGTTGATAGAAAAGGCAGGCAGAATTCAGAGGCCATGGTGAGTAGGCTGTGAAGCATTCACGGGCAGAGGAGACTACTGAAGTGAGTCTCAGCTGATAGGAGAAGTCAACCTTAAGTTTAGCAGTTAAAACAGGCTGGTCTCAAGAGCCAGCCACAGTCTAGTGATTGAAATAAACTGATCATATGAACTGATAAAGTTAGGCCTAATGGATGTTAAGTTTTAAAGGAACTTCCTTCTGGGACTGCTGCTATTAGACTGCTAAAATCAAGTTTCCCCACCCGGACCTTTGCTGAGAATATCAATAGCCTTTTAAGGAAATAAGATAGGGTTGATTAGGTGTTCTTAGATATTAAGTTTTACATATACAGTATTGGGCTATAAAATATAGGTGTTTTATAGGTATTTTTAAAGTATTAATAAATATGTGTTTTAAATAAAAATTTTCAGTTACGTATTAATGTGTCAATCACACTTCCTTTTGATATCAAAGATTAACCTGATTCCAGTCCAAACTGAGCAAAGGTGGCAGCTATAATACTGGGTGCTACTTACAGTTTGTTATCCTGGTTTCCTGGGCTGTATACAGTATTTACTAATTGAGACTTACTTTCTCTAACACTGACAGGAACATCATGAATGTTTTTATAATTGTCATCCAAAGATAGTATAGCATATTTCACATGGAACAAATGTACCAGGTTGATAATGGTAAATTGTAGAAGCTCTTTTAGTAATGACCTTTGAATTCTGCTTTATGTATGTAACTGTTCCCTGCATACTTTGTGTAAGAATAAATGTCTGAATTGGTACATATTCTTGCTATGTCTTATATATTGTACCATTAACATAATGCTTATATTAACAAGAACAAGTGGTATGATTTAATTGTTCACCATCTTCTTCATTTGGTGGGTAAAGTTTGATTGGATTGTACCTAAAACCACAAATTTACACATTGTCTACACATCATGGTTACTGCTACAGTGGAGGAGTTGAATTAAAGAGTACAGCTAATGAGATCTGGAATGTTTGCTATATATATGAGTCTGCCTCTGCTCTACAGGAGTGTTCCACAGAACCCTCCAAGTCAAATGTAACAGGAATTTCAACATATTAAAAGATGTTTTTCACTCAACAGATGATTCTCAAATTGATGGTAACAGATTGATTTTCAGTGAAAACAAAACATGCTAATGTGTTTGTGTGCATAACATGTTTTCAGAAAATCCTGAAAACTGGCAAAATTATGCATCTTGCTTACAAATGGTGTTAGTCTCTTCTGTCATTGCAAAGATAGGAAGTTTATTCCATAACCCAATGATATTTGATTTAGGACAGAAGAGGACATTTATGAGACAACACATTAGCAAAGTTGAACTTAATGTAACTTTTATATAAGAAAAAAAATGGAGCATGGAAAATATGTACTTCAAAATTATCAAATATATATTCTTAAAATGGATTTCAAGTTGATATAAACAAAAAATAATATATAACAACATAAATTTGTGCATAAAAAGTTGTTATAGATGTATAAAAACACACAGAACTGAAAGGCATATATTAACTAGTATCTGACATGTTATATAAAAATGGGAATTATTTCTCTGACATGAAAAAGAAAGAAAACATTGACTTTAAAGTTATAATCATTCAGGTAAATAGTTACAAATCTCTCAGGGAAACTCAAAGTTTCAATGACATCTAAATATCACTATACCAGCTGTAGAGATGGCTCAGCAGTGAGAAGTGATGGGAGCCCTCCCAGAAGATGAGGTTAATTCCCATTATCAATCTCAGGCAGCTCCCAACTACCTGTAATTCCAGCTTCCTCTTCTGGCCTCTAGAGGTACTAGCATACTTATGCACAAAAACAAGCACACACACACATACACACACACACACACACACACACACACACACACACACACACCACATACACACAGATGGGGGGGATAAATTAGTCCATGAAACCAATCATATTTGGAAAAAAATAGATTTAGAAAAAGTAAATAAAAATAAATATATCAGTTATTTCACACATGACATGAAAAGTAATCTGTTAGTAGAAACAACATAATACAAATAATCCATGAAACTAAGAGGTGGTTCTTTGAGAAAATCAATAAGATTGATGAACTCTTAGACATATTAACTAAAGTCAGACAGGAAGTACCCAAATTAATAAATTAGAAATGAAAATGGAATCATAAAAACAGACACAGGAAATTCAGAGTATCATAAGGATATACTTTAAATTCTTATTCCAACAAATTAAAAATTGTAAAGAAAATTTCTAGATAAATACCAATTACCAAAGTTAAGTCAAGAACAGACAAGCAACTTAAACAGACCTATAACCCCTAGTAAAATAGAAGCAGCAATTAAAATCTCCCAACAAAATATATCCCAGGGCCAGATGGTTTTAGAGCAGAATTCTACCAGATTTTCAAAGAAAAGTCAATGCCAGTACTCCTCAAATTATCCCCCAAAATAGAAACAGAAAGAACATTGTACAATTTGTTTTATGTTGCTAAAATTTCCCCAATACCCAAACCACATAAAGACTCAAGAAAGAGAACTACAGACTAATTTTCCTTGTGAACATAGGTGCAAAATTCTCCTCCTCTAAATACTTGTATATCGAATCCAAGAAGACCTCATACTAACATAAATACACTTTATCCCAGAGATGCTGGAATGATTCACTCTACACAAATCTATAAAAATAATCCACTCTATAAACAAAATGAAACACAAAACCACATGATCAATTCATTAGATGCAGCAAAGGCTTTTGACAAAACTGACACCCCTTGGTGATAAAAGCCCAGGAGAGAGTAGGGATGTAAAGGTCATAACTCAACATGTCTGCATAATAAAGGCAGCTTACAGCAAACCCATAGCCAACATAAAGTTAAATGGTGAGAAACTCAAATCAGTTCCACTAAAATCAGGAACAAGGCAAGGTTGAGCATTCTTTCATACATATTCAATATAGTAGTTGAGATCTTAACTAGAGTAATATGATCTCCTCTCTGAAAGAGATCAAGAGGATACAAATTGGAAGGGAAGAAGTCAAAGAATGTATCTTATCTTTCCCTGAGCCATGAGGGAAGGTAATAGATGGAAATGCCACATTTGGGTCTGAGTGTTCCAAGGTCTTTCATTCCCCCACAGAGCATCTGTCTGTAAGTCTCTGTATATGTTCTCATCTGATGCTGGAAGAAGATTCTCTGATAATGGATGAACAAGGCACTGACCTATAAGTATAGCATAATGTCACTAGGAGCCATTTTAACTAGGAGTCATTTTATTGCAAGGTTTCATTTGTTTGTTTGTTCTTAGAAAAGCAGTACTTGGTTTTACTGCAGGTCTCTTTATGTGGTCTCAGTTTCTTGGTCACCCAAGAAGTGTTAGGTATAAGTTCCATATTCTGGAGTGAGCCTTAAGTCAAATCAAATATTGGTAGGTTACTCCCATAAGCTTTTTTGTTTGTTTGATTGTTTGATGCTGTAGGCAATAGAATTTTATTCAGTTGATGGCTAAGAACAAAAGAGAATGACATGTATGTGTGGAGATGGTGTTATGATACCTATTCCTTTGTATGCTAATGTAAACATAAATAAATAAGTCCAAAGTTTCACCTCCCCAGTATACCACACATCTTATATACAGATGCAAAACACTGTCTATGTAATGATTACTCTATATAGCACTGAAATTTCTGAGTATCTTTCTTTCTTTTTAAAAAAATATTTAAAAAAAGTTACATCTTGATCAAAATCCCTTCCCTCCTCTCCCCCAGTCCCTCTCTTCTTCCCTCCCTCCCTGCTCCTTGTCTCTGCCCTCTCCTTCTCCTCAGATGATGGGAGCTCCCATATATCTAACCTCCTCAGTTTATCAGTCATATGAGATTAAGAGATTCCTTTTGTACTGGGGTTGAATGGAAGTCCATTAGGTTAAGGTGATCCACTGACAAGCAAAAGAGAGTCCTTGACTTGCTGTTGGGTGGAGTTTTTCATTGGATAGTTATGCTGGGTTACTGTCTGTCTGTATTTATGGGTTGTAGCATGGTTCTCCTGTTCTATATGGTTAATATCCACTTATAAGAGAGTACATACCATGTGTATCTTTCTGCATTTGAGTTACCTAACTTAGGATGAGTTTTTCTAGTTCCATCCATTTGGTTGCAAATTTCCTGATTTTCTTGTTTCCGATAGCTGTGTATTATTCCATTGTGTGAATGTTCCACAATTTTTTCCATTCTTCAGTTGAAGGGCATCTGTATTGTTTCCAGTTCTAGCATATTTTGCAGGCTGAACATCATTGACAGTCCAAGGTTTCATGGCTATGTTGGTGTTTAAATTTCTCTTTTGGTAGCATGTATGTAGCCACCAACTTGACTTCTCTATGTTCAATAATTTGTGTATGTGTTGTCTTCAGCAATAAGGACATTATGTCAGTTGTGGAGAGCAACTTATAGTCTTGCTCAACAGACTGGGTTGTTTGGGGATTCCCATGAGAGCTCTTTGGTCAAAAACTCAATTAGGTGTAACCCAATCCAAGGACTAGAAATTTCATTTGCTGACAAGATGACCTGGAGCTCTTTCTCTCTCATTTAGTGATGTAAGTTAGATCGCCATATATGGAAGCTTCCACTGTAATATATTCACCTCAAATGTTCCTTCACTTTAGCTGTTTCTCAAATATTATTCATCACACCACAGATATAGTTGCTCAACCATGTTCATTGCAGCTCTATTCATAAAAGCCAGAAGTTGGAAACAACCTGGATGTCCCTCATCTTGTGAAAGGACAAAGACAATGTGGTTCAATTACACAATGAACTATTACTCAGTTGTTGAACGTATCAAATCATAAAATGCACAGTTTAATGGATAGAGCAAGATAAAACAAAACAAATAAAAATAACCAAGATTATAATATGTAGAACCACAGAGGTTAGGTATAGAGTATATGACTAGGGCTAACAGCTAGATCTCTCTCTCTCTCTTTTATTTCTTCAAGTTACATCTCAATGACAATCCCCTCCCTACTCCTCCCTCCAGTCCCACCCTCCCACCCTCAACCCCTCATCCTCTTCCCTTTTTTTTTAAAGTTTAAGGTATATCTTATTTCCCCCAACAGCTCCCCCTTTCAGTCCAACAAATGGCTCTTTCTCTTGTAATAATAGATACAATACAAAACAACATAGGTAATTAGGCCACAGTTATGAGGGTTATATGGCTTAGCATACATTTCCAATGTCTAGTCCATATGGATTTGGCACCTGACATTAACTTTCTACAATATAAGCATCTCCATGAGTTTAAAGTTCTATATCTGACTCAGCTTTCATACTAACTTGCATCACAATTTTAAAAACATCTTATTAGATCCAGAACACCCTCTTGATTCCTAAACAACTCAATATTTAATTATGAGACTGTAGCTATCTGTTCTTCAACCACCTCAGAGACCTGAGAGGGATAAATATATCTAATTTTATAGGAAGTACAGGGCCTGCAGCTTCCCAAACTAAGAAATGACATACCAGTGGCTGCCTGGACAGTTCCAATTTTCTCTCCATACATTACAGCATCGATCTTCAGTCGTTTGGCCCAGTTTCTCTGACAGACATTCATTGTAGAGCAGGGGTTATGAAGGACTTGCCTACTCTGCCTTGGCAGAGCTAGGCTGTCGACTTCCATGCTTCCAAGTCTTTTTTGTCCTTTTTGGACAGCATTCTGTCTACAGTTGGAGCAAGGGGATTTTCCTACCAAGAATTAGGCTTGCCACTAATTCAACCATTTCCAATTGGAGATTCCTCGATGCTTATCTTCTACTTGGAGTAGAATAGGGGGTGCTGTCAGGAGCAGACATGTCTCTATATCAGAAAAAAGGTTAAATAAGAAAACATCTTTGAATGCCATATTCTGCAGATCTCTTGAGGTTTTTGAAGACCACCTATCTATCTCTTATATTAGGATAAGCAGATGTTGCTTGTCTCTTAGCAGCTTTATTTTCGATTAGCTTAGAAAATAACTATAATAGACTGTCATAGTACGTAACACAATGACCGGCTTGCATGACTATTAGTTTGCATTTCTTAATTATCCTAAACAGTTTATGACAATTAGTAGCAAAAGGCTGAAACTTCACATTTCATTTTTTTCTTTACCCCCTAACCCTTCCATCCCATTTCTCTGGGGTGGGGTGTCCCTATATAACAGTCCCTCATCTCAGTTGAGAGTTCTTATGAGGGCCAAGAGCCTCCTCATTCATTGGGGGTCTACGAGGCAGTACCACCAGTGAAAAGTGTCTCATTGCCCGAGAGAGAGAACTAAAAAACAAACAAACAAATAAGCAAACAGATAAAAAGGAATAGAAAAATAAAAAAAATTATGTCCATGTTCCCTGTGGTGTGTTAGTTGTAGTATCGATATCCCCTACTATATAGCTAAAATCCTAGTATAAGTGAATAGATGCCATATGCATGCTTCTGAGTCTGGGTTAGCTCACTCAGGATGAGATTTTCTAGTTCCATCCATTTGGCTGCAAATTGGAAAATTTCATTGTTCCTGATAGTTGAATAATATTCCATTTTGTAGATGTACCACGGTTTTTTAACCCATTCTTTGGTTGTTTCCAGTTTCTAGCTATTACAAATAAGGCTGCTATGAACATAGATGAGGAAACTTCCTTATGATTCCGTGAGGAGACATTTGAGTGTATACCCAGAAGTGATATGGCTGGGTCCTGAGGCAAAGCTATTCCAAGTTTTCTAAGATATCACCAAACTGACCTCCATAGTGGTTGCAGAAGCCTGCACTCCCACCAGCAATAGAGTAGGGTTACCCTTTATCCACACCTTCGCCAGCATGTGCTGTCATTTGAGCTTTTGATCTTAGCCATTCTGACAGGTGTAAGATGGAATCTCAGGGTCGTCTTGAGTTGCATTTCTCTGATGATTAAGGATGTTGAGCATTTCTTCAAGTGTCTCTCAGCCATTAGGGATTCATCTTTTGTGAATTCTCTATTTAGCTTTGTTCCCCATTTTTTGATTGGATTATTTGGTTTCTTGGCATTTAATTTCTTGAGTTCTTTGTAGATTCTGGATATTAGCCCTCTGTCAGGTGTGGGGTTGGTGAAGATTTTCTCCCAGTCTGTAGGCTGTTGTTTTGTTCGAATGACAGTGTCTTTTGCCTTACAGAACCTTTCAGTTTCATGAGGTCCCATTTATTGATTGTTGATCTCAAGTCCTGAGCTGTTGGTGTTCTGTTCAGGAAGTTGTCACCTGTGCCAATGAGTTCGAGGGTTTTTCTCACTTTTTCTTCTAGTAGATTTAGTGTGACTGACCTTAAGTTATGGTCTTTGATCCACTAGGACTTAAGTTTTGTACAAGGTGATAAGTATGGGTCTAATTTCATTCTTTTACAAGTGGACATCCAGTTGACCAGCATCATTTGTTGAAGAGGCTGTCCTTCCATGGTGCCGTTATGGCTTCTTTGTCAAAAATTAGGTGGTCATAAATGTGTGGGTCTATTTCTGGATCTTCAATTCAATTCCATTGATCTACTGGTCTGTTTCTATACCAATACCATGCTGTTTTTATAACTATTGCTCTGTAGTTTAGTTTGAAATCTGGGATGGTGATACCTCCAGATGTTTTTTTATTGTACAGGATTGATTTAGCTATTCTGGGCTTTTGTTTTTCCATATGAAATTGAGAATAGCTCTTTCCAAGTCTATAAAAATTGTGTTGGTATTTTGGTAGGAACTGCATTGAATCTATATATTGCTTTTGCTAGGATGGCCTTTTTTATTATGTTGATTCTACCTATCCATGAGCATGGGAGATCTTTCCATCTCCTAAAGCCTCTTCCATTTCTTTCTTCAAGGGCTTGAAGTTGTTGTTGTACAGGTCCTTTACTTGCATGGTTAGAGTTACCCCCAGGTATTTTATGTTGTTTGTGGCTATTGTGAAGGGGGTTGTTTCCCTTATTTCTTTCTCGGCCCATTTGTTTATTGTATAAAGAAGGGCTTCTGATTTTTTTTTTGAATTAATTTTGTATCCAGCCACTTTGCTGAAGGTGTTTATCAGCTGTAAGAGTTCTCTGGTGGAATTTTTGGGGTCGCTTATGTATACTATCATATCATCTGCAAATAGGGATAATTTGACTTCTTCGTTTCCAATATTTATCCCATTGATTTACTTTAGTTGTCTTATTGCTCTAACAAGAACTTCAAGTAGTATATTGAAGAGATATGGTGAAAGTGGACATCCTTGTCTTGTCCCTGAGTTTAGAGGAAGTGCTTCAAGTTTCTCTCCACTCAATTTGATGTTGGCCACTGGCCTACTCTATATTGTCTTTATTATTTCTAGGTATGGCCCTTGTATCCTCGTTCTCTCTAGAACTTTTAGCATGAAGGGGTGTTGGATTTTGTCAAATGCTTTTTCTGCATCTAGCGATATTATCATGTGGATTTTTTCTTTCATCTTGCTTATATGGAGAATTATTTTGGTAGACTTTCATACGTTGAACCATCCCTGCATTCCTGGGATGAAGCCTACTTGATCATGGTGTATGATACTTTTGATGTGTTCTTGAATTCGGTTTGCTAGTATTTTTTCATCAATGTTCATGAGGGTAATTGGTCTGAAGTCCTCTTTCTTTGTTGGGTCTTTGTGTGGTTTAGGAATCAGGGTGACTGTGGCCTCATAGAATGAGTTTGGCAGTGTTCTTTCTGATTCTATTTAGTGAAAGAGTTTGAAGAGTATTGGTGTTAGCTCCTCTTTGAACGTCCGGTAGAATTCCGTGCTATCTGGCCCTGGGCTTTTTTTGGTTGGGAGATTTTTAATGTCTGTTTCTATTTCTTTAGGGGTTATAGGGCTGTTTAATCTGTTTGTCTGATCTTGATTTAGCTTCGGTAGGTGGAATCTATCAAGAAAATTGTCCATTTCACTTAAGTTTTCAAATTTGGTGGAGTATAGATTTTTAAAGTAGGATCCAAATATTCTATGGATTTCCTCAATGTCTGTTGTTATTTCTCCCTTTTAATTTCTGATTTTGTTGATTTGGGTTTTTTCCTTTTGCCTTTAGTTAATTTGGCTAAGTGTCTGTCTATTTTGTTGATTTTCTCGAAGAACTATCTCTTGGATTCATTGATTCTTTGTACAGTTCTTTTTGTTTCTAAGTTGTTGATTTTAGCCCTAATTTTGATGATCTCCTGCCTTTTGCTCCTCTTGGGAATGTTTGCTTCTTTTTTTTTCAATTCATCCTGTTTGGCTGTTAATTCGCTAATATGAGCTGTCACAATTTTCTTTTTGAAGGCACTTAGTGCTATGAACTTTCCTCGTAGCACAGCTTTTATTGTGTCCCATAGGTTTGGGTATGTTGTGTCTTCATTTTCGTTGGATTTTAAGAAGTCTTTGATTTCCTTCTTTATTTCTTCCCTGACCCAGTGGCCCTCTAGTAAAGAGTTGTTCCATTTCCATGTGTGTGTAGACTTTCTGTTGATTCTTTTGCTGTTGAAGTCCAGCTTTATTCCATGGTGGTCTGATAAGATACAAGGTGTTATTTCAATTTTCTTGTATCTGTTGAGAATATCTTTGTGTCCAACAATATGGTCTATTTTGGAGAAGGTTCCGTGAGGTGCTGAGAAGAAGGTGTCTCATTAGAAAAGAGAACTACAATAGATAGCTTTGAATGGACAGAGGGAAAAGGTGTGGAAAAGGATGATAAAGTGAGGAGGGGAAAGCAAGAGGGAGACAGGGGAAATATGAAGAGATACAGCTAGAATTAAGGGATATTTCTTTTATTTACATATATATTTTTTCTACTTTGGCCATGCATACTCTTTGTATATTTACTATGGCTTTCAGTTTAGTGTTTCTCTGGAATTTGGAGTATGGGATCTAACATGTGTGTTTCTGTTTATTGTATCTTTTCTTGGGGTCTTTTCCTTGTATTTATTTTGTCCAATTCCAATGTACTAGTTTTTGATTTATCTTATTATATATTATTTTATTTTATTATTACCCCTTACAAGCCTGCTTGTTTCCTAATGAGAGACAGAAAGGGTATCTATGCAGGTGAGAGGGGAAATGGGAAATAGCAGTATGAGGGAAAATCATAGTCAGAATATAGTGTGAAAAACAAATCTATTTTCAATAAAAGGGAAAAATAGAAAAAAGTATTCTGAATCAAATGTTCATTTTCTTCCATTGAAGAAATGACACCATTATCATCATTATGACAATTACTTTAATGTTATAATTTCTACAACTAAAAACCATATAAAATCTTGAATTAAATAGATATGCTGAGAAATAAAAATAAAAATATAGTAAGGAAATTAATTCCACAATAATTTATGGCATGAATATATTTCATTATGTAGCAAAATCCCCAAATAAGGACTGGCCAGATGGTAGATGTTCATGCCATTTAAACCCAAAAGATGTTAAGTTGCAAAATATCCAAAATGGCATAATTTAAAAATGTGATTTGACTCTGGTTCATTTAGAGTGTGTCATCTAATCATTACTAAACAAACATGTAAACATTTTAAAAATAATCATAGAACAAAACTAACAAATTTAATATATAAAACCCAAAGGTATATACCTCTCTTTAATAGGTCTCAAATGTACAAGAGTTCACCCGGATGTAGACTACTGGTATTAGAAGACAAAAATAAAATTCTCTTTCAAGGAGCTGGGGTGATGGCTCATTAGCTAAGAGGACCTATGATTGTTCTCTGCGCATAAGTAGGAAGGCTCACAGTGGTCTGTAACTCCAGCTTCAGGGGTTCTTAAATCTCTCTCTTTTTTGGATTCTTGGTCACTTCATTCATATGTGCAAACCGTATATAGTCACACTCATAATGAAAAAATCATTGAATAAAAAATTGTCTACAAATTCAGTCCTTATTTAGCAGAATTTGATTACTGTGCTATGTTTCTGAAAAAGACTTTGACATAACCCTAGAAGTTTCTTCTTGAAAAAGTCAAAATTTCAGAACATTCATCTATTTAGAAAGTGTTTTAAGGTATTTTTGTTTGAATTTTGATCAAAAGATATGAACTGGTGAAGAAAATGCTTTTAACTAGTAAAAACATATTAATAATATGTGCAATAAATATAAGATCAACACAAGAAAATAGAGTAAAGCAAATATAAAATTTTGGTACATTCTGAGGGAGAGAGAGTTTGTACATGTGTTTAATTTCACTCAAACACTTGGAGGCTTGAGTATGTCAGGCAAGCACTCTATGACTGTATGGCATATCTTGAGGCAAGAAATCCTTGACTCTGTATTTTAAGTTAATTTGATTCATATATTCTTTCTTTTTAAATACTTATTTATTACTTCAGGTTACATCTCCATCACAGTGTCCTCTTTCCACCCCTCCCAGTCCCGCCCTCCCACCCTCTACTCCCTATCCATACCATCCCACTCCTCTGGAGTGGAGTGTCCCTACATAACAGTCCCTCTTCCCAGTTCAGCAGTCATATGAGGGGCCAAGAGCCTCATCATACACTGGGGGCCTACAAGGCAGCACCACTAGGGCAAAGTGTCTCATTGACAGGAAAAAAAGTCTATGTTCATGTTCCCTTTGGTGCATTGGTTATAGTATAGTTGTCCTGTACTATATGGCTAAAATCTGATTATAAGTGAATAGATGCCATGTGCATCCTTCTGAGTCTGGGTTAGCTCACTCATAATGAGCTTCTCTAGCTCCATCCATTTGGCTGCAAATTGCGTGATTTCATTGTTTCTGATGGCTGAGTAGTATTCCATTGTGTAGATGTACCACAGTTTTTTAATCCATTCCTCAGTTGAGGGACATCTGGGTTGTTTCCAGTTTCTAGCTATTACAAATAAGGCTGCTATGAACATAGATGAGGAAACTTCCTTGTGATTTGGTGAGGAATAATTTGAATGTAAACCCAGAAGTTGTATGGCTTGGTATTGGGTAAATACCAAGTTTTTCTAAGATATCACCAGACTGATTTTTGTAGTGGTTGTACAAGCTTGCACTCCTACCAGCAATGGAGGAGAGTTCCACTTTCTCCACACCCTTGCCAGCATGTGCTGTCATATGAACTTTTGATCTTGGCCATTGTGGCAGGTGTGAGATGGAATCTCAGAGTCATCTTGAGTTGCATTTCTCTGATGATTAAGGATGCTGAGCATTTCTTCAAGTGTGTCTCAGCCATTAGGGATTCCTCCTTTGTGAATTCTCTGTTTAGCTCTCTGCCCCATTTTTTGATTGGATTATTTGGTTTCTTGGCATTGAATTGAAGACCCAGAAACAAACGCACAGAACTAAGTTCACTTAATTTTTGACAAAGAATCCAAAACTGTACAATGGAAAAAGGATAGCATCTTCAACAAATGGTGCTGGTCCAAGTTGATGTCCACAGGTAAAAGAATGAAATTAGACCTGTACTTATCACCTTGTACAAAACTTAAGTCCAAGTGTATCAAAGACCTTAACATAAGGCCTGACACACTAAATCTACTAGAAGGGAAGTGAGGAAAACCCTCAAACTCATTGGCACACATGGAAACTTCCTGAACAGAACACCAACAGCTCAGGATCTAAGACCAAGAATCAATAAATGGGACTTCATGAAACTGAAAGCTTCTGTAAGGCAAAAGACACTGTCATTCTAACAAAATGGCAGCCTACAGAATGGGAAAAAATCTTCACTAACCTCACATCTGACAGAGGGCTAATATCCAAAATGTACAAAGAACTCATGAAATTAAATGCCAAGAAATTATATATTCTTTCAAATTTTCATGTATATATATATTACAATTTTATAGTACTCACCTATTCTCTTCCCTCCATGTTATTCCAGATTCCTTTCATACCCCACCCCAATTTTATATTCCTTTTTCATTCTTGTCTATAACCCATTAAATCTAATCACAACTACACATTCATTTGTGCATGAGTACAGGGCCATCCACTGGAACACAGGGACTATATAAGAGACTACTGTTCTGAAGAAAGGAGACCTTCCATCCCTCAACAATCATCTACTGCCAAGTTCTTATGTAGAGATAGGGGCTCCATAACACCCTCTCGTATCCATTCTGGAATGCTAACTGCTATTATCTTATGCAGGAACCCACATAACCTGTGCGTTTATAACATTCAATTTTTATCTCAAGAAAAATAGTAAGTAACAATCTAGCAATGTTCTTATGTTCCAAGTAATATTTCCATAATAATAAATTTTGTTCAATATTTTTTTTATTTTGAGCAGTTAAGAACAGACCTTGAGATCAATATAAAATGAAGCTACTATCTTGTAAATCCTCCAGTAAAAACACATAATGAATTTTGATGCAGGAAGAGTAAGATTCAGCATGTTGTAGTAAGTTGCATTTACCCTGAAGAGGAAAAAACCCAAACTCAGTGTCATTTGTAACAGAATATTTTTATTTATCACACTTATATTTATTAATACTTAACAATCACCTATAAAATACCTAAATCCTATAAACTAAACCTTAATTCTAAAATCTATAATCCATCTATGAATATCTTAATACCTAAAACATTCTAATACCTATAAAAATACAAACACTTAACTCTATTTTAAGTTTCTTAAATGGATATTAATACTCTTGGCATAGGTCTTTGCATGGTGGCCTGGTTTACGTCTGTCTCAATGGGTGTTTTAATCTTAAAGTCTGTTGAGCCTTATTTGTGCATTTGCAAGTCCAGTTTATAAAGTCAATCTCTTCTGACTGCCAATGTAGAGCTGTCTTTTCAATCAGCCAAGAATTATCTCTGCAGTCTCCCTCAGCATTTCTGTCCCTAGTCTCTTGCTCACCTTTTAGGCACTCTGAGGCTCCAATGCTGGATACTTGAGGGGATTCTCCCTTAGCAGGTCCATGGCAGGTTCTCCAAACTCTGGCAAAGGCGTACCTTGCTATGCTCTTCCCCAGCGTGGATTTCCAATAGAGGAGGTCAGGGAAGCAAGGAGGAGGAGGGGCCCGAGTCCTCGTGGACACCCGACTTAAATCTTGTTGCGTGTTCTGATGATATCTGAGTGATTTTCGGCAATATTTTTTCACAGGCTTTCCTAAGACATACCCCTACAACAGTATGTCAGTGTGGGCCCAGGATTTCCCAGGATAATGTTGGTTCTCAAGGCCAATGATGTCGTTTGTGTGGCTTTCGAAGTTTCTTAGCAACGGCTTTCAAAGGAATATCTTCTGGCTATAGCTGGCTCCACCCGTATCAACAAGTGAAGATATGCCAACTTCCCTATGCTGCTAGATGCTAATTTGAGTGTCTATTAATTTTATTAACTTCACTAACACTATCACAGTCGTTGAAGAAAGCAAAGGAAATAGGAAGGAAGAGGAGGAGGAAAAGAGAAATGGGGGGAGGTGAACAGTGATGATCACGAGGACAGCCTGGAAGAATCTTGAGGAGATATTCACAGAGTTCCCTATGACATAGTTACTAGAACTAATTTCACTGCTAAAGTCCAGTTGGTACTGTAGGGTTCTCTTACCTCAGAATAATGGCTGTTTTAAAGATTTTCCTAGATAGTGGCTTGAACTTTATTATTAATTATTATTAATTTCTATGTTAGAGGTAGAGAATTCTGGGTAGAACAGTAAAGGAAGCCCCTTACTATTCAGTTTGGAATAGTTAATACTCTTTTCCTTTACTCTAGGCTCTGTATTCAAAATTCTGATAATGTTCTGAATCTTGGATGGAGGGAGGGACATAGATCCCAGTAAGCCATACTATCTGCTTTCCTGAGTTTACAGCATGTATTTGCATGCTAGAACATACCATACCAAGTTCTCTGATCAGTCTCTGTAATAAATCTTCTTTAGATTTCAGGTGTTTCCATGGAAGTAAAATACAAGAAAACCTCTATATTCAGAAGAAATTATCTATAGATTATTTTTAATTGGTGTTAAGATATTTTAATTTCCTTTTTTCTAATATATATATTCCTTTTAGAGATCTATGATTTTTTATGCATATATGACTGAATCTGTGGGTGGTTATATGCACATGCATGTACCTGAGAGAGGCAGAAGAGGGCTTTGAGTCACTTAGAGCTGGAGTTACAGGTAGTAGAAAATGAGAATGCTAGGAATTGAACTCAGATCCTCAGGAAGAGCTGTGGCAGTTGAGACATCTCTCTAGTCACAATATATTCCTTTTATATTCCTAGAAAAGCTTTTCTATCCTTCTAGATGCAAATGATGTTAGATTTTAAAGTGACTCATTTAATGCGTTTGTCCCTTTTTCTCATAATGGATATCACTTTGATGTACTTTCTTCAAAATGGGAAGTCATGACTGGGAGCGTGCCTTTGATTGTTTTCTTTTTTGATCTCTCTATTTTACTGGCACTGAGAAATAAGCCTCATCCTTTGATCTTTGTTCTTTTCCTTTTTCTCAGTGTGTCTTCGTTATTGTCATGTAATTATGAAGTTAGAGTAAGGAGTGATTTATGTCCCCTCTTCCCTGAGCACCTTCATTCATCAGTTACAGTTCTGATGAATTCTCAACCATCCACATAAAGACAAAGAATTAAAATTGTAAATTTGTAATCCAGTCAAGCTATACAAACATCATTCTGAAATTTTCATTTTATCTGGTTCTTAGGGGTATTGCTGCTTTGTTCAATGTTCTATAGAATTCATACATCTTTTGTAGAGATCCGCATTGTGTTGAAAACAATATGTAATGTATGATCCAGAGGCTTGTGTGTGACAGAGCTCTACAATGGCTTAGCCTCAATTTTTCTCTACCTGAAACATGACACTTATATCAGCACCTGTCTTCTATGCCAAAGGAGGTACATGTGATGATGAAAACAAAAATGACTCTGTGAACTGAGAAACAGCACGTGCTTGATTTTGTTATTCAATTATTAGCCCATAGTACTGCCATACTGGGTGCTCTGGCTTGGGTTTCATCAATGAAAATAAAAAGAAGAAAGAAAAGAAAAGGAGTGTCATTACCAGTGTTTGTGTCTGTCACTTGAAGGTGAGCTATAAAAAGCTGAACTGGAGTTGCTTAGGGCCAGCTGGCATGCATCCTGTGTTGGGTTAGCATTTCATTTCATTATGAGTACTTAAGGAACACACACACACACACACACACACACACACACACACACACACACACTCTCGCACTCACACACCTGGGCCCCACTTAGCACATTCTATTATGCCAATTTCACCCTTGGCAAAAATCTCCATGTAGAACTGCCATCGAAAGGTCACTTCCACTCACTTCTTTTGAGCCATTAAAGAATAAGTGCCCATTACTTATCCTTCCTTGACGATTAGAAAGGTCAAAAGTTGTAAAAAGGCTTCCTTTTAACTTAAATATGTGACTAGAGTTCCTGAAAAAATTATACTTCTATGTTCTCCTAATTTTTTTCTTCATAAAAGAAAATAAACTACAAAATTTCTAGCATTTATATTTTATGCTTTTCAGCTAATACATCAGCTACTTGTGGTATCGAAAAATAGTGCTAACTGAAATGAAATATAATTTTCTAATAAAATGGTGATAAAATTGATATAGATCTATTGTAAATGATATTTTACTTTTTAAATCTAATTATTTAAAAAATCTAGTTTTACATTGTCAGAGATTTGTTCACAACTGAGTAAAGTATGAATACTAATGTTTCAGTTATTTCTAAAGGGCAGTAAAATATAGATCAAGGTTATACAGTGTGAAGGAGTTACGTTCTACAGTTCTACAGGGAATGTGTTCCCTGACAGGCAAGATTTCAATGAAGTTCTAAGAGATTCTCTCCCTCCTTCCTACCTCCCTTCCCTTCTTGTGAGTGTGTATAGCACATGTGTAGATCACAGGACAATTTCTGGGAGTCAGTTCTCTCTTTCCACTATGTGACCTGATGATCAAACTCAGTTTTTCAGACTTGGGGTCAAGTACCTTTACCTGCTGTGCCATCTCACTTGCCTTGAGAACTATTGACTGAAACCAAGAAATAAGAATACCATGTCACATGAGGCTTGCCTGTTTTCTTAAGGGAATATCAACAAATGCATCACAATTTAGTGGCAGAAGAGGTACCAGTTACTTAGAATGCTCTTACCAAAATAATTGTGTTTGTAACTAACATTTTGATCATAAAATAGTAAAGATGATTAAAGATGTCCCTGATGATACAGTTGTTTGGCAACAAAGATGCAAGACCCAGCCATTAAAAAATCTCTTTTGACTTTACAGATGTTACTGAAAGAAAAATTTTAATAGCAAAGGTTTTATTTTGTCTGGGTTCTTTAACAATGTTACTTGTTAAATGAAGGAAAAAAAAAGTCCATGAATAACAGAAGGGTAACTTCTGCTGTTGGGTTGCCTCCTTATTAAATCCCTCTCTAATGTCAAGGTCAATAACAAATTAATTTCAGTCTTTGCAAGATAATAGTAGAGAAAATGTAAATATTCCTTTCCCCTTCTGTGAATAACATTTGCTGAGGACAAGAAGCTCCTAGGATTGCACAGAGTAAATCATCCCGCTGGGAAAAGATGCTTCCTAATATAAGAATGAGTAAACAAAGACTATTCCATAGAGAGAATAGAATGTGCTAACATCCTGTTTTCTAAAATGGGAGACAACCATTGACTTCAGTGAAACAAGTTTGAAGTCTAACAGATGCATGCCATGTAGCATGCAACCCTCACAAACATTCCTCTACTTCATATTTTATTATATTCAAGTATTTATTCATTTTCATTGTGTGTATGTGAGTGGTATTTCTGCATGTATGCATGTGCACCACATTTATGGAGTGTCCCTGCTTGCTGGAAGAGAAAATCTGATTATGTGGTACTGGAGTTATAGACAGCTGTGAGGCACCATGTAAGCACTGAAAACTGGCCTGGAATCCTCTGCAAAGAGAGCTAGTATTCTTAACTACTGAGCTGTCTCTCCACTCCTTCTTCCTTCCATCTTAAATAAAATATACAACATTATTGGAGGGGACTGTGATGAGATGTAACTTGAAGTAGTATGTAAACATTAAAAAATAAAAACATATTTTATTAAAACAAAACATTCATTTATTTAAAACACTTTATCAGCTAATTTGACTCTTCCCAAATGGAACTTTGTTAATTTAAAAACCAAGAAAAAACAAACAATTGTCCCTGAGTTAAGCAAGAGAACAATTTGTGAAAGAGAATGTGGTAAAGACAAAGAAGTCAAAAAGATACTTCACATCATAAGGAAGACATCAGCCATTCTTACAAATAGAAATGCAAATACCCCCATGGATTTTTTTTGTTGAATTTTAAATTGGATATTTTTAAAAATGTGCTCAGTAACACACACACACACACACACACACACA